>VXAC01003306.1:0-253519 GCA_013399225.1 Rhipidura dahli | reverse complement strand
GGAGGTGAAGCGGCACAGCTCGGCCTCCTTCGAGAACGTGTGGCTGCGGCCCGGCACGGGGGAGGTGGCCGCCCGCCGGGAGCCGGGGGCCGCGCCCGCCCTGGAGAACGGGCTCAACTACATCGACCTGGACTTGGTGAGGGACTGCGGCCACCGCCGCCACCACCACCCGCACGCCCCCGCCGAGGCGAAGCAGCCGCTGCCGCCGAAACCCCCGGGCCAGCAGCGCGGGAGCGGCCACTGCGGCGAGGACCTGAGTGCGTACGCCAGCATCAGCTTCCAGAAGCGGGAGGAGATGTAGGAGCCGGGCACCCGCCGGGGGAAGGTGAGCTGGGACGAGACGGGGCGCGGCTCCGCTCGGGAACGACCGCGGGGAGAGGGCTGGGGTCGAGGCTGCTCGTGGCGGTGCCACCCCGCGGGCAGGGGGACGGACGTAATCGTCCCCCCGGGTAGCCACGGGCTGGGGTGGTTTCATTGAGCCTTTGGCCTCACTGTAGCATGTTTTAGTGGCAGAAGCATCCAGGAGCGCAGCATCCCTGCCGGTGTCCAGCCACTGGCCCACACCTGCACGGGCTGGGGAGTGCCTCCAAAGGAGGTTTGGACGCTCCCGTTCAGCCGGGGATAGTATACTGTGCTTACTGCGTTGCCACGTTTTTTTACTTTTCAAAATCAGCAGTGCTTCAAAAGTGTGTGGGACAGGGGTGGGAGAGCGAGTTACCTCTAGTATTGGGCTGGAAACAGGTCAGTGTAATCCTGGTTTGGTCAGTAATCATCCCGCTTGTGGCCAAGGGTAGAGTAGTGAACCGTGCTAACGCGTGCGGCTAAGGGCATCTATCTCATGGGGCTGTGATCAGTTAATTCGGTTTTGTTGGAAGGTGCTTTGAGTTTCAGAACAGACTTCAAAGCGTTTAGAGGATTGTATCTGTTACTTGTGTTTCAGCTGATACTGCGTGGCTGTCCCACACTCACCATAGTGTTACAAACAGCACAAGAAACGAGCCCTTTGGACTGTGTTTTTGGCATTGGTTGATGTGTTCTGATTCTTCCTGAAGCTTTTAATTTTTAATTCGGGAAAAACTTCTGCCAGGCTGTTGCACGTTGATTACAGACATGTAAGATGAGTAAGAGCCTTGTTGGAAGCAGTGTGATGTTTCTGCTGAGTGGGAACTTCATGCAGCTCCTAACAATGTATCTCGTTAAGAGCTCACAAAGTGCAGTGCACCTGTGTTAAGTCCTTTCATGAAAGATGAAGAGTGTTTTGTATTGGTGCAGACAAGTACTGGCAGACACTTATCTAGTAAATTTTGTCACTCAAACTTAGCAGTTTCCTACATACCTGAGCAGCAGCAATCGCAGTAGTTTAAGCAGTTACTATGAATATATGCAATGACATTAGGGGGTGAATCTCATACCACTGCTTACATCATCTCAGTATTTGTGTCACCTGTTGGCCTCACTGAAGGGAACACTGAGGGCTGGTGTTGGTGTGACGTCTGAGATACGTTTTTCATTTTTAGGTGTTTTGCATCCTTATAACCAGAACAAAAGCAGAACAGTCTCTTCACATTTGCTACTTGGAACTTGCTGCTGTTGCCTGTTAGAGCAAAGCAATATTAAGTGTTAGTCTTACATGATCTATGAATACGAGGTTAATTTGAAAGTTCAAGGTAGGACTTAAGATCAGTGTAAATATTGTTGGTCTGGTTCAAGTGGTAACTGGTAGGAAATGGTAATTTTTGTGGCTTTCTCACAGG
This sequence comes from Rhipidura dahli, assembly GCA_013399225.1. Classification (NCBI taxonomy): domain Eukaryota; kingdom Metazoa; phylum Chordata; class Aves; order Passeriformes; family Rhipiduridae; genus Rhipidura; species Rhipidura dahli. The sequence goes on along the minus strand of VXAC01003306.1, from coordinate 251,765 downwards.
ACTGTGCTGACTGTCACCATACATTATTTGTGGCCAAATGTACACAAATTTACACAGCCACACCTTTTCTCAGTTCTGGCATGTGTTTGCAAGAGCCCTGTTTTCGCAGATGGCTCTTGTTACCCTGGGAATCCATATCTGCTTAGGACAGCGTTGCTGTTGTGAATTCTTCAGAAGGGGATTTTTGCCAGAGGAAGCAACATGTTCTGCAGTTAAGTCACTTAGCTGGGAGCATCACTGTTCCCTCCCACCTGTGCAGTGCTGAGATTGGGGAGTAAGTGTGAGAGAAGATCCTTGGTCATTGTGGGGGTAAATAATGAATATGTGAAGGGTATGAGAAGGCAAGTGTGGTGGGTGCAGTGTCATAACTGCTTGCTTAAAGTTTTTTTCCAAAGGCACTGCTTTGCTTTTGCTGTGGACAACTTGTTTGATTCAGCTGTGTGTCACCTTTAACATAAAAGCTGTGGCAATACTCTATGGTGGTGTTAGGTGGATACCTGCTGTGCTTATGCTGTTCAGTGAAAAATTAGGATGTGGAATACCTGATACAAGAACTGGCTGGAAAATACTATGCAGATATTTTTAAGGGCAGCATTGTGAAAAGTAGTGTGTAATAGAGTAATTGCTGTTTGAAGTTGGTTCTTATTTCCCAAAATTGGGATTGGATTGAGGAGGCACAGCTTCTTCTGGGAGGCAAGGGAAGAATGAGGTTGTAATTATATGGGGAGTTTGAGCCATGGCTGTTCCTTCTCCCTTCCCACTATAAAGCTTTCTTGGTTGCTTGTAGCTTTCTCAGACATTAACTCTTGGGACTCTTATTTCCCAGGCTGGATTTCTTGCCATAAACTGAAACTTCCCTTGCAAAATTCAGCCTAATTCTTGAGTATACTAAGGAAAGAAACCCAACAATGTTTTGTTCATACTAAACCATTTTTACAGCTATTTTTTGACATGTGTTTGTACCTTTTTTGCTTTGGAGGTAAAACTTAGGTTTGGCAGGAGAATTGTTCCATGTAGGTTGTACCTTATGCCATTCCTAAGAAAACTGCCTGGAGCTAAGTAATTTATGGGACTGCTTGCACATGTCTGAAAAAGTTGTTGAGCACCTTCAGTCCAACCGTTCACCTGAAAACTTGACATGCAGTAAGGGTGCTCCAGTTCCCCAGAGCTTTGCCTGCCTTTCTCAGTGAGCAGTAGAGCAGGCTGTGCCTCCTTGGCCAGCTTCCTCTGTGCTCCTTTTCGCAGCTGAGGCTGTTCAGGCTGCAGATGAGAGTGGGGAGATTGTGGTTGTGGTTTCTCCTGTTGGTGTCTGAGCAAGTGAGAGATGAAGGAAAAGCTGCTTGGTGTGTTTGCAGGTACAGTGGAGAGAAGAAAATGTCTGGAGCTGGGAAGGGAAAGGTGAAGCTGCAGGTATCACAGCAAGGGCTGGGGAAGGCTGCACTAAGTACTCTCGCTTTACCTTCCATCTCTTTCATGGGTTATTATTTACACGTTTAATCTCAGAAATGCCAAAGGGACTGCAAGTGCTTTTTGGTTTTTTCCTCCATAGAGCAGCCTTCCACCCCACCCTAAAGGCTTAAACTCTCTGGATAATGCTTGTTTTATCCATTCTGGAATTTTTTGTTGTTGCAGTCTACAAGACATTGACCCCAGATGTTGGCTGTTCATCTCCTAATAGGTAAAATGATTATTGCTGCCTTGATGCAAACTAGCTAACTACTGTCCTTTTGCCTGCTCTCCTGTCCTTCCCTGCCAGCTGTCTCCAGGTTGTTCAGGCATTAGATTCTGAAGTACTTTTAGTCTCTTTCAAGTATAATTATTTCTCTAACATTGAGGATACTGGCTGAAATAATCATGTTGTTTCCCAAACGTAATTGAAAAACATTTCTCTTTCACCCACAGCATTCCTCTACTCTCCAATCCCATTGCCTTCCCTGTCATATATTCTTGGCTGTTTCCAAACAGCTGGCCCTGCCCTAGCTCTCTTCTTCTGTTGCTGTTAGAAGTGCTTTAGTTTCAGTGAAGTTCTAAACTTTTACCTCTACTTTAGAGAGCTGGCTACTGCTGTGTGTGTCTAGCCTAGCAGGTGACTCTTTGGTGCTTGGATCCTCTGATGAGTGGACTTTTGTGCTGTAGCTGGAAGGCCGTGTTGCTGCAGTTGCCAAGTTGTGCTGGGTAACACCAGCCCATGACATGGAAAAATTGAGGGGAGAGAGCAGTGTAGCCCTAAGGTGTTCTTCTCCTGTTTAGAATTTTGCATGCACAGATGTGGTGGGCTGGCCCTGGCTGGACACCAGAGCCATTCTATCACACTCCTCCTCAGCTAGACAGGGGAGAAAAAAGTACTGCAAAAGGCTTGTGAGTTGAGATAAGGGCAGGGGAGAGATCACTCATTGGTTATTGTCATGGGTAAAACAGACTCAGCTTGGGCAAATTAGTTTTATTTATTACCAATCAAATCAGAGTAATAAAGTAAAATAAAAGCTAAATCTTAAAACACTTTTCCCTCACCCCTCCCTTCTTCCTGGGCTTAGCTTTACTCCCCATTTCTTTACCTCCTCCCCGCAGCAGCACAGGGGTCTGGGAATGGAGGTTTTGGCCAGTTGTCAGTCACTGCATGTTGTCTCTGTTGCTATTTCCTCTGCAGAATAGTTTCCTATATCCACGCTGGTCTCAGATATCCTCACTGCTCTCTCTAGCTGGGGTTGTGCAGGTTTTATTCCTGTTCCTAAATACATTATCCCAGAGGTGCTGCCGCTGCCAGTGATGGGCTTGGCCTTGGCCGGCAGCAGGTCCATCCTGGAGCTGGCTGACACTGGCTGGCTCTGTCACATAAGAGCTTTCAGCAGCTTCTCGGAGGAACACCCCCTGTAGCCCCCTGCTGCCAAAACCCTGCACACAAACCCAAGACAAGAAGTGAGCAGGTGTTGTGGATGTGCTGTGGATCCTGCTTTTGGGGCTTCTGTGAAAAGGCTCCTCCAATGAGCAGGGATTTTGAAGATGAACTGTTGATAGCTTGTGTTCTGAGTATATAGTCAAAAAATATTCTGAAAAGGAAACCATTAGATGCTGGCTCTGGAGAAACAGGAAATGCTGTAGTAGGATAGTAGAATGAATCTAGGTATCTTGCTTTGATCTCCAAAGCTTCAAAGCTTCATTTCCATTTTGGTGATGACTCAGAGAACTCTTGAATGTGAGTGCTAATAACACCAAATAGAATATGTGGAGTGTAAGCAAGTGGTAACTTGGCCCACTCCAGCTTTGATGCTGACTGTTTCACCCACTGCATGGGTGGTTTGGGGTTTTTTGGTGATGTAAGAAAATGGAAAACAGTACAATGGGCATGCAGCACAAGGGCATCTATAAGGTTGTTAGACCTTTTGCCTGTTAAAGCAAAATACTAAGGGTAGAACTAAACTTTTGTGTGGTTCTCAGGAAAATACACAGGTTGGTAAACAGAAAATTACTCATGCAATTCTTGTGCTATATACCTGGGTTTTACTTTTGTTGGGACACTGCTTGCTTTTAAAATTTATTTCTTTGATAGTTTTCAGTAGGTGTGTTCTTTTTCTCAAGTCAAAAACTTGAGAACAGCAATTGATAAAATCATAGGATATCCTGAGTTGGAAGAGACCCACAAGGGTGCCAAAACAAGACTTGCACAGTTAAATTAAGTTTCATGGGGCATGTTGTTTCCAGAACTGAAGAACAGAACTTTCTGTAGTTTTGGGTCAGCACCAAGGTAAATTTACCAGCATGTTATGTAAGTTTTCCATGCTTTGTGGGTATTAATGTAGACAAACCAGTGCACTTCTTACTGTATGTACACACCAGTTTTCCCCATACCTAATTATTTGCCAAAATTGAGCCTGTGTCTCCACATACTTGCATATTTGCAGTTCTCCTGTTTAACAAGACCACAAGCTTATAATTAATGGGTTTGGGTGTTTCTCTTTTGTTTTCCTGGCTTAAAAACTGAAACTGAATGATTTATAAACAAATTCATATGATTATGAGGTACTACCTGGACATCTTTAGCACATGGTTTTCACGTGTAACTGGTTTTTGAATGTGGTTTAAATTTGAAAATGAAACGGGACATTACAGGGTGAGGATGATGTTGATTTTTAATAGCAACTGTAGGGAGATCATACATATCCTTAGATAACACTTGTAAATAGAGAATTACAGCTGTTAAATGAAGTGCAGCAAGCAGCTGTGGAGTAGGAATGTTATTTGACTGATATCTTCAGTATGTTGCATTGTTTTAGGAATACTTTATAATATCTTAAATTTTTATATTCATTAGGACTTTACAATTTTAATGACTTCATTAATATACTAGTGCAAGTACTGAAAGTAAATGTACTTGAATATTCTTTTGAACAAGTAACTGTATAATAGCATGTTTGTGGAGAAAGTAGTGTTTTTTTCCAGTTTATTGAAGCTCTGAAAGTGAATCTGTTCAGTACTGATTATTAGGTGAATAAAGTCACATAAGCTTTAAAAAATAATTTTGATGTCCAGTGATATGGAAGAGAAACAGATACTATTTTCCACAACTAATCAGATTTTAGGTTTAACCTCTGTGCCAAGTTTCAATGAAAACTAATTACTGTGTTTGATTGACAGACTTGTGAAATACTCTTAAGAAATGAGAGGAAAAAGGAGGGGAAAGCTGTTCATGGACCTGTGCTGTGACTAGAAGAGGGACTGGGGGTTGCTGACATGAGATAATGGGGACCTTGAGGTACAGGCTGGAGAGAAACTGGTAAGGGAGGGAGATGGCAATGAGAGAGAAATTACTTGGGGGAAGCAGAAACTATGGCAGGATGATGCAGGAGAGAATTGCAAGGTATTTGTGATGTGAGGGGAATTGGGATGGTGATATTTGAGAGGATGAGTATAGAGAAATGTGGAGAGCCTGGATATACGAAAGAGTTTGTTCTAGAGGTGCTCATTTTGGATGGTACTGCAGTTTTCTGAAGGTGTTTTTATTTCTGTATTTTTCTTTTGATCTTTGTTACAGGGATGGACACTCTGCTTAGGAGGCACGTGTGTTCCTTACTTGTTACTGGATTTTTATTTTTTTTTTTTAGTATTTGGATGTTCTGCTGACCTTAACAGGATGATTTGCTTATTAAAGCAAGCAGAATATACCTCCAGCTCTTCTTTCCTGAATTCTCTGTCTTGTAGTATCCCTGTCACAACCACAGCACTAAACCACAGGTACAAATCTGAATTAAGTAGAAGATAAATAAGAATGAGTGAATTTTAACATTAAAAATCCTTTGATTTTATAAAACACCTACAATAAAAGGACAACTATCTTCACACAGTTTTTTTTAACTGCAGAATTTTCTTCTTTACACTCTGCTACTTGGACGGTTGTAAATTTGATTTGGGTTTATTAGTTTAATATTTTGTCTTAGGGATTAAGTATAGATTGAGTCTTAGGGAGTAAGTATAGATTCTCTTACCTTTTTTTTTTTAATATTCAAAGAATATATTGTAAAAGAAAAATTCAGATAACAAAATTACTGTGGCTTGTTACAGCAGATCTTGTGGTTTTCATTTCGTAGTAAGAGCTGTAACACAAATGTAGTAATACTAACAAGTATTTCTGAATTCCTGACTTGTCAGAATGCTAAAAGCCGGCTTTTGGTCATCTGTACATGATCTCATGTGTTAGACCACCTGTTTATAAATGTGAATAGCATTAGTCTTTTTTTACATAATTCTGAGCCTTTGATGAATGGTGATAGTGATGATTATTGACTACATGAAATAGAGATAGAAAAGGAGAGATGTTGGTAACTTGAAAAAAGATTCACAAGTTTAACAGCTTTACTCTCTGCTTGCAGAAATGATGGGAAATTTAACAAAAGCCAAGGTGTGAACAGATAAAGGAGATTTAAATAAGCCTGGCACTCTTAACTAACTAAAAGATGTCTTGATGTATGTCTTTCTGATAATGTTTGACATATCTAGGTCATGTTCTCTGAAGACTATTATTAGAGATTTAACCTTGGGTAATTGTGAAGTGTATTTTCTTCAGAGTAAATTTTGATCAGGTAGATGAGACAGTGTAAATTTGTGTCTGTTCAAATGCTTGTAATAATTTGAGTGTCTAGTTAGAAGATCTGGTGTCAGCCACCTGAGCTGGAAGGTGAAATGTCCTGTTCTGTGGTGTATCACAGAAGATTCACCTATGCACATTTTGTCAGCTGTTGTAAAATTATATTTTTTTGGAAGCTGGGAATGTGGAAGAAATGACCTATTAAATTTTCAAATAAGATACGCTTCAGGAGGATGGTGTGCACTTTACTGCTGGTAGAGCTGCTGAAGTGTAGTTGCACATTTGAACTCTCCGATGATGTGTTATATAATAGAGGAACGTAGAGTCTGGGAATATCTACAGCTTTAATTGACTGTGTTTCTTCTTCTGTCTCAGCCCATCCCGTCTGGCCTGTGTAGGTTGGACATTTTTAACCCACTAGGTCCCATGCTTTCTTTGAAATAGAGAATCTCTGAATAGAAAAAATAGGAATGACCTAGCAGCCTTGGTTCCTAGTTTCAGCAGGCTGTCTTTCAGTGTGATGCACAAATATTTATTAAGACATAACTATAGGGTAGGAACTCCAGAAGCTGGATTTGCCAGTCAATAAAATACTTAACTAGTCTGTGCACGGGAGCTTTCCTTCAGTGGCACTGTTCCCTGAAGGAATAAAGGGCTTGAAGCTGGAGGAGACTAAGCCAGTCTGATTGTGTGGGTTCCTTCTGCCCTTACTTCACTGAACTGTAATATTAAAACCAAACCAAAACAAACCCTCCCATCATGCTCCTCACAAGATACTGCATGTCCGTACGTCACCAGCAACATTCATGTAAGTGCTGTGCCCAGGGTTGTGTGTCTTGATTTAGAGAGTAAAAGAACCTCAGGATGCATGCATGGGAGGTAGAAGACTGAGTTTGTTTCTCTTCTTACAGCACATCTCAGCTGGAGTCTTCTGTTTGTCAGTTTGTGAGTGACTGCAGAGGAATGGAAGGGAGGTGGGGAGCTTCAAACACCTTGGCTGGAGCTGTGACTTGTTTCAGGTCTGACCTGAGCTTCCTGTGCCCTGTGCTGTGTGAGAGATGCAAACACACTTGGAGTGACAGCTGATGTGTGTCAGTGAGGGAATGTTTTAGATTAAAACACTGGATGGTAATTAATCTTCAGCCAGCTGGCCTTCATTTGGAAGAGAAGATTGCTGTGTTAGGAAAGAGAATTTTAACCCCTAGAGAGCAGGAAACGTGTGACAGGGGAGATGTTTTGGCTTCAGAGACCAACTCGGAGCTTGGAAGCCTTGTGTATGTGCTGCAGGGGAGTGCTGGTGTCTGAGTAAGTGATGCTTAGACACTTTGCTAAAACAACCTGAAAATTGGTAAAGCGAGGGGACAGTGGTCTTTCAGTAATTCCCAGTTTGGTTTGATGGTTCCTGTGCACGTGATGGACAAAGTGTTTGGGAGTCACTGTCAGCTGTGATGCTGGAGCCTTCACACAGGAGAAATACAGAAGCTCTTCTCTTTCCTGCAGGAGGTGCAGGAGCAATAAATGTCCTTTGCTGTGCCTGCCATGTCATAGGGCTGGTAAAGTCTGCAGCCTTCCCTGCATGGTACAGTGTTCTTTGTCACAGTACTTGGTCTCTGTGGTGGTACCCAGAGAAATGTTGGGTACTTTGCTGAAATGATGGTGGCTGTTCCACTTCTGACTCATGCAGGAATTCTAGGTTAGTGATAGTGGTGTTGGCTGAATGGTCTCTGAAAAATGGGATTAATTTTCATTTTCTCAAAAAAGTTAGTGGTGTCGTAATTACCAATTCCTCTCCTGCAATTCCAGATCACATTTTCTGAATTACTTCTTACTTCAAAAGAGTAAATGTGGCATTTATGGAGCAGAATGTTACATAATAATGAGGACATAAAATAACAAGTTTTATTTAGTTGAGGTTAAGACAGTGTTATCTTACTGCACAGTCCTTGAAAGAGGTAGGACAGCTCAGCTTGTCACAGGGTTCAAAATGACTCTTAAATGTCAGTAAGGTAATGCATTTCTTGCTTTGGTGGGAATGTAGATCTATACCATGGCTATATGAAGGGAAAAATGAGCAATACTCAGCTTTTTGCAGTGATGGTAAATTCAAGCAGAACCACTTTCATTTGGGGGAAGTGAAAGCAACTAATTGAAATCTTTAGGAGGACAAAAATATATTTTAGACAGGTAGAAACTGCATTGTAAAAATTGAAAAAATTGCCTCTCTTTAAACTGCTACATTTACCCTGTTTCTCTTTGTGAGTTCTTTGCTTGCAAAGCACACTGTACCGTTCCTTCATGACTATGTTACAGTATTTTTAGCATTTGCTCCCCTTTTCTGTGTTGAAGATCAGTTGATTTTTTTTTCTGAATAGTGTCAACTAAGCTACAAAATAAAAAGACTTTAAAAAAATAAAAATACTTTAAAAAAGGGAAATGCAGGAGTACTAAATGGTTAGTTGCTTGATTGCATGTATAAAATGAAACACAGGTAAGGAAACCTTAGCTTAGGTGTACTGAAAACTATTGCAAACAAAGGAAATTTTAATCTACTGTGTGGGGTTCAGGAATCCCAAAAAGCAGGCTGGCTGGCACATCTCGGGTAGGGTCCTGCAGGAGCTTTGGGCAGATGTAAGCAGCTTGCCTTATTGCAAAGGGGGGGGTCTCACCTTGGCTGCCTTCACTCCCATCTGCCTGCTCCACTGTTTCGGTGTGCTGGTTCCATACCACTAAATGGTAACTGTAGTTAGACTGGCCTACTTTTTAGTAACTGTTTATATTTCCTCATTTTACACATAATGGCATTCAGATTTCTGAGAAACAGCAAAATAAAATGTATAAAGAGGAATCTAGTTTGTTTAGGAAGCTGTATGTTGAAAACTGTAAATATTTTTTCTTGTTGAAAGTTAATGTTTGTTCTAGTGTAATTATTTTGGAAATAATCTTGTATTTTGTTGACTTTATCATCATCTTGTGAGCATGATGCATAATGTTCTTGAATGCCTTGGATATCTTGATATGGGTGGATAGCCATGTGTGATTTACATCTATCTTACCAGTTTGAGATCAAAGCAGAGGCAGATGAAACTAAATGGAAGAGCAGTGATGGAAGCCAAATCATCCCTTTTCCTTTTCCAGCTGCTGTGCACACTCCCTCCTCCCACAGCTGCTTCTTGGGAGCAAAAGTTAAAGAACGGGTGCACTGTGTATGAACATTGTACTTCAAACATGTAAATGGTGAACTTTACTCTTCAAGGCATTAACATAGCTGATCAATTCATATGCAAGGCAGTGTTGAATCCTTTAAACAACTTAAGAGTTCTTAAAAGTGAAACAAAACTCTCAAATGTATTTAATTCTTTTCTGTATGAAACTTCTTTCTCGAGCAAGCTCTGATAGAAGGGAAAAGCCCTTCTGAAGGTGTGCAGGCATGTAGCTGGGGCATGTTTTTTCAGGCTTTTGAACTAGGTTAGGAATGTGTCTCAAGATGGAAGAATGAATAGTTACTTGGTGCTTTTAGCCTCCGGGTTTGAAACTCCCAGGAGGAATGTTATTGTGTCTTCAAAGCCTGTTTCACACAAGCCTTTGTTGAGCAGGAACTTGGAGAGTCTTTGTATTATCATGCACACAACAAAAAGAGCCAGCCACCCAATTTGATCTAATTGGGCAGCAGTGGTGAGATGTTTCTTCAGTTCGAAGGCTCTAGAAAATGGGGTGCGTATTTTTAATTAGGAAATACCCTTCAGAGTGAAGGGATTGCCTACACAGACATTTACCAGCTTGCTAAAACGCTCTAATTATACTGATGCAATTCCCCATATGCACATCCCCTCTTTTTCCCTCTTCCCTATGTAGTGCTTTCCCAGGAAGAGAGCAAATATTTACATTTCTTTTAAATTCTGTTTTGACCCTGAGGTGGTCGAGCACATCCCTGGAGAAGGCAAGCTGAATTTGAGAAAGTGGGGTGTTTCAGGTTGAAGTAATTTTTGTCTCGCTTTCTCAAAAATTAACCTGTAGTCAGGACTAAATATGCTGTAATATACTACCTAAATTAAGTCAGAACTTTCACTTAACGTAACCACCAAATGTTTTGAGGAAGTAAACCCATTGCTCTAGTGAACATGAGTGGGGTTTGAAGTGCTAAAACCTCATTTTTGAGAGCAGCAGCTGCTTCAGTAGATAGAGAAATTTATTTTCGTTTTAGTGTGAGTAGCCTAATGTTTATTCAAAACTGAATGAGATCAACAGAAAAGATAAGAAAACACCTTTTCTTTCTTAAGTAAAAAAAACCGAAGAACTCTACAAAATCAGAAATTTTGAATTCCACAGTAGCCAAGTTCACTCAATTTCACCTCCTAGAGATGAGGCTTCTTTAAATGCAGCATTTATTTTGCTTAATAACTTCCTTATGTGTTTTGGGATTTTGTTTGTTTTCATCCTGTTTTTCATTCACAGAGCTTGAAAAGTCATAATATAAAATTTAACCAGCTACTAAATAGTGACCTATGTTGGTCATTAATTTCATGTCAAGAATCTGCATGAATGTACACTAATAGTATTGTCTAACTAGGGACTATATTAAATGCTAAATTGAAAGGTTATATTGCAGATCATCATGATTTAGGGGTTATTGGTGTTTGAGAATGACCATTAAGGTCATTAAAAAAAATAAGTTTCCTCATTTGCTGATCTAAATTTGATTATTTTAATCACTTTAATTTGAATTAATCCACTGTGAAGCTAAGTGTCAGTATGTACATGATAAGTAAATGTATTTGGACTGATATGATCATGCAGAAATGAAGTGTAGGCACAGAAAAGACCTGGTTACAGGATGTGTCCTGATCCAGAAGAGAAGGAGCAGACAATCCATGAAATGATGGGAAGTTGGGTCGGGGAGAGGAGAGGGCAAAACCACAAGGTCAGAAAAGTGGTGTTTAAATGTATTGAAGGATAAGAGTCACAGGCATGCTGTGTAAACTGGCCAGCTCCTGGGTCTTCTGGAAGAGGAGTTTCACAAGGTTAGAGAAGGGAAAGTTATGTAGGAAGGGGGTACAGGGGCTGAGTGAGCAGAAAGAGAAATTGGAATAATGCCGGAAAGCTCAGATTTCAGTTGATGTAATTGGGCTTTAATGGCTTGAATGATTCATAATCTCTTAGCTTGATAGGCTGTTATAAAATTTTAAACATAGGTATGAATGAAGCCTTGTGCTGATAACGTGGGATTGCAGCAGTGGAAAGCGTTGATGTGCCAAGAATTGTTAGAGGAAAAAACTCCTCTAACATATAACGTGTCCAGAAGTTTTGTGTAGGCATATTTTGGAGGAAGGTTTGAGTGATCCTTCTGCATGAATGGACTATGAATTATTTTTCACCTTGGTGTGGAAGGGGAGGAATCTCCAGTTGCTGTAAATTCCTGTACCTACTTGAGGTTGGTAGGACTCAGGCAGCATGCTGCAGTTTAGAATGTGTCCCTTTAACAGTTTCTTTCTTCTTCTGGAAGCTGTTTCTACACTGTTCTATTTCAATTGATAGTGAGTCCCCAATAATTTTAATTAGCTATAGTAATGAGTTAGCTCTAAAGGGCTACAAAATGGTCTGTAATTCAATGTCTAATTTATCTCCTACCTTGGTTATTTCATCTCCTCCGAAACTTCTTCTCCTTAAGATTGGTGAGAGGTTTGATCTGTCTCGATTCAAGCTTGTTTACTTCTGCATTTTTTAGAGTAGCTCATAAACTTTTATTCCTTTATCAAATAACTCTTATGATGTTAATCATGGATTCGGGTCACATTTCAGCATTTACATTTGGGTTGAAGGACCAGGTAAAAGCAAAATATTATTAGCAGGATTGCATATGCACAGAAAAAAAGAGGACTACTGAACATGTAATAGTAGCCTTTGCATTACAGGACTCCTGTTATTTGTAGTACTTTGCAACATGTTTCTATTTTTAACTGATTCACTCTTATAGAAGCTTCTTACTATTTGTCAGTGTAACTTTTTGAAAGGTTTTGCTTTGGTTTTATGAAGTTAAGCGTGATACAAATCACTATCTGGAATCTCTTTCCCTGGCTTTATCTGCATATCCTTTGCTGATACTTGCAGCTTTAACCATTGTTGTGACTTTATCTGTTTTGGTTCCTTAGGCTCAGTTCATGCAGGTATGTCTGACAGAATTAAGGCCAGGGAGAGCTGCAATAAATATGGGCAGTCACTGCACTTGAGAAGCAGAATGCAGGACACAGGTTTACCATCAGCCTAAAGTAATGGAAGGCCACCCTGTTGTTTCTATCCCCTTGACCATGGGTTCCTCTGGGGAGTTGTTTTTGGCATCACCTGGGGAGCACTTGGGAATATCTTTAGGAGGGAATATTTTCTCTAGCATTTCTCTAGACAGCAGCTAGCTCCTGGTTTGGTTAAGAGCAACTGTGAAACCTCATCTGCTATATTCTTCCAGGCAGCAAATCTTCAAGCAGAGCACCTAAAGTGATTAGTGCCTTACACTGCCTTCGAAACCACAGTTGTCTTGGCCTACACTACTGCTGCTTCTGCCTGGGTTGTCCTTTGCCAGCTGCAAGAGCTGTGTCTGAGATGTCTGCAGGGCTGCTGTGAAACTGTGCCTTTGGTGAGGTGCTATGCTGACCAGCTGCAGCACCAGTCCCCCTCCTGCAGGTGTGCTGGGTTAGAATCTTGAGAGAGTTTATCAAAGTAAGTTTGGTTCTTCACTCACCTTGGAGGTGCTACTTTGAAGTGGGAGTGCAGGATAAATGTATTTATGCTGTTAAAAAAACCCCCACTTCTCATTTATGGCTTGTTTTTGTTCAGGTGAAAAAATAGTAGTCTGTATCTGAGAAAAGAAATCTTTTACTGGCAAGCCTGTGCTTGCTGCTTTTTTTTTTTATTAATGCTAGTTTAGCTGTCTTAGTTGTCTTCTCAAACAAACATTTTCTGCCCAAACCCAAATCCACCCTGACAAATTAGCTTTTCTAGTTTAGATAAGGTCATATATATGTGGAAAATATTTTCAGGTGAAAATGAAAAATATATATAATGACTTCAGACAGCTTTCCTCAAGACATTCTGGTATTGTTACTAAAGATGTCATATGAGAAACAGGCAGGGTTTCCACTTCTTGCCCTCAGTTCCTGGTCAAATTCAGTGATTGTAGGGGGATTTAATAAGCAACTGAATCCAGTATTCAATAAGTAACTGACTCTGATAGAAGGAAACATCAGTTTCCCTAAAACATTTCCTACTGGTCTCACAGCAATTCAGATGAGTCTGTGGAAGAAAACTTTTGTTCTTTTATTATAAAATCTCTTGCTTGTTTGTCCCAAGTGATGTATTACAACACTGGATGTCTGTTGTCTGGCAGATGTGTGATTGTAAAAACAAAACTTTAACTATTTGTTGAACTTCTGACATTATGATCTGCATTAAGAAGTAACCTCTTAAAGACAGCTCTACTTTTCTGCTGCTCTGTGCAATGTTTCCAGATGTATTTAGGTGCAGTTGGAGCATTAAAGTGCTTCAAGAGCTACTACAGTCGTCTGTAGCTTGGCTTTGGTTTTTTCCTTTGCTTCAGTTTTCTGTAGCTTTCTGTTTTAAGCCTTATTTATTAAGAAGTGTTACTGTGTTCTGCTTATTTTTTTAAACTACTGTGTCATTTATTTGGCAGGAGAGGAGGAAGGTTAAAGTTCTCCTTACCTCCTCCCCTTCTCTCCAGTGAAATTTTTGATTGTTCTGTTTAATGAGTCATTTTCTGTACAGCTGAAGTTAATTTAGTGGCTAATCCAAGCAGTGAGTATTTTCTCAGTGAGGAAGTGAGAGAACTTTATTTCTTTTCCCTCTTTTCAAATACAAAGGTGTGTCTTGGGTGTTTAAAAAAAAAAAGTAGAAGAGAACAGTGCCTGTTGGAGGTATTTTTTCATTTAACATTTGGTAACAAAACATCCATTGACTTCACTGGAGTGAAGGTTCCTCAGAGTAGAAGGGGTGTAGGTAGGGTTTGCAGTGCTATAGAGCTGCTGTATGTGCAGAAATGCTCTATTCCAAGGGTTCTTTACCAGTATGTAAAAGCTGATAGTGAACACTGTTGAACTCTTAGTTGCTCTGTCTTTCCTGTGGAAGTGTATGTGTGCATTAGAGTGAGTTGTGCACTTTGGGCTGTTGAAGCCAATCTGGTCAAGAGCATTGTTTTCCAGAGAAAAAGGATAATCAAAAATCTGAAATGAAAATCATTTGTGAAATATTTCTGACGTGTATGTCATAGATTTGTAAAATCTGTTTCATATACTTCTGTTTGCTGAACATAGGGTGTTCTGATTTGGCTGAATAGTACCAAGTTATTGTGTGGCAGTGTCCTCACACACAAGGCTTTGATTAAGCATGAAAAAAATATTAAAGGCTGGCCTAAATACAAACTTGCACAGAGAAACAAAAAGTATGAATTAAGCAAGTTAGCATTTTAATACAAGTGTTTCAATACCATGCATAGTAGTGGCTCGTTTGGGCAAATGAAAGGGATGACATAGAGTGAAAGATTCATTTAGACCTTTGGGGAAGACACAGATACATTTCATACCAGATCTGGGTTGTTTGGTTTTTTTTTTTTTTACAACTGGGTATAATTTTAACCAGTGACTTTGTTCAGTGACTTTGTTTGCTCATGTGGACCACAGGTATGCACGGCTATTCAAGGTTCAGTCATCAGCTCAAGTTCCATTTGACTAAAGCAGATTTTCCCCCTTGCCGTGAGCCCCTCATGGCTCTGGTTGCAGTGTATGACAGTGTATTCCTGTGTTCAATCAGCTTGCTGAGCTGAAGTTGCTGTCTGATTCAGGCTTCCTCTTCCCAGGAAGAAGAAGGGGTTACTGGGGCAGGTGTGGTTACAGCCGTGTCTCTGAACAGCCTCTGGACAAGGGAGAGTTTGTGCTCTGTCAGTGTAGAGCATGAATAGGACTTGTACACGAGTGCCTGCACAAGGGAAGCTTTGGGCATGCTTGGACACCCTCTCTGCACTGCTACTTTTTAGACTGTCATTTTGAAGAAGGATTCTTAACTCCGGCTCCTAAGCTGACACCTCCTTTGCCTTAGCATATGTGTTCCTGTAGCTGAGCCAGGCAGCTATCTCAGAGACCTAATCCAGGCTAAAAGTAACCTGGCTGAGGGAGGGCAGAAATCAGAATTCAGATTCATTTCATTGTATTGCTGCAGACCCCGGCGCCTTGGCAAAGGGGGGATGATGTGTGTGGTGGGGAAGTGTAAAGTCAGTGGGAATACTTAAGGCAACAGCAAGACAGGCTTGTACAGGCTTCAAGTAGACATGAAACAGTGATCATCATCTCCTTACAACATTTTCATTCATTTTTCAGAGTGCTTATTTCATTGGGCCAGGACAATAATGATGGTATGAAGCAGAAGGGGCTTAGTTTTTTTCCTGCATTAGAATCATAAAAACTTTCTAATGGCTGGAAGTGAGCCTTATGCACAAAGATTCTTTTGTTTTGTTTTTGTATAAACCCATTTCATGTTAAGCAGCCAAATCTCATCCTTTATTGTTAGTCTAGTGCGTTTTTTAGAAGCTACTGCACTTCTTGTTTAGCTTTCAGCTCCAGCTCCCAGAAGGCTGCATCTCCTTACTTGGTCTTGTCTCACACCTGCTAAGTCAGGGACACCAAACTGGCACTGAACAGATTCAGGTTAGAAACCTGAATTTCTCCTTAGGAGAAATAATTTTGCTGTTCTTCAGCTATGGAGAGTTTCCTGGGTTTTTTGAAAGATTTCCAGTTCTTAATAGAAATGGGAGTGACTGTGCTGAATTATGTTTGAGGTGAGGGGTTTGTTGTTGTTTTGGTTTGTTTACTCTTGAATAGCTTTCCTGAAAGGCTTTCTGTCTGCTCTCTCTGTGCTCATGGACATACAAGCTCTTGCTCCTTGGGAAATGTCACTGTGAACTCTGTGTAGTAGTCAGGCAGGAGAGAAACCACAGTGACTGAGGCTTATTCTATAAGCCTGTCAGAGTACCAGCAGCGAGTTTACCCAGCATATGACCTGGATGTGCAGGGCATAGATCAGTAATTTTCTGAGTTGTTAGGTGCTAGAAGGGGATGCACTTTGTGCCACAAGGTAGATTCTAGGTTTTGTTCCTCAAGATCTGTAAGCAAGTATTTTGACAGGAAATGTTTGCCATCTTCCTGTTTATTTGAGAATTAGGAACAGATGTGGGCTTATTTTTTTTTTTTTTGCAGCAATGATTAAATGATTAAAGCTTAAGACATTCTTCCAAAGAAGGAGAAATAAAGATTTTTTTTTCTTCTCATATTTTAGGATTAGAAAGAGGAGGGGGAAAAATAATGAACTTCAAAGAAAAACTTTCTGGATCTTTTCATGAAATGCCAAATTAAAAACAGAACCCAAAGACCAAAACTAGTTCATGAAATTTTTACTTAAAAAGAAGAAACCTAAAAAGTCATGTGTGGAATACCTGATGGGTGACCTTTTCTGTGGGCTCCGTTGCCTGAGTTTGGAAGCAATAAAATTGTAATCTGAGGCCTCTGGCCATGAAGGAATTGATAGAAGCCACACCACTATAACCTGCTGCTCATCTTCTGACCATCCAAATGGTAACCCAGTGCATCATAATAGTGAAGATGTATTCCTAAACCATGACATGAACAGCAGAAATGAAAACACCCAAGCACAACTCCACACACTCTCTCTTTTAATGTTATGTGTCGTGTACTAGTCTGCTAAAGGTAAGAAGTCTCACCCTTTGGATGGAAGTTCTCAGATGTGGGCGTAGGAAGGACGTTGAACAGTTGTGCAATTGCAGCCACATGGTCATTTATTAATGAGAAGTGGCCTGTCTGTGGCCTTTGGTGAGTCGTACATGAGTCTCTCAACACGTTGAGAAACACTCTGATATTACCTCCCTGTGCCCTGATTCATCTCCAGGTTTCTTTTTTTTCTTTCAGTGTAGGTCTGCTGGGGCAGGGACTGTCATTTTCCTGTGTTTGTGCAGTAGCCAGGGAAGTGAGGCCTTGAGCTGGGACTTGGGCTCCCATGTGCTGTCACAGTGCAAACAGTGCCAATAATCATTATCACTGGTTATCACTCCTTATCACTCCTTATCACTCCTTATGACTCCACTTCTGTACAGCGCTGGCTGGGCCCTGGCTGAATGTGTAACATGCCGAGATTCAAAGTCTTCATAATCCCCAAATCAGTAATCCTCACCTTGTTCACAAACTTGAGTTGTCAAGCTTTCTTCCCTTCCTCCATCCTGGTAGCTGTTTCTGCCAAAACTTGTCCAGAAGTGCAGTGGGATGATTTTCAAGCCTGCTTCACTAAGGTTGTAACCAGGAATTTGATGTGTACACCAGGTTCCTATTCTCTGTTTTTAACACTGAGTCGTGTGTGTGATTGCTTTCATTGCCCTGTAATCTGTCTTGCTGTTCTTACTTGCTAATTGGTTTCTAGGAATAACGGTGATCTTAAAAGGCACGTCTTGTATAATTTAATAAGAATTGGACCCTTTTTAACATCAAGTGATACTTTGTTACAAAACAAATGACAGAGGATCTGCCTCCTTCCCTGCCCGCAGTGGTTAGGCAGCTTGTGTGGAAGGCTCTGTGTACCTGCAGTGAGCTGCACATGCAGCTGCTGCTCAGTGCAGCAGAGGTGAGGCTGACAGGGTCACTCCCTGTAACACAGCTTGGAACTGGAGCACTTCAGAGAGGAGAGAAACAGCTTTTAATTCTTAAATTTTATGACCACAGTCATCTAAATTTAAAACTTCCGTGATTTCAGGGATGATGAAACCAGATAGCTTGGGAGGTTCCTCCTTGGGGGCACATGAGAGAGGGCACCAGCCAGACAACTGGTACAGACAAGCAAGAGGCATCGAAACAGACAGCATGATCACTTGAGCTGTGCTGGAGGGAGAGCTATATTTACCAGATACAAGTGCTAATAATGAGACTTCAAAGAGAGCACACCCTTTTATTCCACAGCTGTGCTCTGCCATGCAGAAGAGACAGGGGAGTTTTCCAGTGGAAGTTTGCTACATCTTTGCCTTGGGAAGTTTGCTACATCTTTGCCTTGGGGAAGAAGTTCAGAGAGTAGAATTAGCGAAGAATTTCAGAAAGGATTGATCTACCCATAAAACCATTATCATTTACCTAAGAGATAGATACTCCTAAAGGATTGACAGAGTGGTGGAGTTGGTTCTTGCTGAAAATTCATGAATGAAACTGTTTTAAGTTTACCCTTCTCTACTGTGTCCGTTACCTTGCAGTCAAGCATGACCAATTCAAAGAAGATTTAGTATAACAGATAATCATTGTAGATGCACTAACCTGTCATCATCATGTGCTTCATCTAATAACTTGATATCTTCTTAGATGAAAGTCGCAATCCAAGGAACCTCAATAATAACTGGTCAAAGGGAATAGAGCACATATACAAGTGAAAACACTACTAGTCAGCTGAGGGTAAATAAATCTTCCATTCTGATGTTTGGTCTGTGATTTGAAGATGAAAAGTGACCTCTGAAGATGGGAAGGAGGATGGTGTTCAGCTCAAGTGCTACAGAGACAACCTTTTAAAGCCTTTAAAATGACTGTGAATATTTCTTTCCCACTGAGGTTAGAGGTACAAAGCAAGAAGTATCAAAATTATAAGTGCAGCTTTAAGGCAATATCCTAATTTCATTTGTCTGCACCTCAGTTTTCTCCTGTTAAGTTTTTTGTGGTTTAGAGGGGGTTTAAAAAATTAATTTTTTTAAGGCAAATGCAGATTAGAGAAACCAAAATGGATCTAATGAATAGAGAGGGAATTGGAAAGAGGAGAGAGATGACCTGTAATGTTTGACACATAGCCTTGCCTTGTTTTAAACAGATTATAAATTACATTATTTATTGCCTCTGACTTATGTGGGACAGATTGCTATTTAGGGGAGGACTGGATATAGATGCCAAGGTAAATGGGATAGTAGTAGCCTTTCTTTGCTTTACTGAGTTAAACTTAGGATGTGCAGGATAAAGAGCCAAATACCTGAGTTACCCTGTGCTAGTATAGCCAGTGTGTGTATACTGGCAACTCACTAACAAGTTGTTGTATATACAGGTTTCAAACTGTTTTGAAAATAGATTTGCCATACAAAAGCTGAAAATAAAACTTGAAGAACTTAAATCAAAGCCATGTTAAGGTTTCAGAGTAAGAGATTTCCAATTTTAAATATTAGTTTTATCAGATTCTGTTGTCTAGACAGTAACTTTACAAGAGAAAGATAATTTTTTTTAGGCTACACCCAGTAGACCTGGGACTCTGTTTCAGGTTTATGGGCACAGACTGCTTCCTAATGAATATAAATATCACATATCGGAAATTATTTGATGCTCCAGAGAACAGAATTCTCTGATTCCTTTAACTGGCAAAAGGGGAATGGAGCTTTGATAGTTAATTTAAATTAACTTTTGAATTTTAATAAAAGTATCATGGGTTTGGTTTTATCTTTTCTTTCACAGAGCAAACTGCAATCATATCCAGAAATGGAAATTACCAGTATTTTTTTTAAACTTTAGATCTGCTACTTTTACTACATGAAGTTTCTGTAGTACATGTTAGGGGATAGCCCTTGGCAGTTCCACACATGATAAATGATGATTTCTGTGGTGGTTTAGCAGAGCTCAGGATGCAGCTGAGCCACAATACATATTTTCTAAAGATCTTGCATTAATCAGAAGAGTTCTTAAGGCTTTTGTTTACAGTTGCTGGTTAATTTTCTTGTGATAAGCTGCTGTAGCTCTCTAATTTGGGTAAGATTTTGTACCATTTCTGTTGGTGGTGTGGTGATTCAGCTTGCCCAAATACTGAATTCTTTAGCAGAGGAATCTTGCTTCAATCTTCAGTATGATTTTTAATTAGAAGATTTTTTTCTCCAATGTTACTTGGATTTTACATTATTTCTTAATAAAGTGACAGTCATTTTTAATTGTAAGGTAAAAGTGAGGACTGATAGCTGACAGATGCAAAATGACATTGGGAAGCCTGATGTCTGTCTGTCATGCTAGAGTATCACCAGAGTTAGTGTTACAAGATGTAATTTCCTCCAAAGAAGTGTTCAAGTAGCTCAGTCCATGGAGTCTACAATTCAGTAAACAATCCATTGCAGGCTTTGTTTGCCATCTTCAGCCGTGGAGGTGTGATGTGTGGGTTTGGGGGGTTGTTTCAGTTTTCTTCTTTTGCACCCAATTTCTGTCCTGTTTAATAAATCTCCTGTATCTGGTAATTTTCCCACAATGATAAAACTAGCTGTGGTGGTCTTGATTGATCTCACTTGCCTTCCCTGTGGCTTCTAGACATCACTCAAACCAACAGCTCGATTTGTTACCATGCACCAGCCCCAGAATAATTCCAGTTCTGATGAGAAATGGTAGTACTGTTACTTTTGGGTAGCTAAATGCTGTGTAAGTGCAGAGGAATTCCAGAAGGCCATCACATAACTCCAGTGGGCAAGAATGCGGTAGACTAATATCAGCATAGGTAAACAGAGGTTTTTAAACAGAATTTTTTCCAGTAAGGAAAAAATTATTCTAAACCATGCTTGTGTAATGCTGAACTCAGAACTGACAGTTGCAACTTGGAAAAGAGGCTTTGTGGTTGTCATTGACAGTTCTCCAGGATTATTGTCTGCAATGTGGAGCAGCAGCAGCCAAAAAAAGCCAGAAAAACCTGGGCAGTGTGTGCCTCTTGCATCATCAGGAAAAGGTACTGAGGACAAGAAAATGCCTTTTGTTGGTATTTAAGGCACTACTGTGCTTACCATATTCTGAGCACCATGTCCAGTTTTTGTGCCTACATCTAAAGAGTGTAGAGTTAGTTTTGCCTTTAGTTTAGGGGAGGTACAGAGGAGGGCAGCCTCGGTCCAAGGGGGTGGCATCACTGCCTCGTGTGGAGTTGCATCATTTAAAAGGTTTGATTTGGAAGCTGAGCAGCTGAGAGGGGCAATGGGTTCAAGGCTTACAAAATCTGAGCTGGTGGAAAGGTGAACACCAAGCTCTTGTTGAGAGAAACCCTCCAGTACCAGAGTTACAGGACACTTGGTGAAACTGGTTGGGAATCAGTTTAAGACAGATGAAAGAAGAAAGTGTTTGTTTACATAGCAGGTAGTGAATTTATGCAACTTGCAGCCAGAGGATGTTTTGAAAACAGGCCGCTTAGGCAGGTTCAAAACAGGATTAGGAGAGTTCATGGTCAGCAGGGAGAGTGTGAGGGGAGTGCACCACAGGACATAGGCTATTGGTTCTCTCTAAGTAGCATCTTATCTGCCTTGCTGGAGATGAATTTTGGACTAGATGAACCATCAGTCTGACCCAGCTGGGTATTTCTTACATTTCTGAGCTCTCAAGCTTAGTGGGATCTTTTTGTCATTAACTTAAAATTATGTTCTTTTTCATGGCAGGATTAGATGGAAGGCATGGAGCCTCTCTTCTTTTTTCTATGTTCAGTAAGCTGCACCTCTGAGGGAGACTCTTGGATCTAATTGTTTAATTCATCAGTGCTGCAAGCCGAGATGGCTATTACTTCTTAATAAGCTGGAAAAAATTTCCTTCTTTCTAGCCAGGAAAAAGTACTGGGAAGTCCATCTGGGAATGTGATTCATCCAGGTCATAATTTTCCTCTCAGATTCCTAGGAGAGGTTTGGGATAGTGCTCAGATACTGGTGATAAGATTTATTTAGACTTAGCTTTCAATTGTAGTGGTAAGTAGCTACACTGGTGTTTATGCAAGAAGACTGCAAACACTTTTTATCACTTCATCAGTGGGACACACTCCCTGGTATTTGGTTATGTCCCAGTGTGCTCTGAGAATTGTGAGTTATTCAGCCCCTGCCTTGTCTCACAGTTACCAGTGTTCAGGAGTGAGAGCAAAACCCACAGCTAGAAGTTACAGAATCTGAAGGATGTAATTCTTTTGCTAGAGAGTAGGATAGAGTATTATGATATTTTCAAGTAATTTTTTTTTAAATTCTCCTTAACATAGTTAACTTCAGTATAGCAGGGCCTTCTAGGGTGGTAACCACTGGTAACTGGAAGGCAGTGAGCCTAGGCCTACTATCCATATTTTTAGATTTAATTTGGGTGGACTTAATATAATAGAGGTTAATAAAGAGAATCTGGAGGTTTTTCCATAGTGTTAAGACTGGAGAGACTGCAAAGCTGAAAAATAGTGAGGGCATTCCTTTCAAAAGTGGTGGCATTTTGTTTTACTTTTACCATCAGTGTCTTAAAACAGGGAAATAAAAGCCCCATTTTTAATGTAATGTTCTACAATGTCTTTTATCCTGCAGGAAAACTTAATTAATGGAAAGATCTGGGTTATGTCTAAATCTGGACACTGTCGAGCTTCATCATAGCCTAATGTCAGGTTCTGTAGAATCCATCACTATGAAGGCTGTGCTAGCAGGAGTTATTATTCATGTGGATATATACATCTGACTTTTCCTTGCTGGGGCACAGTTGTCTTGGAAGAAGACTGAGTATGAGCCCTTAGAGAGCTTGTCCTGCTTTCTTCCTCCTTCCTTCCTTGTCCCCACTTTCTCTTTCCACAACTGCAGTAAAATTTGATGGCTCAAAGAGTAAATTAATCCTGAGTTATACAAGTCCTTCCTTGAAAGAGACTGTAAATCTCAGCAATACACTTCTTAGAATACAGAAAAGGAACCTCTGGTAATGGAAGGAAGGGGACTTACTTTTATATTTTTATAAATACTGAATAGAAGTGTATAAAGTAAAGCTCCCTCAATAAGTTCAGAACCAACCAACCAAAAGCCTCTCCAGCTTTTCTTCTTTGACCAAGAGAATGCTTTCTTACTAAGTTACGAAATACATCAAAAGTGTTAATATTTACTATTTTATGAACAGTTTTCAACATTTACTATTTGAAGCAGCTCTGTACCTTTTTTTGTTCGGTTTTGAGAGTGTCTAGTGTTTCTACCCAATACACTGAAAATACTAAATGTCAACACTGTATTTAGTCATCAAAATAATCTTCTAGATTGCATTAAACGAGTTTGGTGAGGTGATCTAAAAGGCATTCTTGGTGGGTGGAAAAAAAGCACTAGAAGAATACAGAAAGAGTGGCTGTTTACATGATGAGCACTGACACTGCAGACGTGAGCTTAGAAGCATTAGGATTTTGGTTGGTTTGGGTCTACTCACATCGTGCAACAGGGAAAAACAAATATATGGAGAGCACCTCCTTTGCTTTTTGTCCCTTTCTAGGATGTACCTGCCTGAGAGACTGGAGAAATTGATCTTCCTGCTTTCTAACCATCGTACTGCTCTAACGATGGGGGAGGAGGAGGGGGATGGTGATTTCTTTTTGCTTCCTACAAATCACCAGCTGTAAAGAGTGAAGGAAATGGTAGATAATGAAGTCTTCCTCAAACCTGTTTGCTTGTTTTATGGAAAGCCACAGTGTAAAGCTTCCTAGATTGCTTTGCTGATCCATTGATAGTCCTCCCCTCCTTGAAATATTATATTGCTGCACCTTGGTCTGTGCAGTGACAGGGTACTGGTGCTGGCTGGCTAAACTCTGAGGGACATGTGGAGCCACCTGTAGCACAGGGAAGCGTGCAGGGCCCACCTGATGCACTGTTAGGCATACAAGTACTCAGGGGTGAACATCAACATCTCCTGATCAAGTGCATCTGAGTCTGCTGAGAGAGCATTTAACAAATGCAGCAGAGGAGGAGCTGCAAGATGCTGGGGTTGCCTCTGTGGCTGAGTAAAGCTGTGAGCTGCACACCAGCAGTGGTGCATTTGGTGCTCTCAGTATCCATTCAAGTGGCGTTGCTCCTTAGGGCATACATACTGCTGTTCTGCAGATGGATGAGTGGGGATAATGTTACAGCCTGATGGCTAATGAAGCAACAGGGCTGCAGCACAGCCTAGAAAACTGTAGCAAGTTTGTTCAGTTTCTCTGTTACTATGGAAGTCGTTTTTTTCCACAGCTATACTTGTAGAGCAGAAACTGAAATTCAATCCAACTTCCTAATATATGTATATTTCTATTGACAGCTGTATTTGAAGCTTTCCTTGGCTATTTAGCTTTGAGAGGTTCACAAAGGCCGTCTGAAATACTCTTCTCTGATAATGAGGTAACCGACCATATCATAGCATGTGGAGGAAGCTTCCTTAGTAGCTGGGAGATGGAGGAGAAGCAGTGGAAAACATTCAGGTCCAGATCAGCTAGCAAGAGGGGACAGCTGCACTATGTTTCTATGAACAGAAAAGATGCAGTCTGCTTGTATCAAATGGAAGAGCAGCCTCTTCCCTAAGAAGGGAGAAGACTTATGATAAGCTGTCAAATAAACCAGGTCCTGAGTTCTGGCTAGTGCAGGGATGGCAGCCTACCTGGGCATTTGAAGTGAGAATGGAGGAATTATTGAAATAAAAAATGGAGTCCTGAAGGCTACAAGTCTATGTGCCCGCTGGATCCCTGCTTTCTCCCTGTTACAGCACGTCAAATATTGTGGTATTCCCATGACAGCCTCACTAATCCAGCTGCTGCAGTTAGGAGTGACTGCAGCCTGATCACATGTGGAGATTACTGAAGCTACAAACTAAAGTCTGGCCGTTGATATTTTGCACAGTCAGGTTCTCATCCCTGAAGTTCTGTGAGCAGAAAAATTCCATCTGTTACTCTTGGAGAAATATGTGAAGTATCCACATAATCTCTTCAGCCTTTCTATCCCACAAATCATAGGGTGCTTTAATGGTTACCATTATGAGAAGGCTGAAGTCTTGTTGCATAGTTTCAAAGTTAACTTTAACACCTTCTTGGATGTTGTCTCAAACTGTGAGATTTGTGGGTTTTTATATTTAGCTCAAATTGTCTGCTATAATTGGCTTTGAGGCTGCTTATAGAAGGGTAGCTGGCTGCTCAGGAAACACGCCTGCATTTTCATGTTACTTAAAAACATGCATCCGTCTTTTTGTCATCTCAGAATCTGTTTTGCACGGTAAGATTTGTTGGCAGAGCTCTTCAATTTACTTCCTTTATTTCCTTACTTCTGTGAGAATGGTATGAAGCTCCCTCTGCATCTTCTCACTTGGCCACATATTTGTCTTGACACCCCAGCCCACCCCTGCTGGTGCTCAGCTTGGCTCTAACTTTAGTTTCACACAGCCAGGTGGCAGTGAATCTTGGAGATGGTGGCTCTCCTGGGAGCTCTTCTGAGAGGGACCCACACAGCTGGGCTGCAGAGTACACCCATCCCTGTGCTGTGGCCACAGCCTGGCTTGGGGTCATCTTGTCCCTGATATATTGTACCTTCTAATTACCGAAGAAAGCAGTGTAATGACATAGTTGCTTGACTTGGACTTTTGAGTAAAATGAAAATTTATCTGTATGGCTGTGATGTTTTGTACTGATAGTTGTTCTCAGTGCCTTGCTAGAACCTTTGGGTGTTAAAGAAAAGTGAAGGTGAATTCCTTCAAAACATTCTGTGAATAGTGTTGAAACAAAATATTATGCAAGTCAGAAGTTTCTCCCCCCAAATAAATGTTTTTTATTAATTTGCAGTTCAGTTGCATTCTCTCAAGGTTAATTGTAGTTGTTCCAACATTACAAAAATAGATCCATCTAGGATGACGGTTCCCAACTGATGTGCAGGGACATGCGGAAGAGCCAGCAGGCTGTTAGATATGCTTTGAAATCTGAAGCAATTATAGCTGTCTCTCTGAAGTGTTGCATTCAGGTTATAAGCACACTTATGCAAGGATTTTGGCAAATGCAGGTATATCATGGAACAGTTAATGCATGTAGGAGAATGCTGGGAAGAAGGGCTCCTCAGGAAAGCTCAGATGCTTGGGTGTCAGGTACTTACCTGGTGTGGATCTTATTTGATGCTTTTGTTTTGTAGTGACGTGAACTTACGGTTTTTTTCTTCTTATTGTTACTCAGAGCTCTTACTGCACTGCATGCAAATGTTTCCACATTTGTGGTAACCAGAAAAATTGCAGCATAATTATCATATTAGTGGCATGTATGATACTCTTGCTTGTTCTTTTTTACATGTGGTTACTATGAATATCTTGCTGCACATGAAACAGAATGAACACCATCTTTTCACCTTGAAAAGAACCCTCCCACAGTTCATCATGATGCACTGTATTAGAAACCCCAGTGCTATGGGTTTCTAGCATTGATATAATTCTTCCTTTGGAAGAGCTGTGCCTTAGCTGCACTCCCTTATGTGATGCTTGCTGGGTTGGAGTGTAGAAATGCTCGTTAGTGCACAGCAGACTGTGCAGGAGGTGCAGCAAGGTTTCTCAACTGGACATGCTGCAGCTGCTGTGCAGAGGTTGGAGTGTCCTCCTGTCTCCCAGCTGCTGGAATGTGTGCCAGGCACACACACACATCCACCCCCTTCAACTTGGTGTTGTTGCCTGGGGCTTGCTGCTTGTCTGTGCCTTGAACCTGAATATCTGCTTTTTCCAAAAGAAAGGTATGCATGAAATGATGGAAAAACTATGAGGCACAGGGCCTGTTAAGAGATGCTCTGCACTGTGAATAGAATGTGCTTAGTAATGACCTTTCAAAATGATAAATTAGTATGTTTCATAAATGATAATATAATTAAAAACTAAACAATCCATTCCATTATTTTTGCCTTTGCACCACCCAGCTGATAGGTTTAAAAATGAAGTATCACCTGCAGAAGGAGCTGCATGTTGTGGGGCAGGAAGTACAATTAGTTTCCTGAGCTGAAGAGGGGTCAAATCTACAGGTGAAGAGGGTCTGGGGGAGGCCTCTCTGCTGTAACTTCATCTAAAGAACAAATAAATTATTTTCAAAGTCAAAGCGGGTAATGAGTTCCCTCTTGATAAACCAGTGGTATACTGATTTATAAATGTCTGCTGTTTTCATGTTGTTTTTATAGCCTCTAAGAAGGAGGGGCTTGAAACTTTGGGGGATTTTTAGGCATGTAGACACAAGATTAATTTCTTGTATTTTATCTTATGTGGGCATACGTGGGTACCAATGCTTTGGCTGATCTTCACAGAAACAACCACCACCAAGTGCATAGAGTAGTATAAAACCATAGGAAGGCTAAGTACTTCTTGTTAACAGAGTTTGATTTCAGTGTTGTGTCTACCAGGGCCTTTTGTAAGCATTTTTTTGGATAAACATTAAAATCACTGAAAATAAAAGTCAAGGTATATTCTCCCAAGACACCTGAGCCTCTCTGTAAGCTGTTTACCCCTTCTTAGCTCCTTGCCTAGCCCGGCTTCTTTTGGCCGTGGCTGTAATGCAGGTCACAGCAGTACTTGAACGCTGCTTTGTTGCAGGTGAAGGCAAAAGGTAGTGCTTTAAAATAGTTTCAGCTCAAAGTACTGAAACACCGTGGTTCACCCAAAGGCTGTCCCTTAAGTGTTCAGTGACTCCAGTATTCTGTTTTACCTCTCAATAGCTGAACCTCCAGGCTGCTTCAGGACAAGAGTGATGGGAGCTTTGCAAGCTTCTGGGTCATGTTTTGAGCACAGTTTTCTAACAATTGATAAATCTGCATATAATTTTTACCTGGAACTGGACCATGGCACATACTGTAGATACTTGGAGGAAACACTGAAATAAATTCAGCTTTATGCTAACCTGTATCAACAAAGTATGAGTGCTTGTATGTGTTGTGTGCATATATGCCTATACTTATGTGTATCAGTCTGTGTGTACCTGTGTGTGTAGAGGGAGGGGGAAATAAATTGGTTTGTGGCAAATGGAGGCAAAAAGTGGGATAGGTCACATAAAAACACACATCTAACTGATTGCAATATTAAGGCTGGTGGAAGGGGTGATCTGCAGTAAAGTAACAAGTCCCTTTTTCTCCCTGCCACCTGACAGCAGAAGCTCTGTAGTTGCTGCAGAGTCCCTTGGAGTACCCTGTCTACTTGGGTTGCAGTTGAGTTTGCAAAATATTACAGGGAATGTAGTGTTTTAAAGCTACTGTTGTTTTGTCCTTCATTAAGGCACAACATGTTTTGATTTGTATGGAGAATATCTTAAAGACTGGATGCTTTGGCAATGTAAACAATTGGAAAATGCATCTGTTTTCTATTACAACTAATATTATGCTCAGCTTAGAATATTATGCTCAGCTTAGAAGCTGTGGCTTCTAAGTAATGGGTACTTGTTTACATATTACAGAATATGGATTATAATTTTATAAACATAGTTTATAGTTGCATATGGGTTTCCTAAATAAAAGAAAAAAAAGCAATAGTGGCTTATAGAAATGCTTGCACTGAGACAGTCCTGGAAGTCCAAAGAAGCAACTGGTATTTGAGGGTGGGAGTGGAAAGCCTCTGCTTTCTGCACTGCCTTTCCCATAGCTCAGATACTGCCTCTCTTTATGCTCAAATCTGTTTGTTACTACTAATGACTTCTGCTTACTAAATTTAGGATTTGTTGTAAATGAAGATTACAGCATTGTTTTCCTGTAACTGAATCTGGTTTGTAAACCCTTAACCCTTAAGCGGAAGAGAAAGTCATCTTCTTTGAATGTTTTAAAGCAAAATGTCAGTAGACATCTGTGTACTTCCTTGGTTTAATCACTACATCTAAATTGCAGCTGTGGGATGTTTCCAAACCCCTGTTTTCCTTTCTTACATTTCCATTAATTTTCAATGAAGCATGGCTTTGTTGAATGAATTGGGTTATTATTTTCTGAATCTCAAATACATCGTGTAACTGTAGTGGCCAGTTGAACATTTAAAATCCACAGCTTTGAAATCTTACATACCTGAATGTATTATAACTGTTTGTTAATATAAGATTGCTCTGACTGAAAGAACAATATAGAAAAATTTGGTTATTTAGTCCTCTCTTGAATGTCTGAGCTGACAGTAAACTTCAAGCAGCAGTAAATGAGTCATCTGAGCACAGAAGAGAAAATAAGAGTATGGAAGCACGTGTAGCTATATTCCTAAGCCCACGTGGAAGAAATCTGACAAATAAAAAAAAAAAAAAAAACAGAAAAAGATGGGAGGTTCATGGGTCTTTCTATTAAAAATCTGTGTTTACAATTATGCAAAAATTGTCCTAGCAAAAATCTGATGGTCTAAGTTGAGTTAACTTTAAAATAATTGTTACATTTGCCCTATAAGGAAGCTTGAGGTATTTTAGTTCAGTTGCTTATTCTTTTGGAAATGTATATTGCAAGAAGATTTTTCACTTAAAAAGTCATATGAATGTCTGTATTGTCTATATTTTGCATGGTAAAATAGCAGAACATCTAATTTGCTCATATTTTTGACAACTTTCAGGGCTTAAGGCAGAAATTTCCCATGCTTGTTACTAGTCCCCCTCCAGTAGAAATTCATTGGAAAGCTTTAGCTGAAAGAATTTAACCATCTTCAGTGAGGTGAGAACACCATCCCTTTTACCTCTCCTCCAAGCACTGTTTCAGACAGTGCTGATGTTTTGCAGATTTTGAAGTGACCTTGAGGTTTGGAAGGAAGCAATTGCTCCATTTCAGGGGGTGTATGGTGTATTTGCCTGAAAGCCACACTTTGTTATGTCAATACTCTGAATAACTGAGAAATGCCAAGTTGCATTTACAGTAGAACTTGCTATGCCTTCAGGTATTATTTCAAAAAGCTGTGGCACCCACCATGTGAGTGAGCTTCCACAGACCCTGATGCTGCTTTTCTCGGAGCAGCCAGCACTTCAAGCTAGGAGAGAATCACAGATAAAAATGAAAGTTTGAAAGGCTGTTTCTTTTGTGCTGAAATACCAGGATTTTGACGTAAAAAAGGTTCCCGTGTTTGTTTTTCATCGTATTGTCTCTGTAGAACAAGATTCCTACAGATGCTACAGAAACTCCTGACTTCTAGTTGTCATGATTCTTTATTAAAATTAAACATTGGATTAAGCCTTATGCATAGTTGGTAACTAGAGAGAGATGAATACCAATTATTGAGACTGGAGAAGATGTAATACAAAAACCATCATTACCAATATAGTATGTATTTATCTGCAGAAAGTAACTGTAGTTAGTTTTTCCCTTCCCCTTCCATGATAATCCTTATTTCTAACAGTCCTCAGAATTTGAACTGGGAATCATAAATTTTGTCTGACAATTTGGGGGAGAGTGTTTGTTTTTGAGGCAGGGAACTGTCCTGGTTTTGGAGAGCTTTTTTTTTTTCCCAGTAATGCAATTGAACTACTTCTTTTATGCTACTGTAGTGTACTTTAGCTCCTTTTTGTGTATACACACACTTACAAGCAATGGTGTTACACTCTTACTTTTTCTACTTGTGGTAAGTAGAAAATGCATGTTACAGAACAGTGTGATAGGCAATATGCCTTCTGATCGAGTTCTAAACTACAAAGCATATATTTTTATATAACTTCTTTGTAGAGTTTTCTTTTGTTCTTTAAGCAATTTAAAATGATGAAACTTATCTTCAGAAGAACTTTAATAATATGAAAAAACTACTGTTACTGGAAAACAGTTGTACAAAATAACAGACAAGATCTCTTTAGTTGCTGTGCTGTGTACTTTTTTTACCCCCAAAGACCATAAAAATTGAACTTTTGTAACAAAAATACCAGCTTTATCTTAATTAAAGCCTTCATTTAAGAGAACTGGACCTTAAATTAGAATATTTTTGGCTCTGTCATGAAGATACCAGATTGAAAAGATACCAGAAATTGGGATACTCTGCCATTCTTCATATGTGCTCCTTACTGTAGCAAGGACATTCAGAGTCCCTGTCACTGGAGCTGCAGGAGTTTCCAAATGTGTACAAAACGTAAAGAACCAATGCAATATTCTGTTGGATAAGGGGGGGGGGAATACAGGAAGAACTTTTAGGTAGCTTCTGAAAGCAGAAATTGTTTTAAAAGGGAACAAGCTGTAAAATTTATTGAAAACTGCACTGTTGCTTGTCACAACCACTGATTATTTTTTATGTTATATTTTAAATTTTATTTTATAATTTCCCTCTACATTTCAGGCTGCCTTCTTCCATCTCAGGCATATGTTTGATCTGCATTTGCTCCTTGAAGTATAATGCATGCTTCTGTTTTTTAAGTTACATCTATAAGGCTGAATGGAACATTACCCTCCTTGTTTGACCTCCCCACATGCGATATACAATCCATTAAATCTCATGTAATATTTAAGAATTTAATACATTCTTTGCCTAACATAACAGTAATAATACTGACAAAACACTGCTCCAAGCAAAACTGCTTATACAAACAGCTGATCTGTGAGCAGTGGAACTAATGAAGCTGTGTTTCCTATAGATTTTTCTCATATATATTAATGGGCCCTTTCCCCTCTGCAGCTTCTCTGCAGTCTGCCCAGCACTGCTGGGCTGATGAGGGGATGGGTGCAGGGGTTGAGCATGGGTGCTGACCACCCTGCTCTCTTCTTCATTTTGGGGAGAGGTTCAAATGTATCATCAGGTGCTTTTGTAATCACTGAGACTATCAGCAGGCCTAGTTAGTTACAGATTCTTCTCATGGTTAAGAGGACTGGGTGGCCAGTGGTACAAGTTTGTGTGGTGGGTTATGAGAACAGAGAACTTTCCATTTTATGAGATTATAAAGTGCAGGGATACAGCATGATAAGGCTGTATTTTTATATATTTTGTCAAGGTTAATGTCTAGTGGATGTTTTCAGTCACTGATTAACCAAGACATCTTAATAATACCTGATACCATATACAGATCCTTCAGTGTGTATGCTAAGCCTTTAATCTGTACTGCTATATGCTTTTAATTTTCAATTGACTAATACTAATAGCTTCTAAAGGGTTATCCTTAATGCTGGATTTGACATTTGACTCATGGAAGATTCATGTGTGACAATAATAAAGTGCCTGTCATCTAGTGAGATTCTTACTGAAACTGTTGGGAACAACTTTCATTTTATGGAAAAAAAATCATGTGGCATGTTTTTTTAAAAAAGTTTAAAATGACTGACTGAAAATTCTGAGATGAGGAAAAATTTCACCTACTTTGACTTTTGCTTGTGTAATTATGCAGCTCCATAATACTAGATTTGTGTTGGAATTAAATAGCTAATGTGACTGTTGATTAGTTTCCCATTTGAAATCATGGCAACTGAACAAGTGAAGGTTAGTCCATTTAGGCTGTTAGTAACTTTAAAATATAATATTGGTAATCGTTCAGGCTTTTAGGATTTTGCTGAATGAAACTCATAAGAAACAGCAGTAAAAGACTTGATATGTCTAATTGGTCTCTATAATTTGGATTAAATTCACAGCTGTATCCAAATAGGGTTCCCCCCTCCCCAGGTGCCTGCCAGGTGCTGCCTCCTCTGCTCTTGTACTTCAGACTTTTGAATGAAATTGTATTTCCTTTGTGCCCTTTTATCACCCTATATTTACTATTTTCTTGTTACTATGGTTTCTGGAAATAAATTGGATGACAGTTGTTTTGAAAACCTAATCTATATACAAACAAGTTTTTCAGTATTTAAGTGGTGCAATGAATAGTTTAGCAGTAGACTATCTCAGAGCTCATTAAAGTGCTCAGCATTGTTATTGAGGTTAATCCTATTGCAGTCCAGGGTATGTTGATTGCTAATTCAGTGGGAGGAGAAGGGTGGAGCTCTTGCTTTACCAGGAAAAGCTTATTTTCCGATGTTGGAATTTTGTTGTCTTTTTTTTTTTTTCCCCTAGCTAAAAATTCTATTGCACGTTGAGTTTACTTAATTTTATAAATCTGTTTTAATGGGGAATAATGCATGGCTGTACATAGTCACACTGAAATGTAATTTATTTTTGTAAGCATCAATACTTTTGCCTCCCACCCTTGTGCATGTGGGCTCCTGTAGTTTCAGACCACGTAGCACGAAATGTACATTTCCCACATAGAACATATTCTTCCGTTTGGAGAAGTGATCCAGGAAGGAGGCACTTTTTCAGTCCTTTTTATTCTCAGCAGTGTGTGGCTGTCCCCATGTTTTATTTATAGCACCTTGTCCAGATGCTGCCCTGTGTCTTCATGTGGGCACTGTCAAGACATTGCCACCCTGCTGTCTGGCTCCTGGCACAGTCTGAACTCTGCTGTCAGCTAATAATTCTCAGCTCACGGGCAAGGCAGGGACACAGGAAGATTAAGGCAGAAAAATTATTCCCTAGATGTTATAGTGACTGTGCATGTTTGAGACTTCACGACTTCCTCCTCCTCACAATAAAATTTCATGTAGAAAATAGATGGGCTTTTTTTATTTCCCTTGAGACTAAGACAGAGTAACTTGGGTAGAACTACAAAGCAAATCCAACCAGTTGCAGAATTAGATTTCAGGTCTTTCTGCATGTGGTTGTGTGCTTGTCCACCTGGCTGTAGGAAGTATACCCCAACCACAGCACTTTAGTGTTGGCAGCTTTTGAATATGGCTGATGCTTTGAATTTCAGTTACCAGCTTAAGTGTCAAAGGAGTCAGAACACCAGGTGTGAAGTGCTGGGAAGAGGAAGATGCCATGTGACTCTTAGGGAAGTTTTGCAATTTACAGCTGAGAGAGAAGGTAAAAAGGTCAGGTCGAATGAGTGCCAATTACTAGAAATAAATTATGAATGTATGTGGATGTACATTAAAATGTATTTTTACTGAAATAAATGATGTTGGATGTCAGTAGTTTTTTAGGATCTTGGTCCACAAAGCAGAAAACATCGTGTCAAAGCAGTTAATGTAATGCATTTAATGTCAGACTGATGAATCTGGCTGAATCTGAGTAATGACTGATCTTGGTGAAAAACTGAATCTATGGCTAAACTATTGTTTTCTAGTCTAGCTTCAAGATGTAACAAACGTGGCTGCTGTTTTTTACCGAAGGCCTTTTCCTTTCCCTTTATTAGAGCACAACCTCTAGTTTGTTTTCTGCTGTTTCTGCTATATGGTAGTTTTTATATTACGGCATAGCAGATGGTGTCAAAATAATGGATTCTCTTCTTCTGCCCCGGCTTTCCAAACTTTTTGGTTCAATTTTGTCAACTTTATGATATTTCATTTGTTCTTATCCCTTCCCTGCTTTGTTTTCTTGGCATGCTTTTCACAATGTGTTTTCCAGTTCCTCCTTATTAACCTTTTTTGATATTTAATGTGCTGTTGTTTTGAATTGAGGAAGTGTTTAATCCAAAATCACTGCAGAACTTCCTTCCCACGCTGCTGCCCAGACATGCTGCAGACTAGCTACTTAATTTGCACTGGCAGAATTTCAAAGTGCAGGTCAGCTGGCCAGGTTATCCCCCCAACGGGGCTTCTGTATCCCTTCCTAAATGCCATTTTTCTTCTGTCTGTTCTGCATTTTCCCCTTATTTGTCCATTGGGAGGAAAATGGCTCCAGCAAAGTTCAGTGGTGTGACTCCTTCCTTGCTTTAAGCTGTAACTCTCACAATTTAACATGTATCACGAAAACAGTTTCAAGGCTATATTGACGATTTATGTAATGTTTTTAACATGTTGTCAGAGAAAAGTAAATCTGGCAGAAAATGAGCATTGTAAAGTTGGGTCAGAAAAGCACAGGAGAAAGTGGTAAGGTTTGGCTTTTGGAATGGGTAACCAGCCCAGAGAGCCAGAAAGGCATTGTGAAATACAGACTCACAGAAGGATAAGGATATTCAGCAGCTGAGATACACTCTGATTATGTAGTAGCTACACTGGGAGTTATGTGTTGCTGAGCTCCACTACTGATGTAATTTAGTTGATATAATATGAGCACAGCTTCAGTGCACTCAATTTTGGTCAAAATTAATTGTGTGTGTTCAAATTGCTGACAAGCTGAGGGGGTATTAGTGCATCTAAAGACACTCAGGTCATCTGCTTCCCTATAGTGAGAGCAGTTGTAATGATTCCCAGCAGTGGTGAGTTCTGTTGAATTTGAAGCTGCCATTAAAGTAATTTAATTTAAAAAATCAAAGGTTCTAAGAAAGCTTCTTTGAAGAAGCAATTGCATAATGAAGTTGTTTCTGGATTCCCCTTATCAGTATTGTTGATATTTGGTTATATGTTTGATAAAGATAGAAACCAAGCAGTGTTTTCTTTTGAAGCATATAGCCATACAAAGGGCACTTCACCAGTGCTTTTTTGAACTGGGTGTGGGTTATTGGGTCATCAGGAGAGGTGTGAATGCCACAAATTCTTCAGGGTTACACACTCTTCATGTTTGGTGAACAGAACAGTACAAATTCCAAAATAATGAAGGATCCCAGCTGTTGAATTTGCAAGTTGATTTGAATGTTACAGACAGAAGCAGTGCTGCCCTGTGAGGAGTGAAGCTGTTAACTAGGCGGTGCACTGCTCTCATTATTGCCGTCTGCAGAGGGGAGACCCTGGGCCAGCAGTGGATTTATCTGAAGGATATCAAACACTAACAGGGCTGCCAAGTGTATTAGAGGAGCATTATGAGAAGATTTGGGATGAACTTGGGAGTATTGATCTCATGAGATCCCTGGCTTCATAGCAACATCATTATTTTCAGTCCTGTACCAAAGGGAGTATTTCTTCATTGTAGGCTGGACTCAACCTTTAGCTGATTACTCTGATGGACTATTAGTAAAGGAAGGGAAAGATCCAGACCTCCAGTCCTTAGAAAATTGGAAGACACAAACATGAGAATCTCATTTATAGCATCACACCTTTTAATGAGAAAGACTCTGCCCATATTTTTCATTTAATAGAAACCAACCACCCAAAAACCTCAGATTTTTGTAACTTGCGACTGCTGGATAGTTGTTTTGTTTTATGGCTTGCTTAGCTGTGCCACTGCAAGAAAAGTTGTAGAATTTCTGTACAAAACATGCTATTGAATTTAAACTCTTTCTTTCAAAACTTAATCTTGTTTCTTTCAGTCTTCAAAAAACCCAAAACTTCACTTTTTCCCCTCCAAAAAATTAAAAAGATCAAATATTTATTCAGAAATTCAGTATTCGGGTCATCAGTCTTGTTCAAACCCTTAATTGCTACTGATGTTGTGCAATAGAGAAGGCGATCCCTTCAGTGTTTTTTCTACATAGAAACTCTGTGTTTTCCTTTTTCCAGTATGTTTTTATACCAGTGCGAAGAGCTGGCTGGTGTCCTCTTTATTGGTAGAACCAGGCAAAACTGACGTCCAGCAGCTTCACTCTCTCCTATGCCAGGTGCTCGGGGCAGAGAGTCCTTGGCTTTGTGTCTGTGGCAGCCTTTCTTGCTGACCTCAGTGATGGGTTTTACTTTTCTCTTGACTGTGTTTAAATCAGGTTGACATGCTGGGAAGCTGAAATCAAACATACGAATTCTTTGCTGGGCAGAAGCTCATCCAAAGAATGTGTGTGGTTTAGTTTGTGCTTTCCCACTGTACTTACATCCCAGGAAATGGGTTCTTAAATGTAAAAACCTGGTTCTGCTCATCTTCTTATTTTTAAAGTCTCATAGTTGTTTTTTCCCACCTTCTCTTTCTGGGGAAAGGAGGGAATTTTTCT
This sequence comes from Rhipidura dahli, assembly GCA_013399225.1. Taxonomy (NCBI): domain Eukaryota; kingdom Metazoa; phylum Chordata; class Aves; order Passeriformes; family Rhipiduridae; genus Rhipidura; species Rhipidura dahli. The sequence goes on along the minus strand of VXAC01003306.1, from coordinate 215,179 downwards.
GCTGTAGTGAGGATGGCTTCTTTTCCCCAGTGCTGTACATGAACTTTGCCTGAACCAATAGTAGAAAGACCGTATCGTCTGTAAATGGTCCTGAGGTTCCTTCCTCCAGCAGTGAATGGCCTCTCTGAAGACAAAACCGGGTGGAAACACCAAATTTAGTTACTCTGCCAAATAGGAAAGGATTCGGCGAAACCGATTCGTCAGTAATTCCCCATTTAAGACGTTCACGGGAAAGCTGAAATGGTACAAGAAAGAAAAGCTTATCTATTAAATGTAGATTACAGCCTGTCAAGTTAAATAGCAATGTTGTAATTACTTTGTTTGCTTCCATTTGGAATTGCTTTTGTTAGTCTCGGGCTGCAATTAACACACTGGAGCAGCCATTGTTCCTGCCTGCATTCCTTGGCTCTTCCAGCGTTGCTGGGAGTGGGGAAGCGCTGCAGCTTATTTGCATCTCTTTGAAAAGGAGTTACTTGAGCTAGCTTAATTTTTGGTCGATGTTTTTAATTTCTCCAAAGGAGATACTTCCCGTGCCTGTGTGCACGTTGGTAATGCCGGGAAAAATGTAAACGGGCACTGGTTGTGCTCATCAGTGCGGGGAGCACGGAAGCGGGGATGGGTTCGGCTTGTGGCTAGGTGCGCAGCGCTTCGGTGTAATTAGCTGATGACACATGCAGATGTCACCAAGACGAGCCGTAAATGAGTTTTCCAAGACTTCTTAATGTGTTTACTTTGTGTCGGATTTCTAAAGACAACCCGTTATACCTGTCCAGGCAAAGGGTGCCCAGGCTGCACGGAGACCTTGACTGCTGCATCCTGCCTGGGTCCTCCCGCTTATGTTCACAATGGCTCTCCTTTGGTTTGGAGCTTTTGTTCATGAGCTTTTTATTTTTTATGAGCTAGATCTGTTCATTATGTGGGAAGTCGCTCTTTAATCTGCACAGAATAAGGTGCTCTATATGATTCGAAAGTAAATAGCAAATGCATTTACTTCTAAAACCTTTTATTTATAACTAGCAACTATGACAGGGAGTCTTCAACTGGTCCTTGCTCATGGTTTCAGATGAGGTGTTGATGGGATGGGTACAGTTCTGGAGAATGTGTTTGGATTAGCAAGGTTAATGTCAGAGCTGCAAAATATCCTCATTTGGTAGATTTGGAAAAAATATGCATTTTCTTCAGTTAAGAATCATCCTTTCATCGACCTGGCTCTGTCACCTGTGGAGCTGTTTCCTAAACAAATGCCAGCTGACACTGGAAAGGTGTCACAGTGTGCTGAGCAAGTCTGACGTTCTGGAGCTGTGTTTTCCCCTGCTGTGTTAATCAGTGACAAAGTAGTTGCATTTATTTGCTGAAATGATCGTGGAACTTCAACAGCAACTTCATGTTATTGGACTGTTTTGAAATTAAATGACCCTTCGGAAGGGCATTCCTATTGGTATTTTAGGGACAAGACACATTATTGGCTCTTAATAGCAAATGGAAGTTTAAATTGGCTACTGGAAAGCCTTTTGCTGGAACATTGCTTGAGTTTTCACTTTTGTTTGCTTTATTTTTTCCTCCGTGGTTACTTTCAAAGAGAATGGAGTGTAAGGAAGGAGTAAGGATTACACTTTAGGTGTAGTTTAGCAACACATCTATGATATGTATGAAAATTCTGTTTAACTTCAGAAAAGATATATTAAGCTGTCTAGACACTCTTCTCTTCGTTCAAAATTTAAGTACTCTTCTTCTCCAGCTCCCCAACAATGGAAATAAAATGAAATATCAACTTATTTTTAGTTACTGGATTTAAGAATGGGATTTCAGCTGTAATAGGAACTGCATCTCGCTGTGCTGTATCCACCCTGGACTAAGAGATTTGAGAAGGAAGCGTTGCCAGCTGGAAAGTGCATCAGTGTTATCTGCATGTGTGTTGTAACAGATGTTGAGCAGAGACTACTTGTCAGAGGTACCTTGTAGTAACTTTTAAAGATGCTTGTTTGTTTCAGTACATTCTTCTTGCATTGCTAACTTTCTCCATAAAGTCAACCACAAACTGCATTACTGGGGACTTCAGCTGAAACTCGTGGTGAATAGGAAATAGATTAAACACAGGTTTTCCCTTTTCTCTGGTTGCCAACAGTGATGTCAGTAGTTTAATGATCCTTACCTCAGCTCACTGCTGTCCTCGCACTCTATATTAAAACACTTGTCTTCTGCACTGTTTTGTGTGTTGTTAAGGAAATGCTGATGGCTGAATGTATCCAGCCGATTACTTCATTTCCAAATAAGGTTCTTTCACCTTGAAGTACACTGTAACAGTTTGCTGAGGAGAGAGGAGATTCAGATTGTTTTGTCAAAAATTTGGGAAATACTCTTTTGAAGTCCAGCAAAGAACATTTGTATGCTAAAACTGAGGATGGGGCTTTTGGCTGGGCATGAAGCACTAATAATGGATCCAAGGTTTATAGGTTGAGTGTATTTCCAGTGACCTTGGAGGAGCAGCTTTGCTGTCAGATTTTCTCTTTCCTACACATCTTTGTGCATTCAGACACAACAGGCACTCCTGTACTGTAGCAGTAGTGTGGATTTTCATTCCTGGTTACTCAAGTAGTGTTTTATTGAAAGAGATTGGTCAGAGGAATTTGGTATGACAGCCAGTAATTGCAGTCAATAGTTTCAGATGGTCCGTAGCAAAGATCCTAGTTGATTTTTTTTCTTTCCCAAAATTAAAACAAAAGCTACTAATACAGTTTTAGGAAAGGATAACAGATTTCCATGTTGTACTGCTGAAGATCTGGAGATATAAGTACAAGCTTGAAACTGCTCCATGCCCCTGTGTCCTGTCATACCTGCAGGTGATGTTTGTATGAAATTCAGCCTGTACTAGGTCATGTCCTACATGATTCTGGCTCCTCATCCTGTCTCCAGCTCTTGGATATTTCAGGCTTCTGTGATTTTTCACTCGTTTTGTGCATGTGCAGGACTATAATGTACGAGCCTTTGGGTTTCTGTAACTGTGGGTTTCTTCAGTTTTATTTTCTTAGTGAATTCCTCTAGGAAGTGTTTTGTTTTTCCAATAGAGTTGTTAATCTCTTTCTTCTCTGCTCTTCTGACTTTGGAATCCAGGAGTAAATGCCCTCCAGGAGTGGTTGCAATGACTTCTTGGCCATATTGACAGAATTGGTGAGGAATTGAATGGGACAGGCCATTTGTTCAATACATGATGTATTTGAGTTTAAATGACCTGAATAATGGTGAAGAGGTGTAGAACTCGGCCCTGCCACTGCAAATCCTGTATTATTTATGTACTTAAAATCTCTTAGCAGAATCAAGTCTGTCCATGTAGAAAAGCTGTTTCTTGCTGTCCTTCCACTTGCCCTGCTAGTGCAGGGCAGGTCAGACCTTTGGGCCTTGCTGGGGGCACCCAGCTGTCCTCTGGCCCTACTGGATGGGAGCTGGGTGTGGAACACCCACCTTGGATATGCAGCGCACAAATCGCCCACACTTTGCTCCTCCATTTAAATGAAGCCATTTCTCCTTTGTTGCTTGTCTTTATTAATAAAGTATGGCATTACTGGCTAATTTTAGGTCAAACGTAGTTGAAAGCTGCACAGCTATGTGAAGCTGTGTATAGATATTCGGGTAGGAACATTCCACTACATTGCAATGTGAGTGCAGAAGAAAGTTGAAAGTAAATAAGAGATCTGTGAGCTAATTCTCCTGGGAGTTTTCACAGCATACCACACATCATTTGCAGGGATAGGCTTTCCTTTCACTTGAAGGACCACACAAAGTAAATTTTGTTCTTGTGCAATTAAAGAATATAGGACAGGAGGTCTTTTCAGTTTTTTACTTCAACGTGTCTATGGGAAGCCTTTATTTGTACTGAGGAAAATGCACTGTTTACCTATCTCTTCAGGAGCACAGTTAATATTGAACATAGAAATAGACACACTTTTATGTAAAATACGAGTCTTGCTTCAGCAGATTTTAGCAAAACTACTGAAATGTAAATGCTTGTATTCCTCTAACCCCAGTTAAAAGACAAACTGTGTTCATTTCAGTGCTGCATGGTTCAGTCCCCAGCGAGTCTGGCTGCATGTCAGTGGTGTGCAGAGAGGAGGCCAGGGCTGTGGTGTGGGAGGCCCAGGGGTGGTGGGCAGTGGGGGATACCAGGGCTGTGTGTGTGGCCAGCCAATGCCACAGGACCTCAGGAGCAGTGGGAGGCAGCTCTGGTGCCCCAGCGTGTGACCTCAGCCCTGTGTGCCCCAGCCGGGACTGTGTTCCCCATGGGGGCCAGAGCAGCTGCCCAGCAGGACACGAGGCCATCCAGCCCCGAGTGCTTTCCTGCTGGGCACTGCCTCACTCCTGATCAGGCCTGGCACTGACAACCTGCCTTGGGAAAAGCAGCAGAAAAGCAGAGTCCAGAAGGCCTGCTGACCCAGACTGGTGCACTGTGCGCTGGGTCAGGGAGGCTGCAGCCAGCAGATGAGGAGAACTGGGAGTACACGGTCAAAGGCAGTTTCTGGCATTCATTCCCCTCTAAACCTGTGCTGTGCATTATGGGGGTTGCAGCACCTTGTTATTCACCCAGCCCTCTCTCAGAGAAAAGCAAAATGTAGATAACTTCATGGACTTCACCAGGATTTTCTGCGTACAATTTTTTTTTAGAATTTGTATGTCATATAGGGAATGGTAATGCTGCACCCTGAATGCTCCATTCCTTGGTCATCCTTCCCAGGCAAACTGTGGTGTTTGCAGGTGGCCAGGAAGGCTTCTCGTAGGGCATGACATCCAGTGGATCTTTTTTGTAGCTGGTAAAAATGCCAACAGCAGGCTGGTGTTTGGAGCTTTCCTTTCTCTTGTCACAGGAGCTTGTCAGAGTTAATCAATGTGGACACTTAAATTGTTTCTGCTTAGGTGAATCTCTTGCAAGTTTTAAATGTGTTTCTGACTGCTTTGAATTTTATTGCCAACATCTGTTTTAAATGCTTTTGGGATTCACATACTTGAGTACAGTTCAACTGTGTATGCCATAATTTTTCAAGGTGCTAACACTTTCAGTTTGGATGATAACTCTTTCAAAGAGAAAAAAAAAAAGGAGGGGATGAGAAATAATTGCAGAAAAGTTTTAAAGTGTCCATGATGCTAATTTTCTTCCTCTTTCAATTTCAGAATGATGACCTACACAACCTCAACAAATCCTTCTTTTAAACTCATGGGTATCAAGACTATAAATGTTTCATGCTATCACAACTAGGACCTCACCTCCTCCTCCTCTTCCTCTGTAAAAATGGGTACGATGCATCCAATTCAGTTTGTTTACTTTACACAAACCTCAGGAGTTGTTGACTGAGCTGCACATCCTGTGTTGTGCCAAGCAGAAGCACTGTGACACCTGGACAAGAAGTCTCTCTTACTTCATCCTCTACCATAAGGACTTAGCTGGCCACATGAACTGATGTGCCCACCACTACATCATGGTGAGAATGGGTATTTTACTAGCACATTTACACAACTTCATTTGCTGCTGAAAACCTGTATGACAAATCATCATTGTAAATTATTACATACAAGACTTAATGTTGGTTGAAGAGTATTAAATATTTAACATAGGTTTTGATTTATACATGTACTTTTTTAATTAAAATGTAACTTTTCCTACAGCACATCTTTTTTGATGTGGAACTGAGGTATACTATATTCTGTTGTAAACAGAGTGGGGAACCTGCTTAAAACAAGGCTTCTAAGAATAGAGTAGGGTACTATTCTTGTTTTAAGATTGTAATTCAGAAAATAATATAATACGAGTCATTGGTCCCTGGGCCTTGATTGTACAGTCATATTTACTGATACTATCAGTTGTAAGATAACCCTGATGTTGAGATGAGTTCTTTCCAAAAGAAAAATAATTTTGTACTCCTTGTAAAATAATAGTCTGTATTAACTACAGTGAAGACAAACATTACTGTACATGGGTATTTACAAGTGTCAACTTGAATTCATCAATTGCACAGGAACTGACAAAAAAGAATGAGAAAAAAGAAATCAAAGTCTTCCATTGTATATATTGTAAAGAAGAAAAACAAAAAAACAACCAACAGGAAACCACAAAGCAAAATGGAAACAAAAAAGGGTGAACTTTTTAAATTGACTCTTTCCCTGGAATGAAAATGTGGGTGTTTGTAAATTCTGGAAATCTCTTTCTATATGTAATAAAGTAGATACTGTTTTATCTGCTGTAGTGGGTTTTGGGTCTTCTTTGTTTTCTTTTTATTTTTTTTCCTGAATAATCTGAAATTGTCCCACCAGGTTTCTGTGATGTTTCCATGGTTGGTCATTGAGAATGGCTGTGGACCACCATAGCTTAAGAACGGAGTCAAGTGTAATTAGGTGGAGTAGGGAGTATGCTTCCTTGCATTATTTCACTAAAGCCCTTGTTTCAGTTTCCTGGAGACTCTTCAGGATACAGCTCTCCATCCACTGGATTCAGGGGAAGGGTTCACAGCATGTAAAATCACTTGGAAGCCATAGCATGACTTCAGCATAAAATTTAACAAGAAGGGCGCAGATGATTGTGTGGAAATCAGTGCAAGAGGCACGACAAGGAAGAATTCTTCTGTGACTCTCCTCTTCTTCACTCTGGTTCTATGCAGATGAAAATCTTTTGTGCATAATATTTGCAGAGTCTTAATTCTTTCGGGGATTGGAAAAATACTGAGATCATGGATTTTCAAGTAAAATATTGTTGAAGTGATAATTGAATTTGAAGCCATGTCAGGTCCCTGTTGGTCCCTCCTGCTTCTGCAAAGCAACTCCATGGACCAGTGCACATTCAAAAGAATTCTTGTTATCAGGAAAAGGCAGGCAGGCACAGCAGCAGCTCTCCCTGCAGGAAGGCTGTCAGAAAGAAGGGGTTTCTTCCCCTTGAGATGTTTGTGATGTCTGGGATTAGGCTGTGGTTAGTGCAGTGTCCACTTCTGCCTGCAGTATAGATGAAGAGGCCATTGCACAGCTGCTCTTCACCTCTCCTTTTGGTGGAGGCCTACCAGTCCTTTAGCTCTGCTGGTATTACTGCACATACAAAACCACTATGACCCTGTCAAGTCAGAATATTCACTTAAGAAAGGACTTGTAGCTTAAGAATGCAATCATTCCAGATCACTGGGAACAACTGCAGCAGTGGTGATGCTGGCAGAGCGAAGGATGGTGCGTGGGAGGCTGCAGCCTGAGAGGGACCTGTGCCTGCCCAAGTGCTGCCTTGGGAGATCTTGGCCTTTGCTGACAGAGCAATGTCCTCCCAAAGGTTCTGATACCAAGCAGTAGCAGATAAGAGGCTTTGCTGCTTTTTTCTGTAGGAAGGGGCAAGTAGCTCACCTGTTACCCTTGATGAGCAGTGATGTGGATTTTTCCAAAGAACCATTAATACCTGAGAAGGCACTTGCTTTAAAAAAAAGGTCACGTGCATCAGACCAGTATTTAAAGTTCCAAGTTACCAATTTTAATTCTATCTTAAGCTTTCTTTTTAAAAAATGGGGTTTATTTGCCATGAAAGCTTGCAGATATTCTGAAGTAAAAACTTAAGAACAACTCACCCTCAACCCCTTTGCCCAGTCTTCTCCAGCTTAGTGAATTAAATGAAATGTTCATTGTGTTGATTTGGTTGCTAAATATTAGTCTGTGTTGATATTGAAGTGCCTTGCATAGAAAAGCATTTCATGTCCATTGTGCTTTGCATTGTTCCAGGTAATTTGCAGAGTCTGGCAATTACTGAAATTACAAGTTTGGAGGTGCTGGAAGCTACTGTTAAGGTTTAAAAGGCACCAGTAAGTACATTTAATAGTGGTAGGAGTATTTCACAGTTATACTCTTATGAGCAAATTTTGTCCATAAAACATGAATTCTCCAAAAGGGTAGGAATTGACAGTGGTCATTAGGGGTGGTAGGGAGTGGTGCTGATCTGGTGGGTTTCCATTCATATTAATGATAACATATGGGCAGAGGAGGAGTTTGTTGAAGATGTTAATGTGCATAGGGTTTATGTTAATCATTATTTTTTCCTAAGTAAAATTAAAAATGCCTGTTCAGGAAATGTTTTGAAAAGACTTTTGCAACAAAGTGCATTCATAACCAAACCTAAAATCTTGATTATTGAATAGATTTATTCTTATGAATTACAAACTTTAATAAATAGACTATTATGAACTAAACCCTTCTAAATTAAAGCATAAATGCCTTAAATATACAATACTATACTATCTTATCCTTTTATGAATTCTTTTGCACTGTCTGCCACAGAACAGATTTTCATTTCTCTAAGTTTGAAAATGAGCACATGGGATCAGTCATAGATCAGCTGGTAAAACTCAGATGCTCAGGAGTTTATTTTGCTTTTAATTTTTTTCAAGTGGAAGTTTCTGGTTATTATTTGAGTTCCTTTTCTGGCTCCATTACTGGTAAAGCTTCAGTGTTCACAAACTATACTGAATGCAGTTATTAGTGCTATTGGTTGAAAATGAGAGGGGTTGGAAAAACCATTTGAAGCAGTCTCCAGGAGCACAAGGAGCATTTACACCATTGGGTTTTGGCAAAGATGGCTATGTTCAAGCTCAGTTTGATTCTGAGTTGATGTGTATGTTATGGAACTCTAAATAAATTTTTGTCCTTCTAGTATTTGATACTAACTTCTCTACTTAGTATTTAAAATATCATGTTTTCCATAGCATTTTAAGGTTTTTTTCCAGTAAAAGTACAAAGTCAGAAACTGAAAAGGGAACTCGGGGCATGTTTATAAGCACATTCTGGTGCTGTAGCCTTACTTTGTGCATATTTAAGAACCAAGCACTGTGTCCCTCTTGCTACCAGCTGACTTTCAGCTGAAGCTGTTTTCGTGCCCAGTGTTTCACTCAGGGGCTGGGTAATGAGCAGAATGTGCCTGGCTGGGTCCCATCAGCGTGTGCCGTGTTTGAGTTGTGTGGCTGCAGCACAGCTGAGCGTGGCAGCCAGAGCAGCCTCCGTGGGTGTTGCTGCAGTGAGTAGCTGACTCCAGTGCTGGGTAGCAGCTCAAGTACAGCGTGTCAGCTGCTAATGGAGTCCATCTGGGGAGGTGCTGCAGTGCTTGTTCTGCAGCTTCATTCACCTAAGCCAGTTCAGCTTAAAGAAACAATACGGAAAATAAAGAAGCTACAGGAAATATTTGCCCATCTCCTGTGTGGCTTCCAAGCCATCTTTGGGTGCAGATGATTTTGGCGGGCGGGAGGTGGGGGGTTGGGTTGGTTTTCTGTTTGTCTGATTTTTTCAGCCTGCAAACTTTGAGGCTAGTTCATTGGTGACAATGAAATACTGTAAAGTGACAGTATTCACCCTTGTCCAGTTCACCATGTATTCATCTGCTTATCAGTATTTCCACTGAGATGTGACTTTGAAGATAATGTAAATGAGTTGTTTGTGAACTTAGCAGATGCCCATAAAAAAAATGAAAAATAAAGAGTGAATGTGGGAAAAAGTTTAGGACTTTTAGTTTGTAGAAAACTTTTATTTTGTCTTTGTATCTTTAAGGTGATACTATTCTCAAGAAAGATAAAATGAGGAATCTGTGATTTCCAGATGTTTGTTGAAAGAACATTTATACGTAAGAGGAAAAGGTAGATGCCAGTCCATGACTACTTGAGAAAGCAGTCATGCTTTCTCATGACTTCTGTATTTAAATGTTTTCAGGTTGAAAGCTTTGGTTCTACATTTGGAATCGCAGTAACAGGATAATGGAATGTTAATGTGTGCCTGCAGTGGCCAGGCTTGGATGTCACAGAAAACAGCCCAAGAACTCTGCATGTCTGCTGTAAGACAGAGTAAGGCTGGGTGCAAGGCCTCAAGAGGGAAGGATGGAGGGAGAACTCGAAACAGTTTGTGCTTTGTGTAGTTTGCTGGGGGCATGTTTTTGGTGAAAGGTTCTGTGCCAGTCTGGATTCCTGATCTGAATTGGTGGATGGTTTGAATATTGGAACTTAATGTTACTGAAGGGGCATGGACAAGTAACTGCTGGGAAATCCCCCTAACACTTCACAAGCTATGGAGAGGCTCTGCTTTGTGGAATTCCCAAAGCTCCTGTTTCTGCTGTATTAGGATACTTGACAATTGTACTTGGAGATGGACACTGAGAAAATAAAATAAAACCAATCTGCCTTCTGTAGATGTTGAATACCACTCAGAGAAATCAAAGCCTGTTGGCAGTTAAACTGTATTGAATCAGAACAGTGTGAAGCGGAGCTATGGTGTTGTCATGGCTTGATAAAACGGTTCTGCTTTTTCAACCAGTCTTGGACTCTACCTCTGTCTATAGAAATTGAAAGGTTGGTTATTTAGAGGAAAATGACCTGACTGGAGAACTTGCCTAAAGTGTTTGTAGGGGAAAGAGTGTTGCATGGAAAAGCCATTAGAGCAGCAATGCTGCTACAGAATTGATAAAAGATTAAAAACACCAGATAATGTCTTTGATATTTTTACCAGTAATTTTTAAAGAGGAAAAGTCGTGACTTACCGCTCTGCTCCTGTCCATCCAAAGGCTTGTGGCATTGCAATATATTGTATATGGCTGTCACAATCTGTGCCTCTTTTATATATATATATATTTTTATTATTATTATTTAAGAATCAGTCTGGCACCATTTGGCTGTTGGATGTCATGGCTGAACCCTCCTGGAATGTCAGCAGGGAGAAAGTCCCTCCTGCTGCACATGGGGCTTTTCCAGGGCCCCCTGTTGGCCTGGGAATGAGAGCTCCTGTCTCTCCTCATCTTGTTTGGTTGTTTGTGGTTTTTTTAATTGTAATAACCAGTTATTAGTTAGATTAAATAAAATGTCAGGTTTGTTGAGAAGTATTTACTGTCAATAAAGTTGAAAGGTCAGGGGTTTTCTCCTCAGGTCATTGTGGACATGGCTACTATCCTGCTTGGTTTTGTCATTGCAGTGGTAGTGCTTTGTTTTTCCACCTTTTTGAAGATTAACTGAAAGAAGAAATGGTAATTTTTACTATCTATCAATTTACTGTTTCACCTTCAGGTTGTGAATTTAAACCAGCAGTTCATTTTTCTTTAAACTGTTTGGAAATTTGATTAAGGCAGGAGATTGAGAGCAAAACAAACCCCAGATTTCTGGCACATCCTGATTCTGCAGTCAGCTGAGCTGGGTGCATGGCAAACATGTCACTGTTTCTTCCTCAGGCTGTATCTATTGAATTTAAGGCCAGGTTGGCTTTTGTTTTTAAAAGGCTGATGGAAATAAGGTAAGTTCCAGTTCCATTGTGGCCTCAGTCCAAAACATGCATTTGAGCCCATGCAGGGCCAAAAAGTCATAATTTGTCCTTTAAGTGACTAACTTCAGAGAAAAACTGTTCTCACTAAACTGGTGTCTTCAGACACTCCGGTGGTTTCAGGAAGCAGGGTTTGGTTATGGTTCCTCCTGAGCAGCCCCACAGCCTGTGCACCGGCTCTGGGGGCTCAGCCCTCCTTAGCAGTCACTGCATCCTGCCCAGCCACCCTTTTCCCACAAGGTCTGGCTTTCCTCAGCCACCTGGCAGTGATGTGGCTCTCTCTGACAGCCTGCCCTTATCAGTAGCATGTTTTGCATTAATTTCAGCCCCTTCACAGCGTGCCTGTGACTGTGGGAACGCAGCCCGCTGGTGGAGAGCATCCATCTCCTTCAGCCACACATCGGTGCCACCTCAGCGGGATCAGGGAAAGGTAAGCTGAAATTCTCCTTCTTAAATATGCCAGGAGGCAATTTGCCTGGATTTCTTCCCTCTTAGGCTGTGTGAAGTGGCCTGGTAATCTGTTGGCTCATCACCAGTCTCCCAGTCATGTGGGTAATCCTGAGGGTTGTCATCTGAGGTGAAAGATAAGGAGAAGAGCCTGAACATGACACATGGATGTGAAAGATCAAGAGACTTCTGCCTGCTGTGTTATTTTTAAAATTAGAGCTAACAATGAGACGTGAGTGAGCTGTTTAGTTTTGCCTCTTCCAAAGCATTATATGAATGTGAATAAATAATTTGGTATTATTGCATTAGTTTTGTGTATGCAAAGCAAAACTGATTTTTACCTGCTTCATCAAGGTGTTAAGAGGATTAAGTAATGTGTAAGAAGTACTTAACTCCTGTAGTGTTGGGTAACAAAGAAGTGCTGGTAAGGAAGCTATGTAAACTGTGTTCTTGCAGAGCAGTTCTGTCCAGCCCTTTTTGTCCCTCCAGATTTCAGTGTCCACTTCAGTGCTTCCTCTGTTCTGTTCAATGCCATCGCGCCCAGTCAGAAAAATCACTTGCTGGGAAGTAGTGTTGTTGTGTGTTTAGTCCCTTCCACTCCTGGGTTTCATTCTAACTGTTGCATGGCCAAGATGTTCTCACCAGAAGATAAGCAGTTCAAGCCCGGTCTGCAGTTCTCAAACCCCTTCTCTGTAATCTATTAGTGGGAGTCACACTTATCCCTGACTCAGGAGGCTGCTGCTATTAAGGAAGACCAGTTCAATACCCACTAAAGGTTCACCAAAGTGATCTCTACTAAACAAAGCCTATGAACTAAACACAGAAACTTAAAGCAAGTATATTCTTAAATTAAGAATGGCTCTACAGACACGTAAGTGCTTTGGGGAGCCTGTGTTCGTTATTCCAGCAGTCTCACTGTAAGTGCTGGAGCTCTATGAAATGTGTATCTTCAAAGCTTCCTTGACGATATGATGCTCTTCTCCCTGTCAAAACAGAAGTCTCTTTTATTGTCACAGTCAGCAAGTTTTCTTCCTCCTAATACCTCTTCCCTTGGATGCTTCAAGGAGGGAACTTCTTATTGTTGAGCTCCTCACCTCTTCACCTTACCACTGAGCTCCTTGTGCCTTTCTGAACTTTTCCTTTGCTTTCCTCTTTTCTCTGACACACTTTTAGCACCCGAATGTTCTTTGACTGCCATATGCTGACTTTGGGGACAGTGCTGCCTTAGTGAAACAACAAGCCAGCAGAACTTTCTGGAGACATCCTGTGACCAGAACTGACTTGGACTTAAACGACCCAAGAACAGAGGAAAGTGTGAAATCCTTAACTTGAAATTGCCATAGTAGGCAGTGGGTCCTGAAACCACAGCCTCTTCAGTTTTACTGTGAGTAAATGGGCTTATAGCATAAATTTTGGGGGAGGAGGGGAGGTAAAGGAGGGGGAAATAAGATTATTTTTCCACATAAAAGAATTATTTTGGTTTTAAAAGATTTTGTCTTTGGTATCTTCAGCTGGAAATGAAGGTCTGATAGAATACTGGGAGGGTTTTACCTGCTTGAGTAATTTTGTTCCTGACTAGATATGTGGAATGATTTCACTTGAAAAAGTGAACTCACTGTTTGTTTGGGGTTTTTTAAAGCATCTTTAAATAAACACCATTTAGAACATGGTTACACAGGTAATAACAATACTCAAAAGGCAGAACTGTCCAGTGTGAAATAGCATCCTCTTAAACAAGTAACCAGAAGACCAGTGGCTCAGAGAACATGTGCCTTTCTTTTTGATGGGATCCCAAATGCACTTGCTGTGCAGATCAGAGTCTCTTTCCCACAGTGTGTGTTAACACACCTTGCTGTCTGGCCATGCAGTGGAAGTGCTTCCTAATGAAGCTTCCATCACTGTAAAATCACATACCCTTGCTAAGCAAATAATGTCATAACTGTGATGGGGGTTTCTCAGTCCATTTGCTTTACAGCCTTGTTATTTAAGCAGGATGTTTGGCATATATAACAGTAATATAAATTGATGCTGAATAGAGGAGATTTCTTGAGAAGAGCTGTGCTCAAACCTGTAAGAATTTAATGGCTTTTTGAGGTGTTTTTTCTTTGTTTTCTTGAGGTTCTTTTGCTGCTTATTAGGTTTGTGTGCATGCAGAGTAGAAGTGACTTTCAGAAGCTTGTCAGTGAAGAATCAATGACTGATTATATTGTAACAGACATTCATATAGGTGTTCTGTAGTAAATTTATATTTGATCTTTGTGTAGACATCACAAGTGTCACTTTCCAGCAAGCAGCAGCTCTTCTAGCTCCAGTGATTGCCAAATGTTATTTTGGGAAGTTACAGGAAGTATGTGCTTAGTCTGAAAATAGTTAAGGCCAATTCTTAAAAGGAGGAGTTAAGCCATCTATGACTTAAAATTAATATAGATAACTGTCATTATACTATAACTATTCCCTAAAAATATTTCAGCAGCTATAATGAGAAGGAAACAAGAAATGAAAAAGGAAACAAATTACAAGTCCAGTGTGCTTAAATTCTCCCTTTGTCATCTTTGCATATTTTGTTGTTTTCAGTATTTTCACAGACTTATTAAAAGCAAACTTCACCCAGCAAACAAGTCAGATTTCTCATCTCTAACATTTGCATTCTCTGGTTTCTTCTCTGTTTTCTAAGGTTGACAAAGATAAATTTATATTGACTTTCCTTGGTTGAATAGCCTTGGTGTTTTAGTGTAATTCCGCCTGTAGTGTAGCTGTTTGGTGTCACTGCAGACTGTGGTCTCTCTACGTGTAATATCGAATGCATTTTCATTTGTAATGAAGGAAAATAATTCAAAAACTAGCTTGTGAGAACTCTTAAGGCAGTGTCTTCAGAACAGGTTTTACCTCCTGTGCTCCTTCACAGGAAATGAAAGGTCAGGAGAGTTAAACAGGAGTGCTGATTTTGCTGCAGGTAAATGCAATACTTCTGTATGATCATGATTTTAAATTACTTCTCCAGCTTTGTCACTGCCAGAATTAATCAGGGTAATGTATGGCAGAGTGAACTGAAAACACAAACATGATAAGTCAGGTAACCTGACTTCCTAAGACAGGAAAAAAAAGCATTCATTTTTGAGAGGGGGCTGAATTAACAAGATAATTCTTTACCATATGAAGCATTCCTTAAGATACTAATTTATTGTTTTGTATTGTGTTTTGTTTAAATGGTGAGACTTAAAATGAGGCTGCTTAAAGGAAGTTCAATATCATAAGGATACTTTGGGGGTGAAGGGAAAATTTGGTGATTCCCTGCCAGGATTTTTGTCTGATAGTGGGGTTGGTGTGAAAGTATCTTGTACACAGGCTTCCATAAACCAATGTCCTGAGGCACACAGCAAATAAACACATTGGAGGTTGTAATTATTGTTGATCCCCTGCTTCAGAGTCAGGTTAGAGAGCAGGGAATAGATCTCACCCTTCCTCTCACCAGCAAAATTTGAAGGAGCTGAAAGCTGGGTGCTAGGCTCAAGCTTGGACATGTGGTTATGGAGGGATGCAGTGGGGTAAAAACAGATGACAGGGATTAGGAAGGGCCAAACAAAGTTCACATCTGCGATCTTTGCCCATGGAAATGGTGTGATCCAAGTGGAGCTTGCATGTGGAATTTAACCTGGCTCTCATGGTTCTGTCCTGCCTGGCCTTACCTGGTGTCTGCTAAGAAGAAGTGACCTCAGAAGAGGGCTCAGCCAGCGGTCAGTGCTTCCTGCCCCTGCCCATGGCCCTGCACCTGGAGCACCAGTGTGTGCAAGGGCAACACCACAGCTCTGCCAGGCCCAGGCAGTGGCTGCGCCCAGCCCAGCTCAGTGGGAAATCTAAGTGCTATTGATCTCTCATCTCTGGCACACCGAGCTCAGTACCACTGTTCAGGTGCATGTTGATTATGGACCTGAACAAAACAAGTGGGAATTAGGCTGGTCTCAGAGCACTCAGAACATGTCATGATGAAGTAATTTCCTGCAGTCCTCACAGTCAAAGTGGTCCTCCTTCAGTTTTATAATTTATGAATATGTTCCTAGGAATAAACACAGGACTTGTGTGCGCGAGGCAATTGTTTGAAGCTCTATCTTGCTCTTGTTTCACTGCATAACAAAATCCCCATCACAGATGGTAGTCAGGCCAGAGACAAAGCTTATAATGAATTGATGCTAATTTGGTTTTTTTCTAACACGCAGTTAGATTTCTGTAAACATTTCTTTGTTTGTACCTTCTTGTGCACAGAGTATCCCCACCTGCATGGAAAGTCTGCCACTGCTACGAGAATGACTTGACCTAGATTTTAAAACAAAAACTGAACCCTGGAGGTTTTCAGCTGTAGGCTTACATTTTCACTGGAACTGAACTTTCCCAAAAGTACATTGGCCTTGATCAAGGTCTGGAACGGGTGAGCCAAGAAGTGAATTCTTGCAACTCAACCCTGACTTTCTGATCCAACCAGCATAATTATAGTTTAGCTACTGGCCAGTAGCACTGCTCTGGATAGCATCAAAGCATTCTTGTGAAGCGTTTTGAACTACTCCCAATGACCACTTCTGTGGTCGCTGCGCAGCAGCTTCTGAGCTGCGCCGTGCCCGCCGTGCTGCAGCTCCTGTGCACAGAGCCCCGCTCGGAGATGTGCGAGTGGCTCCTCCACTGAAGGCTCCCTTCTAAAGGCCCCATCATTTGCCTGCTCGGGCATTGTGGCATCCATCGCATAACTGCACTTCAAACCCTGTCTGGAGTCCATGGCAGCTTCCCAGGCAGGATCTATCGGATCGGATAATGCATCCGGAATGGGCTCTATCAAAAGCTTTAGCAAAATGCCTACAGAAATGTAATTTGTCTTTAATCAATTCCATTGTTAAGAGTAAAAGAGAAAATCGTAGATAAAAGGAGTACAGAAAGGAAAAATTTAATTTGTAGGAAGCTAATTAATTTGTTTCTAAGATGTGGTTTTTTTAGTCCTTTGCTGGAGTGCAGCTTGTTGAACAAAACTGATGTGCTGGAAGGAAAAGACAGTGCCCATTAGCCGTTTGTTTCTTTGTGCAGAGAGTAGTGCAAATTATTTGTGTTTGTTTCTTCTTTCTTGAAGGCCCTTAAATACACTGTGGTGTAGGTGTGTTCTGATTCAAGAGAAAAGGAAGGAAAAAGAGAATTAGGTGAAATTGTAGAATATAAGGAAAGAGGAAATGGGGAAGGCATCAGAGTGACTGTCTGCCAAAGTCTGTGTGTATGAATGTGTATGTGTAAAACCAGTAAATGCTCCAACAGCACTGACTGCAGCTTAACCAAAAGTTACTAACTGCTCTTGAAAACTCAGTTCTATTTTTATCCCACAACAGCCTTAACATCTGTATTTAGTAAGTATTTCATTAGTGAATTACATGAAGTGATGGTTTTGTGTGGGGTTCAAGTTATGGTTTGATTTCTATTCAGATGCACATGTCCTATGGGGTGCGTTTAAAGCTGGATATTCATCCATTGGAGGAAATGTTTGTTTTTTAGAGGATGCTGAATATTCTCCCAGGACTCAATAGCCCACCCCTGTGAGGTGGGCTACAGTTCAGCAGTTTCTGTTGGACCAAGGTAAGTTTGGAGTTGCTTTCCTGCAGGTGAAGGCTCACTTGGACCTCTGTCAATGTGAGAGAGGTCTGTGTGTGGTTCTTGCTGCTGTAGCAGACTTCTCAGGAAATTAGATAATCCTCTTCTATTGCTGTTTGATTTGAGGGATGCCTATTCTGGGAAAGACAAATACATATAAATCTGCCTACCTGTTTAGATGATATCTGAAGAATGTCTGTGAAATTAAGAGGCCATATATTTACATTTAACTGTAGTCATTGTGTAATACTTCCTGTTCCATATGCAGTGAAAGAAAATAAGAAATGAAATTTCCTGTAGATCTATGTAAGGTTAGCTGTCAGTCAGCCTATCCTGATAATGCTGTGAATCCAAGCATTAATTTTCAAATGTTCTCCTTTCCCCAGTTTTCTATGAGCTTGCTGCTGCTATTCTTAACTCCTGAGCACTCAACATTTGGGCTGGGGGGAAGATGGAAAGTCAGGATTTCATGTCTGTGTTTCTTACTGAGGACAGCTTAAATCTGGAGAGGTGAATCTGAACATTTGTGGGGAAGAACTGTGTGAATAGAAATCGGAACTAAGCCCTATGAGTTTTTTCTATTTATTGTTTTTAAAGCAAGTGAGATTTTTTGTAAAGTCATTGGAAATTACTTAAATGTGACAGACATAGAAGGTATCTATTTGCAGCTTTTGGATTTGGCCTGATTTCCACAAGTGCAAGGCACTGACAGATGCTGTCTTTTACACTGGGCTCTGAGTTAATGGCACATTTCTGAGAACCAAGCCATTTGCTGCTACTTCTGAAACTAGCTTCTTAAGGTATTCAGGTCTATAAAAACTGATTTGCAATAATTTGCAAATATTGTAAATTATTTGAAAAAAGAGTTGTATTTGAAGGAAAAGCATTGCAATTGTTCCAGCACCATTAAAGAGCAGCAAACCTATCATGAACATCACAAAGTAAGTATGTTTGCATGAACTCTCATGCATCATTTGAGGACTTAAATGTTGTCTTTTTATTTTATTGCCATTTGCAGTAGTTTTTCTGTTTTGTTCTGTTGAAGTGAGATAGTGCTGATAAAGAAACAACTCTCTCCTCCTCCTGTTTGATGTGAACTCTTGCCTTTAATTAATAATCCACATATTTTTTTATGTGCACATACATGTGGATGAACATAAATAACAATTTACAAAGAGAGAGAGAGGGAATGCTGTGAGAACTTTATGAACTTGAGTGCTGACTGCTCTTCAGAGTTATGATCCTTCTGTTCTAGGGTGAGCATTGCTGGAGGGTCATATTACTATTCTTTGTGCTGTATATATTTCCTTGACTTCTTGCAATAAAAAGAACCTCTGCATTTACTGTAAGCATTTCCATTTTGTAACAGATCAGCAACCCAGTGTTGTTTCTTTGGCAGGGTGAGGCCATCAAGACCTGTCCTTTATGGATCTTTCCAGGTGATTTACTAGCTATGACTTTCCCTTCATATCACACTTGGACGTTTAATCAAAATAATTTGGAATGTACTAGGACCAAATAAATGGCAGAGGCTAAAGCATCTGTTTGCCAAGATAACCACACTACAACTTGCCAAACCAAACATTATTGTTAGAAACATGGCTTGACCATAATGCCTATCTCTGAACTGGAGTGGGAATGGTTTCATGGGAAAAAGTTTACTCAACAATATATGGGCTCATAGAACCTATGTTGGAAAAGAGACAGCATACTTAGTTTAAATAAGTTGCAACTGCAGCCAGTACTATGGCTTGTGGCTGATCTTTATTATGTGCTACGTTTTCAAATTCTACTTCTTTTTGCTTTTAAAATGTTATCTCAAAATAATTCCTTTTTTTAAATCTTGCTTCCCCCATTGCTGTTTTTGAGGACTCATTAGAGAAAGCAAACTGTATCTTCAAAGATTCTTCTTTCATTTTGCCTTTGAATTTTGTGACTGTTCCACCTCAAGGAACATGCATCTGATTCTTGACTTTACAGTGTTTGAGTGGTTTAGCCTGAAGCATCATTGCAGCTTTGAAAGTTAGAAAAAAATAAAGGTTTCATGATGCGATTATTGGAAAGGAATTGGATGTTGGGCTTACCAGCTTTGCATTCAGTACTGGTGGGAGATTCCCAAATTTAGTAGCATCCCCTAAGAATGGCTCATTCTTCTTAAGTGGCTTAAGGGCTGAGGCTCTGAAAGGCAGATTCAACACTTTCATAACCTACCTGAAGTTGGTAATACAGTTATGTCAATTGTGGATGGAACACCAAAGCAGGATAGATTCCTCAGCACTCAAACCTTGCCAGCCCCACAGAGAAAAACCAGCACAGGCTGATGGAGCCAGCTGCAAATTTAGCTGAAAAGTCTTTTCCTTTGATTTTTGTCCATGGATCACTCAGGTGAGGCAGTGCTGTGAGGACAGTGCAGCAGCAAAGCCCCGTGAACAGTTTGTCACCCAGGGGCTGGACTGAACCAGTGCAGGGGCAGAGCAGATTAACAGGATGAAAGGGGATTAAGTAATCAGGGTAAGTTCTTTTTCCTGGAAAACTTGGAAACTTGGCAGTTGTTTCTCCTTGCTCTTTAGCTGAGCAGTTGTTTCTCCTTGCTCTTTAGCATTTCATGGCTGAGCAGAAATGCTGAGAATGTTTCTTGCCTGTACAGAGTTTGTTCCAGTAGGTTCTGAAGAGGGAGAAGGGATGATGGAGCACTCGCTGCTGTGCTTTCAGCTGGCCTTTCCCTTTCGCTTAGAAAGCTTTTCTATCGAGGATCATCCAAATACATGCCATCTTGCCTCATGAATGTGTCTAGTGTTTCATTTTGACCTTGGTTCAAATTCTCAAGTGGTTTGAGTTTTGTTTTTTTCCAAGCACCAATGCAGCTCATGTTTTGTTCTTCCCATAGTTTCCATCACACTTTGACAAATTTTGACTAATCCTTTCACCAGCTTTATTGTCAGTTGTCTCTGTGTTACTGTTTCTCAGCTTGTCATTTAATAACTGAAATACTAGGACATATAAGAACATGGGAAATGCCATATATCACCCAGTTGTCATGTTTGGAATTGCAGCAGCTCTGTTGCACATGATACAGTTATAAAATAAAATTTTCCATTGACCTGGAGCTTAGAAGGATATTCTCAGTGCAGTATTTACTTAGTTTTGCTGATCTTGATATATTTATATCTATTTGTTTTTTATGTATCTATTTGTATTTCTTTTTTTATTCCCATTTCTTATTTAATTTTGCTATTCCTAGTAAAAATCCATTTCTCTGGCATGCCCTTGCCTCTATGAAGTTGATGTTTGCAACCATTCCTGAGATGGAGTGAAAGGTTTTGATTGTAAATGGATTGGCAAAAATATACAAAATCCTGCATGTTTTATCTATGCAGGGAACTAGGAAAGCTGACTTTTCTTAATACCAAAGGAAAAAGGAGAAAATGATGTCTTTCAAAAATGGCTGTCTCTGAAATAATTCAGGATAGGAAGGTTTTATGAGACCTGTCTTTATAAATTCTGGAATTGATCCATTTGTCTCTTTAAAATTTAACTGCAGTCAAGAGAAAAATTAAAGATTGTGTCATTTTGATAATGTAGTACAGCACTATTTTTGGTAACTAAAAGAACTTGCCAAAAGCACTTGCTTTCCACCAGGACTAGCACATTGAAGCCAACATGGGACTTGACTACAACCCATTTTTGAGTCATGACAGGTCCAAAACATCTTTAAAAATGTGGAGATGGCAAATGCTGTCTGATTTGGTTCAGACTTTTCAGGTAAATTCTGCCTTGGCACAAGGTCGTGAAATTCCCCATTCGTGGGTGTTACTTTGCAGGAGCCGGGGCTGTGTCACAATCAGCTCTGGGAGGGAAGGCGTGCCGCAGGTCCCTGCCGAGAGGCCATTGTCTCCTCGGGATAAAGTGAGAGATGTTGCAGAAGTGCTTTGAAGCCGTGCCAGCCTCCTCACTGGCCCGTGAAATGTGATACCTCCGCTTTTGAGCTGCTGGGGAAAGTACAAACTGTAGTACTTGTGGAATTCATTCACTGACTTCCAAACTCGAGTCTGGCCTGGGAATGGAAGAAAGAGTTTAAGAAGGCGGAAAAAAAGACTTCAGTAGTATGTGGCAGTTAGCTGTCAACTTTGGCATCTTTTCAGATTTGCAGCTTCATGCTTTCTAGAGATAAACTGTGACTTTTCCCTAAGGATCGGAGGATTTCATTTTCCTTCCCACTGAAGCTGCTAGGATTGTCTGACTGTAGGAGCTAAGTGAAGTGCAGAACTACCAGCAAGATGCCTGCCATGCTCTTAGGTATCTAATTTAAGGTTATAGAACATCTCTTGCATCTTGTTCCTATTTACATTAGCTTCTAAGTATTTTCCATTTGTAAAGCAGATCAGTAGGGGCCTTCTGGCTGTATTACTATGCCTTGTCATGTTTCATCTGGCTTTCCCTGAAACCTTTTATCTCATTAAGAGGTGGATTGAAGATTTTCTGTGGGCTCAGAGCATTCCTGTGCACCCTCTGTGACACAGGATCTTGTGTAAAAGCAGAGAAGGGGAGCAACCAGATCTTCAGAGAGTCAAACTTCGTTACCCTTTTAGTTCCCAGTGGAGCTCAAACGCAGGCAGGCAGTGAGGCCTCTGTTCGTGCTGCGTCTCCTGTTGCTTTTGTTTCATTGCACCAGAGCTGAAGGGAAACATTTACTTATGTCCCCGACGGTGCTCTCTGGGCTTGCCCCGGCCATGCAGGAGCTGTGAGGTGCAAGCTGTGCGGGGAATGTGGAAGCCTTTCCGGTGGGGATGGTGCTGCTTGCCCTGAACCGAGTGCGTTGCCCGCTCAGCGGGGCCGGGCTGGAGCCGGCGCGGTTTGCCGGCTGCTACCGCGCCTGCTCCGCGCAGTTACGCGATCCCTGCGGGCCCTGCCGCGGGCAGCCGGCAGCTGCGCTCGCCTGACAGTCCCTGACAGAGGGCAGGGGGAGACAGGAGCGTGGCTTGTCACTCTCAATGGGGCACAAAAAGATGGCAGAGGTGTGTTTCTTCTCACGGGGGACTGGTGTGACACATTTCAGGGACACGGAAGGGAGAGGCAGAAGGCTCAGGCTTAAACTGAACTGCAACTGCTGAAGAAGGAAGAATACCAAGAAATTACTTAAGTAACCAAATTGGATGGAAGTAGAAGTTTATTTCTTAATATGGAAATGAGCAAATAATAGGTCATCTATTTGATGTCTTTCTCCTTTCAACCACCACAGAAAAGGTGAATTATGACCAAATACTTAAACCAGTTCATTTTAATAAAAACAGGACTAAAAAGGACCAGGTCAGGTGTACTTGATAGATAAGAAAGATTATGCAAGTCAGCAGGACTTGATACAATATCCTGTAATGTGAAAAATTTGCAAATGCTTACTTACCTGCCATTCTCTAAGAAATGTGGGGTCTTCTGATGATGTCAAGAAGACAAATGTATTACCTCTGTTTGAAAATGCAAGGGCAGCTGAGAGGGAGGAAGCCGTAGAGAAGTTAGAGAAACTTAATGCTTATTCAGTATTAAAAATTAATAATGGCATAAAGCATTAGACGATACTTGAAAAATCTTTCTTGTCCTTACCAATGTGATAAATAATTGTCATGATGTCACTATGTACTTGTGCATAGTAGATTTGGTGGAACCTTATTGCAAAGACAAGCTAGGACACATTCTCACAGGGCATGCTTGAAGGCAAATTGTGCTGGGTTTATGTGGTAAGGTGGGCACACA
Organism: Rhipidura dahli; assembly: GCA_013399225.1. Taxonomy (NCBI): domain Eukaryota; kingdom Metazoa; phylum Chordata; class Aves; order Passeriformes; family Rhipiduridae; genus Rhipidura; species Rhipidura dahli. Next base: position 192,073 of record VXAC01003306.1, on the reverse strand, counting down.
ACTGACTGAGGCACTTGTGGGTAAATGGGTATTTGGGGATTTAGAAAGGGGTAAATGGGGATTTAGAATTTCTCATGTGAAGATGGCCCAGGGAGGTCACGATGACTTTGCTGCTGGAGTATGTCAAAACTAATGTAGATCTATGGTACTTGTTCCTCAGAGGTGGGATTTGGATGAGATGATTTCCTGTGATTCCTTTTACTTCTCTGTTCCTGGGACTCTGATGTGAGGCTGACTGGGGAGGTATTAACTCAAGTGCAAATAACTCAAGTTAACTGTGCGCCAAGGACACAACCCTCAGCTTAATAGATGTCATTTTAAAACCTGGCTGGGAAAACGTGGTTTCATATGTGGTAATAATGTCCCAAGAGGACATCCCAAGATGATTGGTATATTTGAGAATGATGTGGGCTGATTGGAGAGGTTCCAAAGTGGGAATGATCAAACAACTAGGAAACAAACCTAGAAGGCAGACTGAAACAATTTGGATTGTGTAGAGAAAAAAAAACCAGAAGAAAAATTACAAAAGTCTTCAAATACAGAAAAGGCTGCTGTAAAGAAGAGCAGTGTGATGCTTACAGAGAGTCCTATCCCTGCAGAAGATGGAACAGGAATTAACAGAACTAAATTGCAGCAGAAGAGATTCAAAGAAGGCATTTAAAAAGAAAAAAAAAAAAAAAGAAGGGAAAAAACCCAAAACAACAACTATCCAAATCAGGGATAGAAAGTACTGGAAAAGATCGCTTGGGTGATTATGGAATCTGTGATGATGGTAAGGGCACGTTAGTGAAATACCTCTCAGAAAGGACAATGGAGATGGTTGTTCTTATTTTGGAACCTGGGATGGACCAAAAGTCCTTTCAATGTCTCTCTCCGATTTCTTCAAAGATTTTTTTTCTCCTGAGAAGGAATGCTTTGCCTTGACAGTTGAGGATTAAATTTATTCATTTACTGCTCAAAATAGAATTGCTACTCTCTATTCCTGCCAAAACTGTCCACCTAGCAAACAGGGAAAGTAGCCAGCCCTGTGTCTGAGGTTTTCACCTTTTTGTTCCTTTTTGCGTGTGACAAGGAATCCATGGGAGCTGACCTTTACCCCACTGCAGCTTGTGGCTGGGGAGACAGAGATGCTGTTTCTTTGCAGGAGATGCTAGGGCTCTTCACAGGGAGGCCATACTGAATATCCAGACATGCCAGTGAAACTGCTGTGTGCATGAATTCAGCTTCCTAATTAGCATTTGCAATGGTCCTTCAAACAGCACTTTCACTTGTGTTCATTGAACATATTTGAATTTTGTTTCAAGTAAAATCCTCACACAGCTAGAGTTTGTCTAAATTGTCTTTGTCTTTTGGGTATTAAGGTGGAGAATGTGCTGTAAATGAAAAACAAACCTGGATGCAAAAGGCAGCTCGTATTTAGGCAGTGTCAGATATGTTTTCTGAGGCTAGATCTGTTAAAAACTACAAACTGATCTGTCGTTTCTGTTTAGAAGTTCAGAAGGAAGCAGACAGTTTGGATCAGGCAACAGTCTGCAGTGATGTGTCCAAAACAAGAGCTTTTGTTCCAAGCGGGGCTGATGCAGCCCACCAAATATGCCAAGAATGCGGGGCCGTTTGTGGTGCTGCACAGATACCATCACCGACCAGCTAAGCACCCACATTCCTGCTCAAATAACAGCGCACTTGGGATGGAGGCAACTCTAACAGGGGAAATCCAAAGCAGGAGGTTGCCACTGCCTACATGTACACTAATGTCAAATATAAAATTATCTGTTCTTCTTTGAAATCCAGCGTTTTCAGACCCCTTCCTCAAAGAGGCAATTATCTGGGAAACCTCTCAGGGTCAAACGGTCAAGGTTAGTTACAAGAAGGGGTTAAGAATTTTGAATCAGCTGCTGTGATTTCAGTGAAAAATCTGTGAAGTCTGCGTGCTTTACATCAGGAAATGATGTTTTTCCAGTTGACATATTTTCCAAAATCAAGCACAGTCATATATATGTGAAAGCTCTGTGTGTAAACATGTATGAATTGGAGGAGTTGTTGCACTCCCTGGCTTATGAAAAGGCTCTACCAATTGCTCTGAGCAATTTTCATACTCACTTCAGTGGTATTTTTGTAATGCCATGACAATTAACTGCTAAGATTGTATTCATACTTTGGAAGTAAAGTGGGGTTTATTTCTTGTTATCAGGTATGAAAATACTGGCTGACATAACGAAAATAAACAGTGTTCTCAGGGAAAAGATTTCTTTTTCTGGAAAATTGTATGGAAATGTACTACATCCTTTGGTAATTCAGAAAAGGTAAAAGAAATGTTCTTTGAATTTTACAAGTTCCGTGTAACATTTGAACTGTCAGAACATCGTAATGCTTGAAGCTTTAGGCAGGCATAGATTGCAGTCCACTCCAATAGCTTGTGTACCTTGAAAATAATTTAAATGAACCAAATTTCTAACATGACACCTCGTTAATAGTGGCTAAAGAAGCTAAAGAATTAAAAAACCCCAAACTCACAGAGCACCAAATCTGCCATACTGCACATCTGAACTCTGGCATTGCCAGTTTTGAAATTGGCTCCTTTGAGCACCTGGTAGAGTTCATCTTTAGTAAAGCAAATATTTTGCAGCAGCAAGTTTACTTTCACCCCAGGATGTGGGGTGCAGCAGGGAGCTGTGCTTTACAGGACCATGACTCTGAGAAGTTGCTCTGTGTCAGGATCACCATCTCCTGATGTGTGGTGTGCTGCAGGGGAGGTTTTTTCATCATCCACAGGGCTGAGCTGAAGTAAATCTGCTTGCTGTGGGTAACCCTTAATAAGCCCAGCTAAGCACAGCTGGAGAACAGGCATCCATAGCCATGAACCAACATGGCCTTGGCTGGCTAAAAGCTCTCCTCCTGCTGCAGGGAGGCTGGACCAAAGCTGACCAAAGCTGGCATTTCTGATGCTGGAAATTGGAGTGTTCGGAGTCCATGTGCCTGGATTACCTGGATGGGTGTAGCAGAAAAAATGGCTTGGAAAATGCCGATTAATAAGTGAAACCAGGCTGCTACTGCAGCAGCATGGGCTGACACCAGTGGGGAAATGGGTAGCAAAGCAGATTTAACTCACTCTGGAAAGATCAGTTGGTGAAGGCAATGATTTGGAACCCAACCTGCCAATTAACCCATCTAGAGGAGTCACTGTGGAGGATTACTCCAGCCAATATTTTGATGAAGTAGTTGAATGGTATAAAATCCAAACTATGACACAACTGGTATTTTACTCTCTTTCATTACAACGATTTTTCAATTATGCTTCTTTTCATTAAGCTCATAATGCAGATTAACAGATTTTCCTGCCTTTTTAAAGGGAAACTGTGTGGTGATACTAAGTAAAAAAATTAGGGAAGAGGGACAATTTATTTTCAGTATCTTTATCGTCTGTCAATAACAAGATGGTTAATCAAATCTTCTCTGTCTTTGCAAAATGGAGTTTATGTTTCAATGGGTGGGCCTAGTCAAAGCTAAAAGGAAATTTCACAATATATTTTTTGTTGAGAAGACTCCCAATGCTAATGAGCAGCCGAATCTGTCTCGGGGAAACAGTTTGTTACTAAAAATAAATTGCAGCCTAACTGTAACTAAAATCAGATTGCAGAAACCAAGCTACTCCAGTTCCTGATTTCTGCTGCAGAATGAGATGAATCTATTAAAAACAGCTCTGATTATTATATATATTTTAAGTATATAATGAACCAACTGAACCCTGTTTTGAAATTAATCCACTTGTGAGCTTCTATCAAAAATGCTTACAGCATTCTCCAGAGATTTTCTTCAGACTCTGCAAAGCCAGTGAGGAACCAGTTCATAGTTATGAGGCCAAAAGGAAAAACAGTGCACATGAGCTATTTATAGAATATGAAGCAAAACAGTGTGATAAAGGGCAAATGAAAGCTTTCAACGAGAGCTTTTCGTTCCCAGTCACATGGTCTTTACATGCAATTTCTTTTTTACTATACAATTTAGCAGGGAAATCAAATCACTTGACAGCAGCCTTTTTCTGGTTAGAAAAGAACTGTTGAGTGCTCCTTTACCATTTATAATATGCTTACTTGTGGCTGTTGCTGTGTGAGAGGGTTTGTTTGCAGAACTTTCTGCAGGGCTGGTACTTTCCTGGCAGGTGGAAGCAGAAGTGGTGACCAGAGGTTGCCCTGGGAAGATTTTGGTGTTGAGCATTGAGAACCACCCTGCTGCTCAACACAACATGCAGAGTTCTTAGCCATGAGCCCCAGATGTTTGGGAAAACGGGACAAGGATCCACCTCCTCTGAAACTCTGACAGTTAAAGGCAGCAGTAGAAGCAAGTAAAGGTAAATCCAACCTTTCCATCACCCACTGTTTATAAATGTCCTTGTTGTGTTCCTGCCTTACTGTTCTTAATGCAAAGAACAAAGGACATTTCTGTCCTGGGAGTTTATCAACCACCTCATTCATTTTGAATCTATTTCTTCCAGTGCTAGTTAGTTCAAGCCATGTATCTGTGCTCCATCTCTGGGGGCTGTCTTTAAGCAATTCTTGAAAAAAACCCCAACTTAACCTGGGTGCCAGATTGTGGCTTAGCCTAACACTGTATTCAACTCTTTCAGAAATACAGGAGTTGCCAATTTTTTGACAATTACTAAAATTAGATATTTTACTGCCTAAGTGTGCTGACTCCAAGAAGGGGAATGGTGCAGAGGCGAAATTGCATGAACTGTGTCCTAGAGGTCCAGGCTGATAAAAATAAATGGCTTCTCAGATAGATTTCTTTTTGTTCTCTTTCCTTTTCCTTTGTGTCTGTGATAAAGTTTGAGGGAGGCTAAAGAAACTGTATAGTTTATCTCTTAAATATAGAGGCTGATGCTGTCATTTTGGAATATTTTCACAGACAAGGTGATTTATGGCAGCAGCCTTTTTTCCTTGGACATCAGCAGCATATTTGCAGGTTCAGTGTGTACGCTACCTGAGCTTCTCCCCAGTCAGGCCATCACCCAAACTGCCATGTCTCATCAGTGCCAGATCCCTCCTTAGTTCTGGGAGCTCCTGTGTTTGCTTAAAAATGTTAGTGCTTCACAGACTCGTTCTGCATTGTGACAAGTGAGTGAGTGGATAAAATGCCAAGGCTTCAGCAGCAGTGGTGCTGTATGGGAGCTGAGTGCTGCAGCTGGGCAGCCAGGGAGCAAGGACCAGTGAACGTGGTACATCTGTCTATAGTCCCATATATCAGTCCCTGAGACAATTTCACAGATCTGCTAATGGGAACTAGGCTTTTTAGTGAAGCTTCTTCAGGCCCTTACAGAGATGTGAATGTACTCCAGAACCTTGATAAATGATAAGCAGAAGCACTGAAAGACAAATTTCCACTGCTGCTTCTCAGACACATGAACTCCTTCAGAAGTCAGGAGTTACTCTGAATTTAAAGAAATCAATGCTGGCTTCCTCCCAGGATGTACACTCTTTTTTAAGGGCTCTGTTTTATGTGTCTGTGTGTATGTGTGTATATACATATATAATGTTGTTTTCAAATACCCAGTGGAAATTTAATGGAGTTGCAGGAACAGAAGAAAGGAGAAGAACTAAGTCTATATCCAGCTCATAACCCAAACAATGCTGCTGAGTCGATCCCCAAGAGGAAGGTGGGGCAGAAATGCAAAACTAGAGTTGAGAAGTTTTGGGCTGCTCAGTCCCCTCGAACAGCGAGAAAAATCCCCACCTTCTCTGCTCCTCTAGTGTTCTTGCTGGACACTAAAACCAGCCTAAAAATAAAACCAAGCAAAACTGGAAGAAAAAAAGATATTGGAAAGAGTGGAGGGAAAAAAGAGTTATTTTCAGCAATGTATTCTGTGCAAGCTTTACTTCGCTGGGCAAGAACTAAAATGGCAATTTGAGCTATCATGGCTCATTGCAGTTGTTCAGAGATGTGGTGCTCCCATTCCCCTCTACACCTGGAACTTCCCAGCCAGACTGACAGCATCTCCTGGGGACACTGCCATCCATCCAACAGCTGCACTGGGGTGACACAGAGGAGTGAGGAGGGTGCTGTCACCGTGGGTGGGGAGCATGCAGGGCAGGGGGGTGTCCCCCTCTGTCCCAGCCTGTGCAAAAGCAGTGGGGCCCAGGAAGCCCAGCTGCAAGGGGAGGTGACAGGAGTGTGGAGTGCAGGGCTGTGGAGCAGCCTGGGCCCGGATTTGCTGCCCTCAGGTGTTTCTGGGTGCATGATGAGGCCTCAGCTCATCTGTTCCTGTCCACTGTGGCATTGCTGATATTTTTTCACTTGTAGTCCCTTGTGTGTGAAGCCAGCACAGCTCTCTAAGCCAGACTGTGACCAGAGCTACAGTCACTAGATTTTAGATGGGAAACAAGAAAAACCTCACATGCAGGTTCTCTTACCAATGACCTGGAGCGAGAGAGAGTCCGAGAGAAGGGCCTTAAAGCTGTGGTGTTGGATCACAGCTGGACACAAATCTGCCTCCTTGCACTGCCTGTCTCAGCCTGAGGCTCAGCCCCTGCAAGTGAGAAACAGGCTGATCCCATTCTTTACTGTCACCTTCAAATATAAACTTGCTGGAACAGAGAGCTCTTCTCAAAGCCATCCCATACTCCCACTGTGTGCTAACAAACAAGACTGTGCTTGTAAGAGCACACCATGAAGTGGCAGAGTGTTCTTTTTTTTTTAAAGTTGATCAAGAGGGACAAGAGACACAGGAGAGTGGCTTAAAGGGATTCAGATCACAAGACTTTGATGAAGAGAACACGCAGCTGGCCGCATATGCTATTCCAGAAAAATAAACACCACTTGTAAATATCTAGCCCTCTTGCCATCTCTGAAGAATTTCTGCCAGCTGATGTTAAGTAGCTGAGGAAGAGGTTGGAAAGCTGTTACCCCTAGGCTGCCACCCTCATGTGTTGGCAGAGTGAAACGGGCAGCCTGCAAAATCTGGGGCAGGCAAAGATAAGCAGAAGGGACTGTCCTGCTCCTGGTTCTGCTGGATCAGGTGCTGTGAGCACACACATTCTGCTGAAGCACACACAAGGAGTATGCACTGCAATTTGCACTAAAGACTTAAAGGGTGAACCTTACTGGGCACAGGCCTGTTTTAAGGGGCTGCTGAAATGATCTCCCAAAGTATGGGACTATGTCACATGCTCTTGTGTGCTCTCAGCTGTCTAAACCAGGCTTTTATCCTGCCACTCCAGATGCAGGGAAGTCCTTTGGCACAGCTGAGGGGGGCTGAGTACCAGGCAGAGCAGGGGCTGGCTGGAAGGGCACCCAGCCACAGACACTGAGCTGAGCTTTCAGCCCTAGGAACTCTGCACATGCTATGAAGTGAAGCAGCTCTTGCTCAGAGAGACTTTTCTGGCACAAAGGCAGCACTGGAGCAGGATCTCCCATGTTCTGAAGGAAGCACTGAGTTTTACAGTATTATGTAAAGTGATAGGTCACCTTCCTGAAGAGTGGCTGAGGCTTCAGAACAAAACACTGTGCTTTTTATGTATTTCTCTTTTCTTTGCTGTTGCAGTTTGCCTCTACACAGTTATAAAGTCTACTGCAAGAAGTTTTACTTCGGGTATAAGAATTCATCTCCTTCTGCCCCTCTCTCCTCATATGAAGTCAGTGAAGTGAAAGTTCAGATAGTATCTGGGTGTGCTCACTCAATTTCAAGACCAAAAGTTTCCAAAATATACCAGGATTGCTGGCTTTGGACTCCAGCCCACAGACACATGCAATTTTGATACAACATGTCTGATTCCCTGCATTGTTAGCTCTTCTTTCAGTGTTTTACTTACACTGCAATAAGATTAAATTAACTTTCTTGTGAGTCACACATGAGCACACGTGCAGGTCTGTATGTACATAGAAACAGGGAGAAGGGAAATACACTATGATACTTAGAGTGCTTAATATCTTTATATTTGCATAACAAAATCCAGCCTATTCTGTTTCCATTTTTACACAGACTTGTCTGATTATTTAATCCAAAGCCACATCCTCCACTCAATGACTGTCAAAGCAAGCCACAGGCAGGAGGGGAGCTGAGTTGCGTTAGGTCAGTCCCCATGCAAGTTGTTCTTCCCTTTTTTCTTCTGCTCTGTGGTTTGCTTGCTCTTCTTTTTTTTTTTTTTTTCTATTTTTTTCCCCTGAATTTTGTTTTGTTTTGTTTTTTTGTCATCATTTTACATATGAAATTCTCGGTTTGGGATGTTTACCTACGTGTTTACATTGCACCTAATCACATTGGGCTGTGATCCCAAATTTGGGTCTGTGTGCTACTGGAATATAAATAATAATGTCTTGTTGCTTTAGTATGCAGTCAGGTTGGAATCTGCAACTCTGCTCTGTTTGTGGGCACTACCCATTGCAAGACTGCTTTCTTAATTTTTGCCTGAAAGTGATACTGTGTACAGTACAAATAACCCCCAGCACAGCCAAATAATGAACAGCAGCAGCACAGCGAAAAATTCAGCTGTGCCAATGGTGAAAGCATTTTCTTGCAAGAGTGAAAATGTGCTGTAAGTACTTGTTGGTTTGTTAAAAATCTTGGGATGTGTAAATATAACTGATCCCATCCAGGTTATCATTAAGGGAGTTTATTGGTGAGTCCAAGGTTAAAAAGGCCCTAAGGCTCAAAGGATAAGGGAAACAGGTGCTTTCCCAGAGCCTTGGAAGCTATGCTACAATCAGTTTCTTCCTTCCCTTTGGGCTTAATAATATACTAAAGTTGGTATGTTATAGCTATGGTAGCATTAGTAATAAGAAAATATGCAAATACAGCAGCAACATAATTTTTCCAGACTGCTTAGCAAGTAAATGGTTGTGTACAGAATAGCCTTCAATCCTGTGAGCATCCTTCTGTCACAGGCAGCTCCTGTTATTTATGACAGCAATAAAACTACTGCTTATTACTGGATAAGTTTCTCAGACATGAAAGAAAAAACTTCAGACATTTTACTTCCAAATCTTTTAGTGTGTAACAAAAGGTTTGGGGTTTCAGCAGTTTAGTCCCTGAGGATAAACAAATAAAGTTGTAAAGTGCACACCTTGCTAATATGATTGTTCCTTATTAGCATAATAGTTTTCAAATAAACAATCTGCTAATGTCTCTAATAAGCAATTACTCTATGATGAAAACTGCAAATGGAGCCCACTGGTGGGTAACAGATAACAGTAAAATCTGTCAATAAAACAAATATTGTTCTGCCTGAACAGCTCTCTTCTTCACTCCAAGAGAAGAACAGAGCTGCCTGGGTATTTTCATAGGTGATGTTTGACAGCCAGGTATGTTACAACACTGCTCCTCTGATGCTTTGCTTTGATGTTAGGTGGAGTCTTTACAGTGTTGGTGTTACAACAAAAAAAGGGCAGAGATCTTTACTTAGTTGGAAGATATCTACTCTTGAGTCCAATAAAACCACAGTAGGGTGAATGTTTGCCCTATTGAATAGGGATTCAATAGATTAACAGAGTTTGCTTGCTTTCACAAAAGGAAATTTGGAGTCCATCCTATCTCTGAAATATGCAAATGAATGGAAATAGCATCTCAGCACTCTTTTCTTCTTGCTATTCTAAATCATTTGCAATGGCGAAAAGGTGTTAAATGCATGCAACCATCTCACTTTCCCAAACATTGAAAAGTGTGAAAAAAAAGTCATACTTTTTCAAGCATAGTTGACAAACTATTTTCAAAACATTTGCAGTGTAATTTACATATTTGCCTAGTTGCTCTATCATTGATTACAAAGCTGAGTTGTGCTTGCTTTGGTCCCCGTACTTCTGCACTCATTTTTCCAAAATAATTTTGTATTTAATTTTCAAGAAATAAAAATATGGAATATGAGAAAATCACAAATCCCCAAGCCTAGTCCTTTCCAAATTCCATGGTGAGAATGAGGGTTTTATTTTATATATAGCTTGTAGAAATAGGATCATTTGAAGGAAAATCTTGAGCAATTCTTATCTTTGTTCCATTCTGGACTGACATCATGGTATGAAAATGTAAGGAATGTACAGTAAAGCCTGGTGTGGGAAGAAGATCTTCATGGAGGGATGATTAATGGTGTCTGAAAGAGGGAAAACAGTTATGTAATAAATACAGCCCATGAGGTTGAAACTGAAGAAACCATCACAGGTGCAGACTGTAAACAGGCCCCAGAGGGAAGAATATTGGTCTTTTAAAGGTGGACTCTGTAAACAAACAGATGAGGCATAGGAAATATCCTTTCATGTAAATTTTTATGGTACAAATAAGTACATGGAGCACATAAGCACTGTAAGTGTTTATAAACTCAAAGAACATCCATATAGCAGTAAAGCAGCACAAATAGTACCATGGTGTAAATTTATATAGCATGAGGCAGATGTGTGGTCTGATGGCTTAGTTTGTTTTTTTGACTTTAGCAAATGACATGATTTCTGTGTCTCTGGTTTTGTTTTGTTCCATTTAGCTGCTCTCAGCTACATAATTGTTCTTTCAGCTTGTAAATATTATGGTCAACCTCCAGCAAAGTTTAGATGAGGCCAATCAAATGTAAACAAGTGTGTCTGCACCAATGATGTGAGTAAGCAAAGTCATCTCTTGTGGTGTTTCCTCCCCCTTTTCTTACTCTCCTGGCACTGCAAGAGCTTTGTGGAGCCTGCTGTGGTACTGCACAGCCTGTGGTTCAGCTTAACTGCCTGTCTGGGATTTTTCCCTTTATTTCCTGGCTATTTGGTGTAGGATTTATCTAGTGAAATGAGAATAATGTATCGGGATCACCTCTGGGGAGCGTCCTCACATCTGTCCTTGCTTCTGCCCCTGCCCTAGTTGTGGCTGCCTGCAATCTCAGCACACAGGTAATACAGGTGTGAGGTGCAGTGCGGGGGACCAGAAGGCTCCTGAAGCAGTGCTGCAGTGCTGGGACACAGAGGGGTGGCAGTGCTGCTGGGAGATGGTGTCAGGCTCTCTGTGCAGTTTCCCAGCAGGGCTCAGTCCCCTGGCTGCTGTGCCCTGCAGCAGGTGACAGCCAGCAGCACAGGGCTCTGGCCTGGTGGGCCCCAGGTGCTCGTACACTGCAGTCACCAAACCCTCTGGGTGAAAGCCTTTGCATTAAAAATGTGCACGTGGCACACTTTTTACACTTGAATGTGATCTTTAGGGTTTCATTCCACATTGCTCTACTGTCACTGTGCAGCCCCCAACCTGCAGGACATACTGTCAACACAGTGAATGCATCCCATGGGCTTTCTGCTGCAAACACAAGCCAGCAGGTGGGTTTTCCCTGCATGCAACCTCCTCCCCTTGCTTTGGAGCCTCTCACTGCTGTGCACTGAACACAGGCCCTTGTCTGCTCCCCCGCTTCCAGTCTTTAGCTGTCTCCCACCCCAGTTTTGTGTCTTCCAAGTGCTCAAATCCTGCTGTAGCTTTGTGCAGCTGTAGCAGTTCAACACTATTGGCAGCCTTACGTTCCACACCTCATGCTCCCATAAGCAGTGAACTGTTGGGTCATAATTTTTGATTAGATATGAATTAACCTTTAAGGAAAAACCCACCAAAGTAGTGATTGCAATGCTATTGATCTCCTGGGAACAGAGCCTGGGAGGTGTCTGACATTTTGCATTGTTATCTATGGGAGAGGAAGGAGCTGGGCTGTTTTTTCCCACAAGAAATGAATCTATTTTTGAGAGCAAAGTACTTTCTTTGCCATGGGACCCAAAACAGTTTTCATTCACTGACTCACAGTCTCTGGAGGCTTTTCCCCTGAGCTTAGGAGCCAAATGCTTAGTGGTTAGCAGCTGGAAAAGTGACAGCCCAATTAGCTAAAACTGTTAATTTAAAGGTAAAGATGTTACCTGTTCACAACTATCCTGGCTCTGAGAACCAGTCTCCATCAGCCTCATTCCTCTGTTTTTACATACAGAGTTGCTGTAGATTTGGTCATAATAACTATTGGGTGAGAATCTGAAAGCAATGTATCAACAGCATATGATTTATTCTGTGGTTCTTGTGCAGAAAGCCAAATTATGATGTCATGCTTTCCTGTTTCTCTCTTTGTCTTCTTATGGTATAAAAATCATTTATTAGTTATTTGCTATTAAATTTGTCCAATAGCCTATTTGCTTAATTATGGATGAATGCTTATTGATGAATCTTTCCTTCCCAAGAGACAATCTTGCCAGGACCCAGGCAGAAACTAAAGGAGGTGTATTTGGACATTGTTCATGTTGTATCTGTTCTTGTGACGTATGGCAGAACCAGGATGGCTCAGCTTGGCACCTCAAGGCCTTAGGCTGATCCACAGCACAATTCCATGTGCTTTGCTTTCTATTTTTTGAAAGATGAGGAGTGTCTGTAGTAGCATTCATGGTCCAAACAGCTGAAAACTCTGCTGCATATCTGCAGGGTCTGAGGCTGGATCCACATTTGCCTTGTCCACATGGAAGGACAGGACTTGGTGGCAAAGGTACTCTGGGAGCTGCCAGTGTCCACCCAGCCTGGGAGTTTTGGCAGGTATGGGACACTGGCAGTTGGGACCAGACGCCTGAACACGCTTTTCTGTTTCAATCAGAGATTGCACAGGGACTGTTTAACCTGTCAACAAAGCCTTTCCAAATAAAATACTTTACCAAAGGAACAAAATATCAAGGAAAGGGGTATAACAATATTTAGAATTCTTCCACATTGCAAAATCTGTGCAAGGAACTTCAGAAGAGTCACTACCAAAGTCACCCAGTAGTATTTCTTAATATTTGTAGTTGTTCTTAAATCTATAAACCTAATCAGCTCCTTAAACTGTGCTCCAGGCATAGTGAAGTGGAAAGAAATATTAAAAAAATTGCCTGAAGGGATGAAGCCTCTTGATATTTATGGTAAATACACTGCTTTGCTCTTGTTGGGAGCTTTCATTAGTTTAAATTGTCTGTCTTAATGCAGCTTGTAAATTACTGACAGTAAACGAGATTCCAAAATAGCATGTGCTACCATGGAATACTGTTACTGTTAACATATAATAAAGAGGTAACCCTCATATATCCCAAAGTCAAAAAGCAACTTCAGATTTCTTGTTTAGAAGATGATATCTTAATTGAGCTCACCTGAGACATGACTGAGTAAAGTTCATGTGATGTTTTTGCTTAATGTGTGTCTGTCAGGTGCAGTTGGTTGTTTTGAAAAACAAACCAAAGAATGTCAGTGCAGTGAAACCATTTTGCTATCTGTTCACCACAGCCCATGTTTTCTGTTGGCTTTTCTGGAGCTCGGTGTGGCTGAGGCTGTGCCACAGTAGGGCAGAGGGTCCATGAGCTTATGAGGCACAGGGGCAACAGAGCTACAGGACAACACACTGGAGTGGGATCCTGGCTGTGTTGCAGACCACCTTATCAAACAACTGAGAGCTCCTTGCACCACATTTCAGACACTGGTGGGCAGGGTATGGACTGAAAATGTGGACAGAACTGGCAGTCAGTACCTTGTGTCTTTAGTGAAGGATTCCAGTCTGTAAAGGACCTGCTGCAGCTGATTTTGTGCTTTTTCGTCCTATTCTTTTGAATCAGCCTCATGTGCACAATCTCTGCTCAAACTCTTTCCTTACTGATGTTTCATGGTCTCTTATTTCCATTATTTGACAATTACTAAAAGAAGATCTTGTAACTGATGCAGCATTAAGAGCAGATCTTAGAACAATCAGTAGTTTCAGCAGCTCTTTCTATTCTCCCTGCTTTTGTGGCTTATTATAAAAGTGTCAATCTCTCACTGCTATCTAACAAACAAACTTCTACCCTGGATCCATTTCCTCTTGGGCAGTTTGCCAGGAATAACAAATTAAACTTCAGCTCTCAGTTTAAGAAGTTTCACTTCACTGGGTAGAGTTCAAGTACAGTCTATTATCCTGACTAAGTGATAGAGAAGTCCTTTGATGTTTGCTTCTTGAGTGGTTTATACAAGCCAGGGCTTCCTGTAGGAAAAAGAACTGCAGCTGAAGGAAATACTTCATTGATCAGGTAACCTCTTCCTCTCACTCTTACTTGAGAGTGTCTGAGTGCCCAGTGACAGAATAATGCAGAGATACAAAGAGAGACCTGGTACAGTCTCCACCAGAAGAAGTCACACAGTTTGATGATGTTGCTCAGTTTATCAGGTGAGAGGGACCAATCCTGCTCCTCCCATTTTCCTGTTCCCCACTGCTTTCCCCACATCAGCTCTAGTGGTCCACCACAGCTTGTTCAACCTACTTAATTTGTAAGAGTTCACCACTGAAATGAAGTGTTCTGCCATGCCCATGAGCTGAACTGGATAATTAGTAGCGCTCCTGCCACAGAAGGGGCAGGGCTGCACAGGTGGCACCTGGAGCAGGAGGCATAGGGGAGAGAGAAGTAACATTATGCAGGAATATAAGTCCTCCATCTGCACCTGGCAGCCAGCAGGTCAGCCTGGCTGTGTCCCTGAGCCATGCACTTAGGGCTCCTCCAGAGCCCTCTGACCTTCAGCTGGGTCCCACTCTGAACTCTTTTGGAAGATGCTGGTCTTCTCCTTTGATCACCAGGGGCTGTGCTCATTTTATCACATAAAATGGTTCAGTGCTGTGTTTTTTTTCTCTGTAAGAAGGTATAGTGAGGCTCCCCTCCCAATAATTCTGGCCTGGAAGTTTGAGGGAAAAGTAGAAGTTGACTAGAATATATAGAGAAAAAACAGAGAGTGTGCAGTGCAAGGTGATCAGAGAGTAGGGATCAGCCAAGAACAAGGAGGAAAGGAAAGAGGTACCAGCAAACCTTACATTGGCAGTTGTTTCAAGATGCCCACTGTTCTGTGGTCAGTGGTAGTGAACTGCTGTGCTTGATTTCTGAATTGGATTATTTAAAAACTCCCTTTATTAGCTTGTCACTCACAGATAATTGGGGTATTTTTTCTGTGCCAATAAACGTTTACGACAATTTTGCTTCTTCCTGATTCTTTAGAAGCGTGACCACAACATGTAGTGGGTGCAGCATTGTCTTCCTGTCTACATTGGAGCACAGGGCACAGAAGTGACTTGCAGAACTCTTGCCTCTAACCAGTGGGACAGCTGAACAGCTCATGAGCAGCACTGCAGTGCCAGAAGTAGCTGTGCTCAGCATTAGAGGCAGGAGAGGTCTTGCTCCCCTTCTTAGCTCCTGGCCTTGCAATTCTGCCATTTTCCTTGACTTGGGTGTGTTGGGTACCTGTTAGATGACTATTGAGCTGATTCAACTCTCTAACTCAAAAGAAAATCATCTCTATGTAACATTGTCACTGTTGGCTGGAAGGAGAGCATGAGGAGATTTGGAGGCAAACAGTCTTTATTTTGCAATCAGATGTTGCAATACCTGTGGATATTGCATGTTCCACAGTGTTGCAAGAGTCCCTTGAGCAGAACTCATTGAATTTGGTTTGTAAAAGCTTGTCTGAAGTATGGGTATTGGAAGTTATGAAATTACCCATTATTCAGTACATGCAAAGAAATCCTATAATATTTTATTACAACTTATTTTGGGTTGTGTAGGAGCAGCTTTTCCTTCAGATCTGTCCATGCCTGAAGCACTTGCAATCCCAAACACCCTGAATCTCCTGACCTCCTTTGTTATATAAACACTTTAATAATATCTAATTACCTGTAGAAATGCTCGTGTTGGAGACCTCAGTGTTTCCTTGCTTTGGAGCCTGATGCAACAGGCAGTTTCAGAGCACTCTTTGGATGACTCAATAAACCTGGGAAGTCTCTTTTTTGTACAAGTGATTTGCTGTTGCTCTCCACCTTTCAAGATCTGGGCTCCCATCACAGAGAACTTTGGAAGCTTTTTGCATGTAGTCCCAGGAGTTTGTCCCACGTAATGGACACTGATGTTTTCCAATCAGCAATGTTATTTTTAAGCTCTGCCATGTCACGTTATCTTATTGCTTCACAGACCCCGTGACTGCTCGTGCCTGCAGACAAATCTAGCACAGGCCAGGGGGAGGGTAATTCCTCCTTTTTGGTCTGCCCCCTCCCCTATTACATCCCAGAGGTCTATTTCTATCTGGGAGTGGAGGCTGGGAGGCCAGTTGGCTCTATGTGGCTTTATGTGACAGTGCCTCCACGAATCCAGGCAGCTTGGCTGCCTTCTCTGAATCTCGCCTGTAATCCATGGTGCTTCTTTTTCCCCCAGTGAGACTTTTGCCTCTAAACAGTAAGTTTTCTTGGGAATCACTTCCAAAGCAGTTATAATTTTCCTGTTGTACACCCAAAATGTGCTTTCTTTGAAACCCCCCTCTTCCCATAGAAATGCTGCTCATCCGCTAGTTCAACATTTGTGCATTCCTTTTCTTGTCCTAGATCTCAATGCTACTCCTTTCTCAGTCTGAGGATGGATAAAGGATTGTCCCTCACTAAACGGAAACATATTTTTCCTCTCAAGAGAGTTGCTTTTATCCAACTTGATTCTTGAAGAAAGACAAAAATGCCAGAAAGAGAGATGTGAGCTGAAGCAATTTGTTTGTCTGCCTGCAGGCTCACCCTTACATCAAAGTCCAGTGGAGTTGTTTGCTCAAATTGTCAGGTGTGTGTCCTGAGTGTGAGGAAATGAAGTTTACAGTGACTGCAAAGGGATAAGCTTTTAGAAAAGTTAAATTGGCCAAGTCTCAATCACCTTTCTCTTGGTTCCACTCATTAGAAAATCTGTTCTTACTTTCTCATTAACTCTCTTCTGGATGGAGCACTAGAATGAATTCCATTATGCTCATCCCATGCAGGTAATAAATATTTCAGGACTCCTCTGGTAAAAGTAAGTGATAAAATTCTGCTGTCTTTGCCAAGGTACTCATTTTTGCATTCAACAAAACACATTCCAAAGCTGTGGAAAACAGAGTTTCTCATTTGTAGAAAATTCTATTGTTGGTGGTTTTTAATTTGGTTTTGAATTTAAATTTTTGGACCACCAGCTTTGAAGTGGTAAACCAGGCTGGGTCCAGATTCTGGACCCCTGCGGAAGGTTTGGAACAAGGTGTTACAAATAAACAGCATTTTCTTTGGATAAATTTTGATGATTTGAAATGTCTAATACTTCATACTGCTGGTCAATTGGATTTGTTGTGCAGAAGAACCAGACTCTGTCCTAGCTGCCCATAACCCTTGTATTGTCCCTGGGTGTGCTCAGGGAAACACAAGAGCAGGCACCTCAGCATCCCCTCTGGAAAGTCACCTCTGTGCAGGCTGTGGTATCTCCCCTTGCAGCTGCAAGGCTGGAACTGCAGCTTTTGTGACTGACTGCAGCTCTGATGGTAAACATAAACCAGAAACACACTGACTACTTGCACTGAGAGACAAAGCTGCTCTATGGCAATAGGGCTCCTAACTGCCAGCATGTCTTGCCTGCCAGTTTACTTCTGTAGTAACTGGGATAAGGCCTTAGGGGGACAAAAAACATGACAACCAACATGGCAAAATATGAAGCCCCTTTTCTTCAGTAGCAACTGCTCTCTTCCCAAAGCTGGCAGTGAGGGAGAAGACATGAAGAGAGCCTGAAGCTCCTTTGTACCCAGTGTGTATCTTTGTGATTGACTTCTTCCTCTAGCAAAGGACATGTAAGGAATGCCTGCTCCAACATTGTTCCTGTTGCAGGATGTTGGCTGGCATGTCCCAGAGCCAGTATACACTGCCCCACAAGCAGCTGTACCCGTGTCCCTGGCATGGTGAGCTGCTGGTGGAGTGGCCATGAGCATAAAGCCACACTCACAGCACACCTTGGGCAGCCAGTGTAGCCCAAGGGAAGGGATGCTTCCCACCTGTTGGCCAAGCAGCACCACACATCCTGTGTTGTTCTTGTTCATTGTTTTTGCAGCTGATTGCAGTCAGAATGCTGAAGGGTTGGATGTTTCGCTTTATTGAGAGGAAAGAAGACTGTGACATAATCACTTGATTAAAAAAATATGCAAGGAAGGACAGAGGAAAGAGAATCAAAGCCTTGACATCTCTCCACCAAGAATGAAAGAGGAAGGTGATAGGTCCTTTTTAGGAAAGCTTTTCTGTTTCCTTATGAGTCACTCCCATTCAGCTGGAGGGCCTTGTGTTGTCTTTTGCTCAGCACAGGAATAGCCAAAGCATCTCCCACAGAAATTGTAGGAGTCACAAGTCCATGTCCACTGAGTTCAGCTTTGGGAACTTCATGTTTGTTGTGCCAGAAGCTCAGTGTGCCTCTCTCTGTATGTGCTACTGGTAAAGGCATTCATTGCAAATTGGTTTTGTGGCTTTTTGACTTTTACTTTTGTGGTAAAACACCCTTCCTAAAACTTTGGAGAAAAGGAAAACTAATGCAACTGACATTTTTACACCATTATTGAACTATTCTGATGAGAGAGAATCCTAAAAGTTTTTTAGCGATTTGAAACGTTTCCATTTCTTTGGAAAAGTCTTTGCAGAAGCGGATTCTGGGTTTTTGGCTGGCATTTCCCAGCAGCTGTTGCCAGCTTTCCTTCAGGTCTGCTAGAAAGTGCATAGACTCTGGTGTGCTGTGAGACTGTGTGTTCCTGGACGTGTTTTGTGTCTGTGACAGTCCCCAGTTCTCATTTCAAATTTTAGAAGTCTGCACAAAGATAAAGGCTTGAGCATCGCACTGCACAAGTGCAAATGGAAACTGCCTTTGCTTGACCCTCTAAGGCCCACTGTCTTTGCTAATAAAGATTCACTGTGTAACTCCCCATTAAAAGTGGAGTTGGAGGCCAGGAAAAAATCAGTTATCCAGTGTTTGAAATATCTGTTTAGCTGCTGGGAGCCACCATTTGATCTTAAGCAGGATACTTAGATGTGTTCATTTTTAAGTGTCAGGTAGTTCAATGACTTCACTCAGCATTTGCATTTTATGGGTACATGTAACCTGAAGAACGAAAGGAAAGTTTGCTACTTCCTGTAAACATTTTTATATAAAAGTGTCACATGAAAGGCTGTTGGATGAAAAAATTACTGTATTGTGAAGTGCCTGGAAAAAATCACTTAGGCATTATTTTAATCCTTGGCAGTAACTATTCAAGTGTATACTGTTTAAGAAGCCTAGAACACTGTTCCTGAAATGACTTTCTTACGACTCTGGGTACAGAGCCAAGTGCAGGGAATCTGTGTATGGGTGAGCAGATAGAGGCTGTCCCCTTTGGAACAGTAAGACCATGTAAGGATGCAGAAAGATTCTGACTGTTTTACCTGGAATTTGATTCAGACCACATTGGCTCAGTAATGGCATAAGCCTGTAACCAAAGCAAGTAAGCCTAAAGGTCGACAGCCATTAGGTGATTTTCCTTATACCCCAACAAAAAGCATTGATAATGAGCTCTCTCTCTTCAACTTCTCAGGCTCTTTTGATTGGTTGAAAGGTGTTAAACATACCGCTCTTTTAGGGCTTTCATCTTTATGGCAACAGTGTTAAGTTGCTCTCCTTGGGTAATTGTAGGATAAAAAAGAACAGGGAAAGAAAGAACCTGGAAAAGCCTGAAGATACCCAAATGAGGCAAGTGGAAAACACATTTTGTGAGCATGAGGTGTAAATCAAAGATCTTAGAAATATTCAATGGGAAATTTTGTCCTTTCAAGTGGCAAAAGAATTTTGGTGATTAATTTTATGTTTAATCTTGTATCCCACCAAAGAAATAGAAGTTTTAAGAGTGATCTTGTGCCTAACAACAGAAACAGATTGAGAATTTCAAGCCTTGATACGTTCCCAGCAGAAAACAAGTGCTGGTAAGAAACAAACCCATCCTTTTAATAGAGAAATTGATGGCACGGGTCATCACCTACTTTGACAAGTCCTTTTCTCTTGTGTCATTTGTTGGTTTTGCTGTTATCTGTAGGAATGATCAAGGAGACTGATATGTCATTGGAGAGGAGGAGAGAGGTCACACATGAAACTTGTCTCCTGTACTGTCTTTAATTGAACCTTCCCTGCTGTTTTTCCAGGCTGGTGGCTTTTCTGCACAGATTTAGCTGCAAGCAGTGCCTTCAGAGAAGCCAGGTTAACATGACAGCTTGGCCAGAGCAAAAGTCTTGAAAGATTGCAGTAGAACTACAAACACTGATGGAGGAAGAATGTTTGGTAATGGTAGATGGCAAACAGATACACACAGATAGAGGAAGGCAGCTGGAAAAGGTCAGGAAAATGCAAATGGAAGAGGACAGGACACAGTCTTTCAATGTTTTTAGGACCTTCTTTATACATGTGGCAGTTCTGGACACTTGAGGTGGTCTCATGCAGTCAGGTACTTTTCCCAGGAAACCTTTAAGTGATTTGAATGTTTCATATTAATTTTTTTGGTGCTTAGGCTGCCTGTGAGTGATGGTATTAAGGAAATATGAAGTGGCTGACAAAACCTCCGAACAGCAAACTTTATTGTGTTTATCAGGACATAACGTGTCCAGCTCTGGTTTTAATTCAAGAATGTTTTGTTACTAGTTGCTACAGTGAAGACACACAGATCTGAGGAGGAATCAGCCTCTTTCCTGCCTCCTGGTGTCATTGTCCCTGAGGGAGGAGGGAGAGAATACAGAGCCCCTTATTTCAAATATCCCACTTCTAGAGCAGTCTTCTCCAAGAATTTTAAGGTCCTAATCATTCTGTGCTCTTTGCTCCACCTGAATGGAAGGTTCTCTAGGAAGTCTTTGGAGGCTGTTTGTCTGTTGTACCAGAGGAGTTGGAGAAAAAGCTCCCTCACCCCTTTTCTCCTGCTCCTCAGAAGTAGCCACCTGATATGTTGCAAACTGTGGTCTCTTTGGAGGAAGGTCAGGTACATGTTGTCCTCATAAATTTTCAGATAAAAGTGATGCTGAAAAAGGTGAACATGTTTAAGAGGTGAATTGGTCCCCAGGGGATACTTCCTCTGTTGTACTTTCCTTAAATGCTGTAAATAAAATACTATGGGACACTTATTTAATGTGGGGGAAAAGTTATATGACTTGAAGTTTTATGCTATTGAATTGAATTTACAGACTTTTCTCTTTCCTCTTTGTATTTCCAGCATGTCTGGTGGTTGGTTTGTTTGGTTTTTTTTTTTTTCCCCCTCAAAGGGGTCTTCTTTTACATTTGTCCAGTTTTGCTTGCTTTCCTGGTGTGTCCCTGAGCCTTCAGGAGGGATAAGAAGCAGCCTTTCTTCAGACCTTTATTGATAGGCAGAAGTAGCAAACCAGAAGCAGTCTTAACTATGCAGAGCAAAATCATTCCTGTATTTGAAATTTAATTTTATGTAACCAGGACAAGAAAAAGCTTGTCTGGGTAGAAGATAAATATAAATTGGTACTGAAATCAGATAAATGGCTGGGTTGTCAGAAGCTTGAAAGTTTTAAACAAGTTTAAAACTTGCTCAGTGGAAGCTTGGTCTGAGCCCTGTTCTGGCCCCCATGCCCTGCTGCAGTGTAACTTGCAGTAGTTCCCTCTGAACTGCACAAGTGCCCTTGTCAGTCCCTTATATGGGAAGGTAAAGGAGGAACCCTTGGTGCCAGCCATAGGAAAAGCCACAGAGGTATCAGGACAGGTTTTTTATTCTCCTGGTGTTGCATTTTGTGCATTCAGGACAGAGCCAAAGTCATGGAGGCAAGTGGGTGAAAAGCAGTTCTAGGCTTTTCCCTGTCACAGCAACTTGTCACAGAATCTCTAATAGCTGTTTTCATTCTCACATTGGTTGGGTCAGATCCATTTGATTCAAAATTGCTGCCCTGACATTTGAACCTTTCAGGCAGACTGCTCTGGCAGCACCTTATTTTTCTGTTGGAAAAGGAAGGGAAAAAAATCGTTGACATGTAATTAATGGAGCCAGATAGAATCTGAATTCTGAACTACACCCATTATTGAATAATGACATACAAATTCTTTGTTATAAATCACTTTAACATCACAATGCCATGGGAGGATTCAGAGGGGATGGTGACTTGTTTTGCTTAAGCACTGATCTCGTACACAGACAAATGCTCATAAGAGTTGTTCTGTTAAAGACAAATCTTTACAGGGCAAACAAAACCATGGACCAAAATGGCAAAATGGAGCAGCTAGGAAGGGGGGAAGGAAAGGCAGAAAGAGATTAAGATCTTACTTGGACATTTTCAGTGTGCTGAGTCCCTGTCTGGGTGTCTAATTTTTTTTTTTTTTTTTTCTTTTAGAATCAGGACTGTAGAGTTCCAGACAGGTGAACTGTGTCTTGTATCTACTTTTCTGAAGTCATCCACAAATGTGTTTCTGTCCGTATAACTGTTGTCTCTCAGAATTCAAAGTATTACTAATGCATAGCTTCTAATTGATTACTATGCTATAATTAATTGTTCTTTTTAACTACGAGGGAGGTTCAATGCTTTAAGATCTCCTAATTTTGAAAGTAATTAATTGCAGATTATATTAGAAGCCACTTGTTAGGTTTAACAAAACAAAATTTAAATTTGAAAAAAATGGCTTTATGCTGTAAGGAGTAAGTTTTACATGGAGCAAATGATTATAATTATAATTTGAATTATCTTTTTATCAGTCTCAAAATATAAAATATCTCTATTACATGAAACCTAGATAAGTTTTGGAGGCATATTATCTAGTACTGTGGTATTCAGCAGAGATAGGTAGAGGTGTCAGACTGACACTGCATAGAAGCAAATGTAGGGTAGCTGAAATTCTAGTGCACCTCAGAGATGCTTTAAGAAAGTGTGATTCTAGTGTTTTTGGGAAGAGGCGAGAGAAAAAACAAACAGATGTTTACCTGATTTAACAGTATAGTCTGCAAAGATTTTGACATCTGTTTTTAATGGTAACTGAAAGCTGAGGGATTTGGGGAAATTGAGCTGTCTGTGTGGGTAGAATCAGAGGAATATTCTTTAATGCCACATCCCAGGATGTGAGCTGACAAAGCTGCTTCCTATGTAAAATGCATAAGACACAAGCTTTTTAATGCCATTTGTAAAAAATGACTGAACCACTGACAAATGCTCCAAATGCTCCAAAAGTTCAAAGATTTGCTCCATTTAGGCCCCCTACAATTCAGAAAACTATGGAAATTTTTCTTTGCTGTCTCTGGACAAATGCCCTTGCCTGAATGCAGCCTACCCCATGCTCTCTTGCTTTGGCTCATTGCTCCACTCGAGCTCTCCTGCAGCGCTTGGAGGATCTCTGGCTGGCTGGCCTGGCATGGATCAGGCATGCTCAGGGACTTTCCTCAGGGTTAGAAAGGTACAAAATCTGCTCAGTGCCTCTGCCCACGAGGAAGCCCACCAACAAGTAAGATCTGGTGATCCAGTTAAGTATTACTGAGTCTGCTGAAACTCAACTGCATATTCCACAAAACATCAGCAAAGGGATCCCCCCCACACCTTTTGGAAAAGAAACAGCTGGGTGATTTTATGATGATATATATCCAGGTGGACCTGGCTCTGGAAAATGTGATTTGGTTTATGCTGTTGAGAAAAGTCAGGTTCCAAGATAATTTTATCAGTGTATTCATAATTCTATGAGCATCACCCCTGACATAATCTACCTTGCTCCTTAGATCTTATTTTTACAGGTACATTGGAGACCAAGAGATTAGAGCCTAACTCAACAAAGTAGGACAAAGCACAATGCAGTGAGCTAGTGCCACCGAATAGCTGAGCATCCCACATATCCTGGGGACAGAGCAGTACCAAGCTGGTTGGAAAAGCCCTTGTGTGCCTCAACTGGTGCAATACGTGTCAACTCACACAAGAGGCAATGGAAAGCAGCTACAATGTAAAAGTTAACTTGTAGAATCCATTTCTGGAGGAGTCAAACAGTAAGAACTTTTAATGCAGTCTTGCTTTAATAACTGACAAATTAAAAATGCTCCTTCCTTAACACATCCTCCAAGCATGTAGTTTCCACTGAAATGTTTTATATCTGGTGCAACCTCTTAATGGGAACAGGTTTTCTTCTAAAACAAGACAAGGCATTAATGTCTAAAACAGTGCCTTTATTTACTGTGCTTTGTTACTTAAAACACTGACCAGTAGCTCCATATGCTTCTTGATTGCAAATGGTGTGCCTATGCTAAATGCAAAATGTTTTGTGTAGTATAGATGAAGAATTGTGTCACCAATGAAATGTACATTAGACAGTTGTGCTGTGACATTAGGCTATTGCAGTTTAATTCATTTATCTGGTCAGTTGTAGTATTCTGATGGGACTGGGGAAGATAAGGTTACAGGAAGAAGCTGATATGAGAAAACCTCATGTGCTGCATTGGATTGAGTGGGTCAAATGCATGGTGTTGTATATAAATAAAGAAGTCTGTTCTTGTTGGTTAGCAGCTACTTTTGTTATGCAGCAGAGGAAAAGATAGTGCTGCTTCATCCCCGTTTCAATCCAGTAGGAGTCCATTCCTCATCTAAGCCTTAGTGATTGTTTACTCAATGTGACATGATGTCTTTGGGAAGAGTGACATAAAAGAGAGGAAATGACGTTTGGAGAGGAAAACGCCACTTGACCTCAGAAGCTTGTCCCCCCTTAAGTTTCTCTGAACCCCCACTTTTCTGTTTTGTCACTAGATCCTTTAATCCCTTCTCTCTCCATAAAAGTGCCAAGATGTCTCCAAACCACTTAGACTGCAGTGTTTCCATGTTCTTAGTTGGCAACTAATACCATGAGTTCATTATTCTGACCCTGAGCGAAATAGTTTGAATTTCCGGTATACACAATTATTTTGGGTTATGACTTCTGACTTTTGAACCCCTCACCAGAATGCACCATTTAAATCTCTTCATCAGCTCTGAGTGCTGTCACTGGGTCAACTCGGTGTCAATACTCCTCTAACAGCATTATGCTACTCAGAATTTCTTCCTACGTCTTCTCTTGGAACAACTGCGGCAAAATCTGGAATCTTCTGTTCAGAAGGCGTGATTCTTTCACTATTATTCATGTTCTCCAGGAGTCATGGGATTGTTTACAGCATATGGGACAGTGAGGTGCTTTTGGAAAAGTAAACTGGAGTCAGTAACTAATAGTCCTTTCTGTGTATTTCATACTCTCTGCATGAAATGTGCTGGGCTGCATTCTGCTCTCATCTGCAGCAAGACAAGAAGTAAGCAGCACAAGCAATTTTAGTACATGATCTGAGTGCAAAAAGAGATATAACTTCAGAAAGCTGATCTGCTGTCATTCCTCTTTGTAGTAAATATATTCTATATGCATTTTGTTTTCAGTTTTTAAAACCTCTTCAATTTCAAAAATATAATTAAAAATTAGCAGGTATTAAATACCCCATCACTGCATGTGGAAAAACATCATCTGATTTATCTTACTGTTTCTTTCACATATTTTGCTCTGTAGCTGTAGGAAGTAATAGGATATTAAAGAGTAATTTTCCTTCCAGTTGCTTCATCCATTTATTGTATTGATATTGTCAAGTACTCCTGTGAAATAAACTAGCAGCCCAGGCTCACTTAATTCAGCCAAATACTAATCTACCAGTATGTATCTGTAGTGAAGCTTGATTTGGTGGAAGGGAGTTCAGTTGAGGGTGCAAAACGGACATACAGATGGATTCCCAGATGGAACTGTTTTGAAGTTTGTGTAAAAGCAGATAATAATCTCCTGAAATGCACTCTCAGCCAAAAAAGAGCAGAAAAGGACTTACACCACTGAAGTCGTATTTACTATTTTTTATTTCCTTCCTTAGCTTACTATCAGCCATGGGAATTTACAAGCTTTCCAACAAGACTGAAGAAATCCAGGAAACCACAATGACAGATCCACTTGAAACAACCATTTCATGTGAGTGAGCTGAAAAAATACAAAATATTTTTTATCAGTGGTTGAAGATGTCTATTGAAAACATCACTAATACTACAAAGTTCAGTGTAATTAAAAGAGTATTTCTCATGTGCAGCTGGCAGGCATTTTTTGGCATCAGTATTTTTTTTTAAGTGAAGGCCACTGTAAGCAATCCAATTCTCTCAGAAATTAGTGTAAGATTAAAAGTTTTGGGCACATTCTTTAAATAAGTGATTTGTTTTTCTCTTTAAACATTAATTTATAAACATGAGATCTAAGAAAACATGACCTTGCTTCCACTGGGCATACACCTTCCTTTTTCAATAATCCAGTATCCCATCTTTGTACTGTAATTTTGCTGAAACTCAAGAAACTCATTTCTACTACTTATTACTTCCTATTCTATAGGAAGTGTTCAGAGCCTGGCTTTGAGAAACAGTGTGGTATTCACTGCTTCTCCATTCAATTCCAATACAAAATTCTGGGCAGTGAACCTGTCAGTGTGGTAGCCCAGTGCAGAGATGTGTCTTTATTTGTCCCACAAACTGTTATTATGCATTGAGATGGAGAAAGATTTTTGTCAGAGTGAATCTCAGATCCCAAGCTGAGCTTCCAAAGCAAGCAAAATAAAATAAATTGTGCACAATTTATGTGTAAATCAGTAAGATAGAAGCAGTGTGGAATCTCAAGTGTAATACTGGTGGGAATAGGCAAACTCCTGTAGTTAGTGAGGTACTACTGTACATCTGAGCATGTGGGTTTTAGATTGCTTTTGGAAAATACTTTTTGTCAGCTATGCTATCCTTTTTTTTTTCTTTTTTTTTTTTTTTTAATGCTTTGCTGAGTCTTCTGCTTAGTCTACTGTAGGTCTCATGACTAGAAGTTTCCTTGACTTCTGTCTGCAGATGATAACAGTATCATAACAGTATCACACAAAGCCAACACAGTGATGCCCATCCCAAGTAGGTTTTTTGGAGTAGAGCTTCATTTAGAACAAGTTTTTGGAGCAAACAAAGGCATATGGGCCCACACTCTCTGGCTTTTTCAACAGGCTGGTTTCCACAGCATGGTTGGTAGTATGTTCACCACCAAGAGCTATTAATTCAGTAGGATTGAGACTGTTTCCCGTAACACAGCACTCCATTGCTTCCTTGTTAAAAATAATCATGTGGGTTTTTTGTAGGTTACAAGCAGTCCTTGGAATTTTGTCATTTCATTGGAAGATGCCTATAATTATCAGGCTTAATTGGCTTATTAGCCTGTCTTATAACTCTGCCTGCTCTTTAAAGTTTCAGCTTTTTTCCCAGATGTATCTTTTTGTACTTATTTCAATTTTGTGGATGCTTGGTGATACATTCTTCTTGGTTTTGAATTTAGTTTAAATAACTATGCCTATATAGAACCTAGTTTGCCCTGTATAAGATATTGTACTGGCACCAATGTAAACAGAGCTGAAATGGCTAGCAGGCTACAGCATAATAAATCAGAATGATTAATCAGCCTCCTGGGACACTGATGAGTCAGCTCAGGTCAAGACATTTCTGGGAAAACTAGATAGCTGGTAAATGTATTACCAGCTGACTATCAAAGTCCCTGTGCCATACCAGGAAATATCTCTGCCTTGGGCAATTCCTCCTTTTCTGCAATGACAGAAGCAAACAGTTGTTAAGAATGCTCTCCTTCTCTCTATTCCTTGCTACCTATTCTGGCAAGTCAAACAAATTGCTTCTCCATGGCAGCCTCTGTATTTGTGGGCTAACAACACAGCTTTTTATTAGATGCAGTACTATTTGCAGTGTAACATGCAGCTTTTTAATCTTCTAGTAGGCAAGAGGTAGAGTTACCTCATGATCTTTTAAAATTTATTTATTTAATAATCATTTTGTCTTATATCAAAGGGAGTCCAGACTGTGATTTCAGAATAATGTGGGAGCATCTTCTTTTACTGCACCATATTCTACTATGATACACAGAATTAAAGCCTGTGCTCCCACCTGAGTAAGGCTTACAGCATTTGCTCCATTATGGGATATGAAACCAAGCCCCCAGCTGTTCTCATCATTATCTCTTCCTTTTCATACTGGCAATTAAGGGGACACTTGAAATGACCTGTTGGGGCTAAACACAGATGCCTCAAGGTAAAGTTGTTTCTTAAAATCAGCTGGAAACACCCACAGCTCCTTTTTAATTTGACATGCAGAGCTGATCAGGAGATCCACAAGGCCCTTTGCCAGTTTATTTTTGTTTTGTAAGTAACTACTCTCCAAAAAATATATAAACTTTTTCAATCTTAGTCTTTCTCATATCATCTTATTTTAGATGTCTCTAGATATGCCACAAACAGGGAGGGCCTTGGCGATTTGTCCATGACCTCACCAGGGATGAATTTACTAAGGAGTCTGTTAGTTACCTCTTCTCCTTCCCTTCCCTTTGATTTGCCTATTATCACTTCCCAGCAGAACCTGTCAGCCAGGATCTGTTGAACATCATAGGTGGATCCAAGTCTGATCTAATCACCTGCATCCATTTTTTATGCCCCTGAAGCTTTGGACAGTAATCTCATTCCAGTGTGTTCTCTTTATCTCATGTGTACCTGTGTGCCAGAGGTGTAGCATCGTCCAGAGATTCGGGACGAATGGAGCTGATGGGAGTGGAACTGTCTGGATATGTTCCACTGATGCCAAGGTCGCAAACACAGATCTGTTGAGGCTGAAATAGTTGGAATTACTTGCATTTTTGCTGAATTGCTGCAGCCTTGCTAGAGAATATAATATTGCATCTGGCAGATGGCTGCCTTGGGAACATGATCCCAATGCCTCTTGGAGTCTCAGATCTCAGGCTGACTGATAGTGGCCTGCCCTGCATCAGGAGACTTTGAGAACTCACAGAGGAGCAGCCCACCCAGGCAATGTGCTCTGGAAGGGGTTCCTTGTGTTTGGTGCCCTTTTCAGCCTTGGAGACAGAGGTCTCAGAATCCACATACTCAGCCTTGTGTGTGAGTATATTCTTTGTCAAAGCCCTAAACAAGGAACTGAACACATTTCTATTCCTACAGGGTGTTATCTTCTTTGTGTTTGCTTCTTCAAATTCCACCAGGACAGACATTTATATAAAGAGTAATTGTGACCTGGAATTTTACCATGTATTTCAGAATTTGTGTTCTGGGAGCCATATTACTCTTAATGCTTGCTTTTGAATGAAAGGCTTGTTTAACTTACCAATGGGAGTGCACCCGTTGTCTCTTACAGTGAAGAAGTTGCAGCTGAAGATACATATCTGATAATAATTTTGACTTTCTGCTGTTTGAGATGTAGGTCTATAAGGTCTTTCATGATACATATGAGAATTTTGCAATGTGTGGACAACAGGAAACATGGGAAAAAAAAGTTCAAATTATTTGGTTAGAGCCAGTTTTTACATGCCAGTGATGTTCAGCTAATAAATAACTTAGTGCAAATAGATAAAATTATCTGCAAACCAATATATTTGTATATATAGCCCCTCATTGCTGTTTTGGTCACTTATCTGCCTTGGCCAGAACCACATTTTCTAAACCTATGAAAAACTTGAATTTTTTTTAGAAGAGAAAGAAAGGTTTTATTACAAGAGAGTTTGTTTATTTACTCTGGTAGACATCATGAGGGATTTGATATTGCTGGATCAGATAAGCGTGATACTTAGGTTTTTCTGACTAATCTTTTTGAAGCTTAATATTTAGAGAGCTTGGCAATGGGTATTTAACAAACCTTAAGGTAAGATAAATGTCCTGTGGCCTGTCCAAGGTTCTGTTTCCTAGGCTGGATGGGATTCTAAACCTTCAGGCAGATAAATCATGTATATGGCTCCTAGGAGATTCAGATGTTAAACTGATCCTCTCCTGATGATAAAGCTCAGTTAAGTATCACTTAAAGATTTTAAAATGTAGGCCTCAGTCCTACAGGCACATCAATTCACTGGCTTCTGCTAAGGATTTACATTAAAACAGGTGTCCTCTGGTATGTAAACAGGGCAGGATTGAAACAGATTCCACCTTATTTTGGTTTCTGGGAAGCTTTTACCTGAGAGTATGGAAAACTGGCATTACAGCCATGTGGATACTGTTCTCAACGGCATAAAATCCCAGTGGTCTATAGAAATGGAATCTGACTGGTACTTTTGTCTCACTGAACAGACCTAGTTCACCTACCATTATTGGGTTTTTTCCCTATTGTGGCAGCTGTGAACCGTACTTTAGAAAGACAGGCAATAATGTCAGTGCCACAGAGTATATGCCTGAAATTGAAATGCTCTCTTGGTCCTGTGGATTTTAATTT
This sequence comes from Rhipidura dahli, assembly GCA_013399225.1. Lineage (NCBI taxonomy): Eukaryota > Metazoa > Chordata > Aves > Passeriformes > Rhipiduridae > Rhipidura > Rhipidura dahli. Next base: position 162,041 of record VXAC01003306.1, on the reverse strand, counting down.
GCAACCTGAATCTTAACTCCATTATAAATCCAGGTAGAAGTATCCTTCTGGCTTCACACATCTCTTTTGGACTCATTTCTTGCAAACAGAACTGCTCTATTAGAAGGCACTTCCACTGAGAACTCTTTGTAGGATTAGGACTGTAAGCAAGCTGTGACAAAAACGCCAGCTGGGACATAGGATTGTGTGTCACTGCTGTGGGAAGATGGCAGAAGAGCCTTGTTCCTGTGTAGCACTTCTCATTCATAGATTTTCTGAGTGTCCTTTTACAGCAATATCCCAAGGTTACTCAGCAGATTAGTGACACAGCTGGAAATGCAGTCCAGGTGTCCTGAGCCCTATTCCACTGCTCCATCCATCCCGCCTCCAAAGAAGCAATGTTTGCAAAGAGCTGTAGAAGTGCCTGATTTGCCTTGTGTTTCATCCCTGCAAAGGAATGCTAGGTCAGCAGTGTTTATTTTCTTATCTTGATCTCCCTAATTTTTACTTTTTAAAGAGTTGTCTCTGTAATGGAGTTTCTTGCAAACTCAAAACGTTGTTGGTAGAGCTTGGAAAATTTCATGCAAGTTTTTGATGCTTGTAAAATGGTGATTCCCAAACTTTGCCTGTGGAGCCTGGAAAATGGTAGTGGGAGGAAGTGATCTCCTGGCAGAATGTCAGCTGTGGTCCAGTGTGCTGTTCTGATCCCACAGGTGACTGGATTTGAGAGGAAAGCATGGCTAGTCCTGCCTCTGCCCCGTGTTGGATTTCACCCCTCTGCCCCTGCTCTGAAGGGAATGTTTTAGAGGTATGAACTCACTCCCTGTTTTCTGGTCTGGAGCTGAACAGATTGCCGGACTTAAAAGCCCCACCACCCATTGCTACAAATCTATTAAACATCTCCAGTTAATCATACAGCCTCCCGCTTCAGCAGCTGAGCATGTAAATTCCTGTGACCAAATAACTGCACACTTAACTGCTTTCACATGTTCTCCCACCGTGCTCATCTCAAAAGGCGAAATCCTAGCCCGGCTTTGCCCCCTGGGCAGCTGGATGGTGAGCAGGACACGGCTCTTTGAGAGGCTGGATGGGACACCCTGCAGCCCTGCTACTGCCCGGGCGTGGGCAGAGGCTGCGTGGGCAAAGGCAACTGGCTGGCAGCAGCACTTCTGGCTGGCTGTCCCTCGTCCTCCTCTCCCCCCGACCCTGTAAGAGCCAGAGGCTGCTGTGGGAGGTTTTCCCAGGATCTGATCCTGATGGAGCTGGGCAATAGGGCTCATAGTGGCTCCCCTGGCATGGCCCGGTGTGTTCTGGGGTGCTCCCCTCCACAGCCCCACCACACCTGTGCGAGAGGAAACTGCTTTTACTTTTCTACCTCCGAGGCTGCGGGCAGCTTTTGTTCCAAGCGGAACAATGCTCTGAGGGGCGAGGAGTTCCCCCGGCTACCCCTGCCCGGGCTGGCACGGAAGGGCTGTGAGGAGCCGGCCGCGCTCGGCACAGAAGGGCCGCGTTCCCCCGGGCCGGGACCCCGCGGCCGAGGCGGCGCAGGCGGAGCGTGTTTGCCTTGGCCGCCGCCGCGAGCGGGCCGCTGGCCGCCGGCCAGGCCCTGATGTTTCCTCTCGCCCTTGTTCGCAGAGGCATTCAGGAAAACAATCGGCAGCGATGAGGGCTTTCCCGTTCCGGAGGCGCCGGCCAGCGCAGCCCGGCCTGGGGACCTGCCACCAGCCACCTCCGCGCTGGGGCTGGGGCCGGGCGGGTCCAGTGTCTTGCTTTAAAATAAAAAAGTCCCTCTCCGCGGCGGTGCGATGGGAATAAAGTCTGTGCATGAAGCAGACCGCAGGCTGCCCAAGATGTCGCTATGCCGAGGAAATCCTGTGGAACACAAACTAATACGGACAGAAATGCTCAAATTACCTGCCGTTTGCTTCACCTGGGGCACGGCGGCAATAAACGTGAACTTAAGGAAACCTGGCAAGCCCGTCCTTGTACAGATACAACCACAGCAATTGTAATGGAGCCAGCCAGGTGCTGGGAATGCCCCTTCACAGCTCTGGGGCTGCCTGAGACTTTGCAGGATCCAGATTTCCCTTGCAGATCTGAGCCTGTGGGCCGGACTGGGCACAAGCAGGCAGCGTCATGTTCCTGATAATGGTAATTCCGGGTAATTCCGTGTGAGCCAGGACAGACTCCAGAGAAGTTCACCAGCCCTCACGGAGAAGTGCCCACCTTGAGTCACTAGAGCCCAGAGAAGATGGGCAGCTGGGAAAGAAGCAGCTTCCACGGCTGATGTGTAATATTAAAAATGGAATCAGAACGCCGGCTGCAGAGTGTTTGCTGGCCTCTTGCTACTTCCCCACACCGCAGCTTGTACCTGCTCTCCTGCTCTCGGGAAAGGGCTGCTCGTTGGGTGAAGCCTTGCATGTGCAGATGAGGCATTTTCGATGTTGCAGCTTGAGTTCTTAAGTTTTGGGGTCAAATTTAAAGGTGTTTCCTTGTTCAGGAAGCAGGAATGCTAAAACCAGCATTGAATCTTTAAGTGGTGTCCCTCAGCCGAAGCCTGTACACAAACGACCATTGTTACTAGAATGAGCTTTTAAAGTAACGATCCCCTGACATCCAACTACAGGAATCTGTGTTGGAAGAACTATAGCCTCAGTGGCAGGTGCACTGCTTAGACAGGAGCACATCCATTTTTCCAGTGTAGATGCAAAAGCCTTTGACATATTGCAGCCTAAACAATTTTTTATTTTTATTTTAATGACATTTGAAAAGCACATGAATTATTTTAAAATGGATTTCTTTCTAAAATATTCTCAAGAGCACAGGCTGCAATTTTCAGGTGCACTCTTCTTCTTCCACTTCAGAAGGAAGTTGCAGGTAGAAGCTACCTTGAGCTAAAAAAATGCACAGTTCTTGTTGCTGTTCAGGCTGGAGAAGGATGTACTCTGCATGTTTCTCTTTAGGGCTCAACAGTTGTATCTCACATCCAGCAATACCAACAGGGAGTTTTAAAAAGCAGTCTATCCTGAGTGTCATGCCTTTTCATGCTTGAAGAAACACTAGGAACTCTGTCTTACTTCCAGTGAGTTTGTAATGTTCCTTTATCTCTTATGTTTTTCTAGAAATTGTGGCAGTCCATGAAATGGACTTCATTTTGGAATTATAAACCCTGAATTCAAATTTTATCACTTCTTGGAGCTTAAGAGAGTACTAGGTTTGCAATTTTATTCACAAAGCTATGGATCATTGCAAATTGCTTCCTAGTATTTGACAGCTTCCTTTTTAGAAATTTCAACACTCCAGCTATCTGCCTTCAGCAGTGTGTGATTCTAATCACTGATATGATTTTGTAATCCTCCTTTAATTCAGCAAACATTCCAGATTATCAACATATGCGATTTGTATTTTGGGAGAGCACAGTGCAGCAAAATTTGCCTGTTGTCAGGCTTTGGGCTTTGTAGCTGAAAGGTACATATTGTTAACCAGGGGTAATTTCTTAGATGTAGTTTATAAATATGTGTAACTGTTTTGGGTTGTAGAGATGACATTCCCTTCAATGAATGTAAGACATAAAGCTGCAGAGTTTAAAGCCAAATTCAGCAGGAAGAAAGAAAATTACTTCCATATATCTTCTGTATGTCATTAAATGGAAAATGAGATAATTCTTCCATACATCTGAAAACTAAATAAAAAGGTCTAGTCTCCTCAGTTTCTGCGGATAACTTCAGCTAATTTTTGTGGCAGTAATGCACATTGATAGGAGAAAAGATGCCTCAAGTAGGATGATACGGTATACATATATTACTGAATAAAATACTCATTTACTTAGGATAATCCATCTTTGTTCCAGATATATGTAGGCATTCTTCTTAAAGCAAGTGTTTCAGTTGTCAGGATGACTTGATACATTTGTTCTTTGATGTCAAATTCAGTTGCATCACTGTGGAATGGTTGCTACAGAAACCCCAGCCCAGTTTTTAAATGTACTGAGTTCACTCCTTATTACTTAGAAAAGCTGGATTTGATGTCTTTCCTGTAAAAAAGTTCATAATAAAATTGGTAAAACCTCTAAAACTGCAGCAATAAGTATGGAGAAAGTACCCAGATAGTGGGATCAGAGACAATAAGGAAAAAAAGCGATTTAGAGTCCAACAAACAAAATCTATCTCTTGATAAAATGCAACCCATTGTAATTGAAACCAGAGCTAAATTAGATCAATACCAAAATATTAAAGTGTGCCAGACCTGTTTTCTGTAGGCTTTGCTATAATTGGATTCTGATGCAAGAGATAGCTTAAGTAGGCAAAGTCTGTTGACTCAAGACCATGATTATTCATAGAAAAAGAGCTTCCTGCTAAGGTATACAGTACATTTACCCAGTGTTTCTTGAAGAATTAATACATTTCTATCCTTCCCTTCCATGCTGATGCATTTGACGTCCGTATCTTGCCTGCAGTAAATCTCTGTCTCGCTTAACAAGAAACTATTTCACTGTATAAGCGAGGCAGATTTAACCCAGACAACTCAGCTTTATTCAATCAGAAGAATGCTGGCCTGGTTTCAGGTTTCTGGGATACAGGCACAAATGGACATGCCCCAAGTAGAATCCATTTGTTTTCCCATGAATGCACCTAGTAGGAGGTCAAATAAAAATAAATATTTTGGCTCTTCAGAGCCAGATAGATTTCTGGAGTATTTGTGATTCAGACTGGAAATGTGATTACAACAAGCAGAGGTAGCATCTGAAATACGTTCTGTTGAGAGTGGAAAAAAAAGCATTGTTTTTTCTCTCTCTCTGTTTTAAGCTGTGGTTATGCCTTGTCTTTACTAATCAGGTTTATGAGAATAACTACGTATATCTTTATGTGGCTTACCTCTTTGTAGAAGCTCAGGAGTTGAGGAAAAATAGCTATTTGGTGTAGTCTTTTAGGATTTTTTTTTTTTTAATGTTGGTATAACTTATGCAAAGGAGTAGTTTATTGACTTCCCCTGTGATAGTAAGAATAAATCAATTTAGATCCAGTATACTGGGGCCCTGGATTCTCTGTGGAGTTCCACCAGACAATGGAATAAATTTTGCAAGGCCAATTTTTCCCTAATGTTTTTGGCTATTTGATTTTGTTGAGGTTTTGCCGGTATTATTTAGATATTCACTGTAATTTATACTGCCGTGTAAAAAAACCCTGAATATTTGCCTGCAGGGGAGTGAGTGCTCTCTGAAACAGTCCTTTGAACATAATAAAAGTGAAATCCCCAGGTAATAAAAAAAATCCCCGGCTTTTACGAATAATGCATTTGTGGAACAGGGGGGAGAGGAAGTGCTTTTTAGATTTATTCCCCCTCTCTGCTCCCACTCAACCTGTTGGCAGAAATAAAGTCTAGGTTGGTAGTGGGTTCCTACATTGTGAGTGTGCTCTCAGACACTTTTTTTAAGGTCCTGGCCTAAATGCTGCAACACGACCAGACACTAAATACTGGTAATTCTGATTTATTTGTTTGTTTGTTTTTAAAGTCTGTGGGTGTCTTCCCCTGTGTATTGACCATCTGGTTGTGGGTTAGGCTGTTTGGGATATGCCTGGCATGCTGAAAAGCAACACAAAATTGCAAAGTGATGGGAGGCCCATTGAGGATGGTTTGTTTGGGGTCCTCAGTGAGCTTTGACAGAGAGCAGGTGTTGTGATGATAAATTCAGAATGGGGTTGAGGATTTTTCTCTTCAGCTGGTAAGTGTGTGGGAAATGCTGGAGGCATGCTGTAAAAATAAATGATTCTTAGTCAGGAGATACTGAAATGGAGACACTTTCATGTCACAATCTCAATGGGAAAAAGCTGTTGGAAGATTTTTCATGGATTTCACCCCATAGCAGTGGTTTGGGTTCAGCACGGGAAGGTCCAAATTCAGAGCTGAATTATGTCTGTTGAGCCTAAGTGAGACCTAAAAACAGAGTTTTAGTAGTGTTCCCATGAACAAGGGTCCCAGCCATGAGCATTGCCACAATACCCATCGCTGTATCTTTGGTTTTTCAAATAAAGCTGGTGGTTTTCAAAGTGAGGATTTTGGAGGAAATTTGCATAAGGTGTGAGGGGGTGTACACTAGGCAGTAGAGAATCAGTTCTCTCTGGTTTCTGAGAGTTTCAGTGGATGTGGTGCTCTTATAGCCTGTTAAACTTTGAATAATCCTTTTAGGAATAAAATATATTTTCTGTGACTATGATTGTGCCAAATCATTTTAACTTGCCAAAAAGCTGCTTTGGAAGGACTTGAGGAAACCACAGCTGGGAATTGTGTCACAGATATAAAATGAGATTTATTTACTCTTCTACATCCAACACTGAAATAATAAGGAAGTCAGGAACAGATGAAAGAAACACTTGCTTTTTAGAGATTTTTTTTTTTTTTTGTAATTTGATTTACTTTTTATAGAGTTTCTGTAGCAAATCTGCATTTTCAACAGGGACTTAACGCTCTTCTCACTGAGTTCACTGGCCAAATGAATACTAGGAATGAGTCTGTTTTGGGGGTAGGGAGTAGAGTGCATGTGCTTCATGCCTCAGCAGCATCTTGAGGATTTCAAAGCACCATGCTCAGTCTGCAGAGCCTGTTTCCAGGCCCATGTTCACTGATGCCCTTCTCTGCACACTTGTTTTGCCTGTGAACCCTACTTACCTTGCTGCTCAACATCAGAATTCAGGTGGTGCCCAGGGACTGACTTATACTTCCACAAATAAAACATTTTATCACTATGATTTTTAAATGCTATAAAGTGCTTCTGCATTTTGTGGGTTGCAAGGATCCTTGCTGATGCTAGGAACATTTGTGGACTACTTCAATTTCAACCTTCTCTCTTGGACATTGTGTGGGGACTGTAGCCATGTAGAAAACTTGTAGTTTTTGCCTGGACATATATATACAAATATAGACTGACCCCTGCAGATCTGTCTCCATGCATCCTGACTTTTTTCAAGGGTAAATTGAAGAGACCTGCTGATGGTAATTCTTCCAAAGTCTTTACTTTTTGGTATTACTTGTGTTTGCATAACTGACCAAGTTACAGAGTGAGGGGTAAATGTTATGCTCTGTTCTTCTTATCTAATTTACTGAGAGATACATTAGCAAGAAATCTGTCTTTTACCCTGGTGCAGACAGGAACTTTCATGTGTCAGAGATAATAAGGACTTTTGTAATAATGGGAATCTGAAAATACAATACAGCTGACTACATGTGTGTATGTACATCTTATCTCATTGTATTCGTGTTTCTGAAAGTATTAGGCCTGTAAATTTTGAATTCTGTTGATATGAATTATTTATTAAAATGATTTGCATTAAATGAAACATATTAGAATATAATGATATTTTCCCCTCAAATAAATTCCCCTTATAAAATAGCATTTAATTTATTTTTGAGTAACTGATTTAATCATTGGATAGGTATCTACTTTGTAAGCAGCAACTGGCAGGGAAGGAAAGAATGAGGTGGAGCAGAGACAAGCAGAAACTGCTGATGGTTACAGGTTCCACACCACTGGCAAAGGAGCAGAGAGAGCAGTTTTCTACTGGAATGTAGAGAGAGCAGTAGTGTGGTAAAGAAGCTGGGATTTGAGGAAAGGTATTTTAAACAATGAAAACGTTTTTAAGAACTTCTTAAGAAGCAGTAGAATTCTTGCAGCATACAGCATGGAGTCCTTTGTAAGGTCAAGGCTTTAGGATTATATAGCTTGAAACACCAAGACTGGGATTTGAAGAACATCTTACCAAAAAGACTTGTTTGTATTCCACAGGTATTAGAAAATGCTTAAATTTGGCAAATTTGAGAGAAAGGAGCCAACATTGGGCAGGGGAAGATTGGCATGATTGGAATGATCTAGTTTGCCTTGTATCTTTACAACCCATTCAGATGTTTATGGTAGGATTTTGGGAGCAAATATATAAACGCTGAGGCAAAACGTGCTGTAAATGCTATGTAAGATGCACTTGCCACTGTTTCAGTTAAGTTCCATCTGCTTCTGCTTGGGGTGATTTTGCTGTTTTATGGACAGCTATTCCAACAGTTCTGAATGAGCTTATTGGGGATGTAGGTGGTGTTATCAACACTTTTATTGAACTCTTTTCAGAAAAAAATATTTCACTGTCAGGAGAGCACCTTTTTCACATTACTGTGCTGCAGGCTCACGTGTTTTCAAGGCTCAACTCTCCAGTTCACCTTCCTGGAATGGATGCATGTTTACTCCAGTTCAGCTGACTCTCTCACTTGGAAAAGGTGTGTATGTAGCCTCAACATTAGAAAAGCAAGTTAATCTGTGGTAGGCACAGCACCTTTGAACACTGCAGGATCTGGGACTCTCACTGAGAGTTGTGACAAATAAAAACAAATCCCATTGTATCCAAGACTAAATACTTGCCAGTTTTTAGGTTTTAAAATAAAACAAATTTTTTTGCTAAGAAAGCATGCCAGAGACATTGAAACTACTAACTTCCACTCTTTATTTGATGTATCTTCATTATGAATCAGTGTTACTTGGCATTTTTTAGAATAAAACATTTGCATCTACACTATCAATTTGACATGATGCTTCAGCTGAGTATGTCTTAAATGGTGAACTAAGAAAATGTTTTTAAATGGAAATTGAAATTACGTCTTTAAATAAAATTATATCTCTAATACTTTAGTCAGTTAAATAAATATTTGCTTAGGGAAATATTTACAGGATGGAAGAACTTTCTAAAGAGTTTTAGAAATACCTGTCTGCCTTGCAACACATTCAGTAGGGGTTTGGATAGTTTCTTATCACATAGAAGATTCAGCCTTACTCAGAGGTCCAAAACAGGTCAGTGTCCCAAAAGATAACATTGTCCAGGAACGAGCAACAGTCCTTTTGATGATATGAAGAGAAACTGCCCTGGAGAGTGAAAAAACTGGCGGAAAAATTATGAGTTTTAAGCTCTGGAAGCCTGACAATTGTAGAGTTACTTGCAAAGCAAATGCTGTCATTTAAAAGCAAAGAAATCCCAGTGGAGCTTAATTTGACATTTTGTAAATCATCTGTACAACTGTATTTATGTTATGTATTTATTGAAGTATAGAAACTGTGAAATGCTCTGATATGTTGTTATTTTGTAAGGGTGAGAGATAATGGCTAGCAGTTTTCAGGGGTTTTCCTCTATGGCTATAGAGTCTGTTTGCTTAAAGGGTAGGAAAGTGTGCAGAAAACACTGCAAGTCTCTTCAGAAAACACCTAATCAAACTTGTTATTAAGGGTCTTTTCCAACTGAAATGGTTCTATGGTTCTGTGATTCATTACCAAAACAGAAATTGCACACTGCCCTTCCTGAGGCCCTTCTGTGCTATTATCTGTGGAGGTGCCATCCTCAGTTTGCAGTAGCAGCTTGTGCCAGGGTCTGTATTGGTGTGAAGTCTGTGTGGAATAGCAGTTCTCAGTGATCAGAGGTACTTTCCACCCCACTTGCTGGCACATAGCTGGTATGAGACTGCAATGAGGTAGCCAGCAAAACAGTGAAGGGTCACGAAGGGTGGGATGTGTCAGTTCTGAAACTGCAGCTTACAGCACATTTTAACGGAGGAAATATGCCAGAGGTGTGGAGGCCTTTGTCCTGGGGGGATGTGTTTCCCACCTCTGTAGTGCTGACATCAGGAGCTTTTCTCACTGGTCTCAAGCTGCAACAACATTGTGCCTTTTCACTGGAAACTGTGCTGAAGTGTTGAGTTTTTTGGCTTTTTTTTTTTTTTTCAAAACTTAAGTGATTTGCATAATTTTAACTGAAGTCAAATCCTGGTTGTAAATGGCCACCATGGCCTGAGGATGCCTCTTGACTGAGAGGACCATTAGGGCAGAATCACAGCCAGCAAAGGCTCTCTCTCTTTAGTGTTCTAAAACTGACCTGACCTGCCTCTTTGGCTTTCGGGGAAAGTGAGTGTGAAAGCTTGTCTGTGATATGACAGCCCAGTGAGAGGTTAGGCAGTGTCCCAAGTGAACAAAGTTGTGCCCAGATTAACACAGGGCTGTTTTGTATAGAAATGTTGTGGATGGAGAAATGTTTTCCCTCATATGGTAGCAAAAGTCAAAAGGTACACAGTCTGTAAAGGGAATTCCTCTGTCTGGTGTGCTTAGAGGGACAGGAAAATCCAGAGCTTGGGTACTCTGGAATAGAGCAGGAGCAGTGCCGTGTTCCAGGGAGGAGGGAGACTTCAGGATGAAGGGGCAGGGAGAGACAGACGTAGGGGTGGGGGTTAAATGAAGATGCAGGTTGGTAAGGAATTCTGGAAATATCCAGTGTGGGAGGGCTTAGGAGAGGCATATAAATGAATGGAGAAGGAAATCACAATATAATGAGGAAGAAGTGCATGCACAACTCTTAATATTATACAACTTCAGCATGTGTTTTCAGTGTTTCAGCTTTGTTTCATTTAATTAAAAATGGTTAGTGGCCTGATTGCTGGCCTGTTCTGCATTTTTTTTTTCTTGCAAGCAAGGGAGAAATTACAGATGTGACTGCAGCATTCTGTGGAAGTATTTGAGCTTCCTAAATGCTAGCTTACTCAGGTCCTGGAAGCAATCTTTCCACAAGAGTTTGAAGATCAACCCAGTTCAATTTTTTTGAAAGGCAGTTGTTAGTGTTTTGCAGCCTTTATGTAGGGTTTTGTGCTGCAGTGGGCAGCCAACTAAACTGAGTGGTTATATGTAACTGCCTGGCAGTCATGGCTTTGCAGAAGTGTCTTGAGGGGAGTATCTTGTGCAGAGCCAGGTTCTGTGTAAGGGAATGAGGATCTGCTTTGGCAGTAAGACTGAAGAAGTCGAGGAGAAGAGGAGTAAGATACCTATGGAGTTGAACAGATTCTAAGGAACCTTCTTGCCAACATTAATATATTGTGGCAGCCCTGAGTCCAAAGCAAGGACACCCTCATTCTGGTTTTGGTACAGTGTCTAGCATCAAGAGCTTTGTATTTCATTGAGCCTTTGGTATCAATTTAAGAAAATCATGATGTTTTGTAGCTTAATATTCAGGCATGACTTTCAAGACTACCAGCTGGTGCTTACAGAATAACTGTGGCGGGTGTGCTGGTTGATACATGCTCTATTTGGGCAGCAGAAGAAGGTGAAATACTCCCTTCCCCTGCCACCTCTGAGAAGGCTCAAGTATAGAGAGAATTCTTGGGAAACTTTGCAGTGGCAGTAGGGAATTCTGAACCTGGAGGAATTGAAGCCATGGGGAACATTGTGCTGCCGTCCTCCATGGCTCCCTTGCATGCTGGGTGCACGCAGCACCCTGGCCAGCCCTCCCCTGCCCTGCTCCCACCTGCCATGGCTCTGCTGGCCATGCTGGGACAGAGGCCTTGGTCCCAGCAAGGGGCTTGGCTGCCCTGTGCTGTCTGGCACAGGTGTGTGAATGTGGTGGGAAGGTGGGGATGGAAGGTGCTCACCTTGGTATTCCTTCGCCCTTGTCTGTGGGAGTGTAGAGCGTGTTAATTCTTACACCATATAAAACTCTGCAGGGATAAGATCAGCTGATTGTACTTGCAAACATGTGGAATTTAGAGTGAGTAGTGAGCTTATTTAACCAAGCAGGAAAAAACTGGCTCATAAGAGTGTGCACTACACCAGTTACAGGAGAGCTGGAAAATCCTGGTTGTGGAAAACCTTCATAATTCCAAATAAATAGTGAGACTGGTGGATTCCTTTGCTCCTGCAGAACCTAGGCTCTACAGAAAATTTGTAGCTGAGGTTTCCCATTTACTTCTGCATCTAATTGACCTGTCTGATCTTGCTTACTCTCCTCCCATTGTGCAGCTGTTAATGTGGCTCCCAGCTCCCAAAAGAGTGCACAAAGGGCACTTCTGTTTTTATACACTCAGCTTTCTGGGCACATGCTTTACAACAGGAACACCTGTGTGTATGGGAGTGCTGTCTTCCCTCTCCTGCAAGCACAGATGTCATGCTCAGAAAGGGTACTTGCTGACTTTGTGCTGCAGAACAGCTTGGAACCAAATGAAGGCAGCTTTTGAGAAGCTTGATGCAAGAGTATCTCAGTGCAGCTATGATGTGCCTTGGAAAGTGGATAGAGTTGTTCACTGTACGGCTAAGGGCCCATTGTGCCCAACTTGAGGAAATCATTGGCAGTTTTTTGCTGGCCTTACCAGACTGGATGTCTTTCTTGCTTCTGTCTCTCACTTTGGTCTCCATGTAAGTGAGGGGAGATAGCCAAGGTCCTGTGTGTGTCATGTGAGTTCCTGTTGCAGCTACTGTCTGTGCCAACATTTAGTCCACCCCCCAGAGTTCTGGGAAACAGATAACACAAAACTGCTCCCAAGCTTCCAGAAAACATGGAAGTACAAAAGTAAGGCCTCACTCTTCAGAGGGTGTCTCTTGTATCCATGTTAGAAATAGGAGGTGCTTATTTCTCAGACCTCTGATTTTCTGGCAAAGTTGGTTAAAATTGGCCAATGGCTTCAGAAGTTACTGGAGAAGAGGGAATTTATAATCAGACACAGACAAGTTGGCTTTATGTGACTGTGTGAGCCTCATTTTTAAGGAAACCATGGTAAAATATGTGGATAAAGTTGCAGTAATATTAAGGTTAGAGTTCATGCTGGCCTGTATTTCTCTTTCAATTTTTCTAGCATGACGGTGTTAGTCAGCCTGAGCTTTTGGAAACTTTTTATTCCATACGCTGAAATTTTTTGAACCTAGATTCTCTATCTCCTCTCATTTTTCCTTGCTGAGTTTAATCATTAGGTGGGAAAAGTGAATGCTTTAAAAATAGAGGAGCCAGTATAAAAATGTTACTGGCTAGATTTATTTATTTTGTTTTGTAAAAAACTCAATGTTGGCAGAACATTTTGATTCATTATGGTCCTAAACCAGCATTAAAGCCTTCTGGCTAGATAGATTCCCTCGTGGCCTGCCAGGAGTCCCAGTCACCATGCTGATCTTACTTGAGAAAGAAAACATGCTCTGCATCTGGGAGCAGGGCTGTGTCCTGTTAAGCATGGTCAGAAAGAGTGTTAATTGTGTTCTCTCAATCTTATTTTTTCACTTGAACCCAGTCTGTTGAATTATAAGGTGGCTATAAGAACGATAAAGTCTTAAGCATAAGAGAAAGACATGGAAGTATTTCAAGGTGGAGTATTGCCTGAGACTGGTGGATTTTGTTTGCCAGGCTGGAAAAGGTAGAGCTGCCCACATAGGAATCAATTCCCAGCTGTTTGCTTGCTGCAGCATATCAGATAGCTACAGAAGGGATGAATGGAGAGGTACTATCTGGTCATGATTTTCTCATCAGGTTCAGTGTGTGTGGGAAAAGGCAATCCCGTTGTGTGAAGTGTAACCTTTAGCAGCCTATTGAATAAGGGGATGATAGCAGATGTGGCAGGAGACATTCAGGCTTATTTGCTCCTACAAATGAAACAGCTCTAGCAAGGAAAAAAAACAAAACAAAACCCTTAAGAGAATTAACTAAAACAAATGTGTCAGACAAAATTGTGCTTTGAATGCATTATAAGCACTTACTCTCTTGCAGTGAGAAAAGACAGTCAGGTGTTGATAGTGTGTAGGAGGCAAGAGCTGTTATTAGTGAGTGGGAAGAAACACATTGAGTGTGGTGTGGGAGTAGGGCAGATGGGAATGAATCTAGAGGCTCTTTTGGAATCACTCTTTCTGAATCATCTTACTCTCAAAGCCTCCAGTGCAGAACACTGTCATCCTCCAAGATCCCACAGCATTGCCTTGCTGAGTGTGGCATTGAGAGGGATGTTGAGTCAGCTCTGTGTGCAGTTGTAGTAGATGTTCAGTGAGGAGTTTAGGTAACTACTTCAACCAAGTAGATTGTGACTATAATACAGAGGTGGGATGCATATTTATTAATTCAAGCCCTCTGTGAGATGAAAGACTGGTAGTAAATTGTTATTGAGGTAGTTCAGTGTGTCTGTGCGGAGCCATTAATGAGACAATTTCCACGCTCATTCATTTGTGAATGCAAGGGCTTTGTTGCCAAGAGCCTGGCTCTGCAGGATACTTGGTGGGAACCATAAGAGCATGTCCAAATGGCCTAAGAGGAGCCTGGAAATGTCTAACGAGAGAGCCCTTCCTTGGACTTGACATCGATGCTATGTGCTCTGACTGGAGACATATGGTGCTGGTGTTAGGAATCTGGTCCTGGCCCTGCAGACCATGGTGTTGCCTACACAGCGTTTTAAGAGGCACTGCAAGCTGTCTGTCCAGGCTCCCAACAGCCACAAAATGAGGGAGGCAACAACAGATGGACTCAGTCCAGCAAGTTTGGGACTAGAGGTGTGGGCATCCCCACAGTGACACAAATGTGAGCATGCCATAGTCTGGGAGCGAGAGCTCTGTGAAAAGTGGCAGAGCTGTGAAACAAAGCTTTGTGCCTCCGACCATTTGGTGGCAATTTGATGGCTCAGCAGCTTGGAAAAAGCAGGACAGCAGGACTTCCCCAGGACTCTCTGACCTCCAGGCCTGTGCTGGGTGTTTGTGCACTGAAGGCATCTGGTGGTTTATTACAGAGGCACAGGGTCCTGTGAGGTGAGGATCTCTTGGACTTCTGCTCTGACAGTATCTTTTACCAGTGGCCACCTTAATGTGCCACCCCACAATAGGAAAGTTGCAGAAGGAAACTTATTTAGACATAGGTCTGTAGAGCAATGGCTTTCACCAATTACACTGTGCTTTGTATGCTCAGCTGTGTCTTAAGACATGTCTTGCAATCTGGAGAAAACAGTAAAAGCTGTGAGGATGTGTTTGCTTCCTCTTTTCCTGGCCTCTTAAGGAAGAGCACTAAAAGTTGCTGGGTTAATGCCTGACTTCTGGGACTACACTGGCACTGCACTGGGCCAGTTAGAGTCTCCTCTGGATTCTGAAGATAGGGACATTCCTGGAGAATAGAAAATACCAGCAGAAGCAGATTGATAGAGAGCTTAACCCAATGAAGCCTGTTCTCTGGGATTGTCACAAATCCATTAACTTATTCACTAATGGATTTTAATTCTGAACTTTTTTATTATATTTGAAAATAAAAGAATACATAATTTTACCAGTGTTGCTTGCAACATGCACCTTCCTGTTTGTTGCTTTTATTTGTTGCTGAATGTGCTTCTAGCTGTATATTTACTTCTGCTTTTGTCTGCTAATCTAGTTTACCCCCAAAGGACAAAAGAAGATTTATTTTACAAATTTACACTTGAACTTCCTAGCACTAAGTGGTGGTTTTGCTCTCAGGTTTCAGGAGTGGTGATGAAAGGGATTTCCCACAACACTTGTGAAATTTAAATGAAAATGAGTCTCTACATTAAATTTTTATTATACTTCAAATGTATTACTGCAATACTTGGATACTCTTTCTGAGGCTTATTATGGTGGGATGGTGTGGTATTTCTTGACCTTTGTCATAAATTTTGCCTCGGATTCACACATTTATGTAACATTTAACTGTATACATGGATGGGTAGCTAGCTAGCTAAATATTAATGTATTTATAGTTTGTTTCTGGACAATTGTCGTCGTATCTGAATAGTCATGAAAAAAATAGAAAGATAAAAGGAAAATATATTTAAAAATATTTTCAATTCCAAACTATCCCGTGGCTGAAAAGTGGGGACAGGAGGCAGAAAGGAAGGAAGGAAGAAATCAGTGAATAGTCATAACAGAGAGGTGAAAACACGTCTTGAAAATACCAGTAAAAGCTGTAGATTCCTTCTGTGTTTTTCTGAAGCCTTGAAACAATTTAAAATATGAAAAACTTAGACTAATTGAGAACATTATATTGATTGGCCCAGATTTTCTTTCTTTCTTTGTTTTCAATCCAGCCTCTCTCATTATAGCCTCTTAAAATAAATAAATAAATAAAAACTCTTTCTATAAATATCTGAAAGAGTCATTCTTATATAATAGCCCTTTCTCGCAGCAAAATTTATCATTATAACAATACTGTAGTAGTTTTGCTGGCAGAATCACAGCCAATCAAAGCTATTACAATAATGGAACATTTCATGGTTTGGAAAATTAAATGTGTAACCATGGAACTGAAATGTCTCTTAAATCATATTTGGAGATGCATTTTTCACCAAGTGATTTGCACATTATCTCATTCCATCTGAATTTTATTTTCATCAATATTTTACCATTGATTTCTTTTTCCTTTTTTGTTTCTGCAGTAATTTTGCAATAAAACTTCCCATCTGCTTTCACTTTTTGCAAGCTTGATCACATTTGTTCAGGAAGCAGATCTAAACCTTTTATCACGAGGCAAGATTTAACAGCTGACTAATGGTCAAGCTGTAAATTGTGCTGTAAATAACCAGCATGCTCAGTTTCAGGAGTGAGTAATACTGTTCTCAAAATTAGTAGCTGTATTTGTTTCTACACATAAGAAAGTGGCTGATGCAGTCATTGTTCCAAAACCTGAAATCAGCTCAGGGCACATGAATCCTCAGGAATTTTACCTGTTGGAGAATCATGGGAGCCAGGCACTTTTGAGTAACTAAGGTAGAAATCTGCAGCTGTTGGTTCTCTATACATACATCAAATGTTTCCTGAGGTGTTTTTATGCAGCTGGAGCCATTTTTGGAACTGAACTAACATGCAATCTTCTCTTTCCTAGGAACAGTGTCTGTCTCCTGTTCACAGGAACTTCATAAGGTTTGTTAGTAGAACTCTCTGGACAACTGGAAGGAGAGATCAAATAGAAATTGAAAACCACAGAGAAAATAAAAATATGCAGAGAAGATAAAAACGTATCTGTGGCATGGCCATGGACTACATTTTAACTTGTAGAGCTCAGATGGGACATCTTTCCATTGCAGAACAGAGTGTTGGTATAACCAGTGCCTGTGAAGTGTTCACATGAATATATGGGTTTGAACAAAATGTTGAATAAGGAAATGAAGTAAAACCTCATCTTGGTTTTCTTTTTCAGTCATGAGAAAATGTTCTTTTCAGCTTTATAATTTTTGTTTATATGGATTTGAATGAATTTTTGGTGGATAAGGGAATATATGAGTATAATTTGCATTTTAGTTACATATCAAAGCAAAGTGACAAAGTTTAAACAAAACCATCAGTGATACTAAAATGTGTGGATTTTCCTGGACCTATAGATCACCCATGACAATGGCATGGCTTGGGTGTGATTTGGGTACAGATAACGCTCAAGGTAGTTCCTCCTGGAAGGTGCAGAGACTCTGAACAGGGTTGGTGTGAGTCTGTTTTGTGAAAATGATCCAAGTACATTATAAGAGCAGGTGGGTTTGTTAATTTGGGTGCAGAATGAAGTTCTCTGGGCTGGTGCATCCACAGACTGCTTGTGTGAGGTCTGGTAGACTCACTGTCCAGGGTCACTGTTAGCCTGGGATTCCCTCACCTTTGGTTTAGGGATTGGAGTGCTATTCCAGGGCACTAGCTTAGTGACAGGGTTGTTGGCTGCTCTTGGGACGTGATTCCTCTGATCAGAAATGCCATCTTGTACCCGAGAAAATGTTCCAGACAAATTTAATGTGTATATTCCTGCCAAAAGCTTTGGTTTCAACTAATTGGCATTTTCTTCTGAAAAACAACTTAGAAAGTGACCAACTAGCTCTCATTTCACACCCTCTGATCTGTCATTTCTGACCTCCTTAATGAAATCAGGGTTCCAGTAGTTCTTGTTGCTGGGCTTTTAAAAATCTTTTAAGCTGCCTTCTGCTTTTGTCTACATTTCTGTCTTACTCGACTCATCTGCAGCTATTTTCCTCTCATTCAGGAGAGCCCTGATCTTGTTTCAGTCTCTTTCACAAAGCCTACCTGCTGGTTTGTTGGCTTTTCTGTCTGCTCTTTTTTCACCACAAGTGCCCATAACTAAAGTGTAATGGGAAAAGAATCATCCCAAACTATCTGAAAACTCAGATCAGGATTATGCTGATATTGGCAAAGGTTCAGATCATGTTTTCATATGATCTGGATATATAAGTGCTAAATCTGGATATAAGTCCTAAATCCTTCATCCTTTGTCTGGTTGGTTCTTGCAGTGCTGTACTCACAAGCAGTTCTAGCAAGCAAGTCAGTCATTAATCTGACTGATCATAGTCTAAGATGTTGCACACTGTGATTCTTACTATTCTTCTTTTTGAGGGGCTAACTTATCTTGGTTTTAAAATTAATAAAAAATTAGTAACTCTATCCTGGTTGTCACAGCATTCTATTCCCACAGATAACCAGATACTTGTATTCTAGACTTTGGTGTTTGTAACTGCCAAAAGTAATTTTTTTATATGGTGTTTCATATTGAAAACGAGTAACACCACATGACAGGAAGGGAAATACAGGGGTAGTTCTGGATGTGTTGTGTTTCAGTGAACAAAAGCATTTGCAAATCTCCTTGCTGTGATATAGTAGATTGCAAGAACTCTTTACACATATCTTTCTCAATGTGCCCATAAGTTACACAGGGTAAAAAAACCTCTTCTAACTAAAACTGGCAAGTGTTCAGAAACCACAACTATTCAGTGTATTGCCTGACCATTTTTAAAATGTATTTTGAACTTTTGGTAGATGTTGTAATGCATTCAGCACAGTGTGAAGTCTTGGCATAGATGCTGGATTCTAAAATAAGATGAGCTCTGCCTTTTAAAAGAGAAATGTTTGCCTGCGAAATACCTTTGCTATTAAGGGCTTTTGGGAAAGGGGACAGGAAATGATGATAATGCTGTTACCCCCAAGAAAAGAGATTTATTTTGAATTTTGACAATTACAGCAATGGACAAAGCCCTTCTCAGTGAATGCTGGGTGGGCAGAATTCTGTCCTTTTTATGTTAGTCTCCTTCCCCAAAAACCTCTTAACAGTCAAATTTGCTCTTGTATTGTGCATATGAAGGTGGCATGTGATTTGGTAGAATGGGCAGAGGTCTGTCCCACAACACACTGTGTTTCTGAAATTGCTTCCTCCTCTGCAAATTGCACATCAGCAGCTCCTTTCATGGGGACTGGCTCAGCCACTGGCTGGGGGAAGCCTTCAGAAATGCTGATGGGTTGGCTGACTGTGAGACTGTTCAGTGAGCACAGGCCCAGATGAAGGTGCAGAGCATCAGAATTTGTGGCTGACAGCAGTGGGATTTGCTCACCTTCAGCAGGGCTGCAGCCTTGGAGTTGTGTAGGAGTGTAGGCAGTGTGGTTGTTGTGTGGGGGACACACCTGAGAGGTGCAGTGCAGTGTGCTGGGCTCCTGTCTTTTGCTTCCTTAGTGTTGACACAGAATATAAAGGCTATACAGATGCTAAGCTTTCCTTAAAGATGGGAAGGTATTAGGAGACAGATAGGAAAGAAGGCAGTAAGTATTCCCATGCAAAACCTGTAAGGAGCTCCATATAGGTGAAATTCATGCAGTGGCAGTGTGAAGAAAATACTTGAATACAACTGAAGAGGACTGAGCAATTTGCCATACAGATGGGAACTCCTTCCAACTTGTGTCAAGCTGGTGATCTATTGCTCCCTCCCAGGTTCTCCTGTGATGTGTTTTGTACTTTAGGTTTAGTTGTCCTTGAAAGTACCTATGGAACATCCTCATCCTCTCTAGAAAAATGAACAGTCAAACAGGGTCTTTATGAAAGCCCTGGGGTGGCCACCCTCCAGACTCTGCCAGTGCTGCAGCGCAGGAGGAACAGGTGGGCATTTTATAGCTGTGATGTGAGGTGCTGGTTCTTGCTGGTACACACTGCAGTGACTGTTACAGGATTTTTTTCTCCCAAGGAAAAGTGTATGTTAGCCCTGCTCTGCTTTAGATGTAAAATATAGTGTTCCTGAAGTACTCCCATGAGAAAGATACAATCTGGAGAGTAGCTGTAGCCTTTTCTGCAACAGAGAGACTAGGTGCACAGAGTTACTTGGCCTCAGCCACTTTACTGTGCTGAGAATAATGTAGTTAGTGAAATTAGGGCTAAAGGGAGGGCAGAGTTACGGGGTGTCTTTATTGTCTTACAGTCAGCACTGACTTGGAGATTTCTCTTTTGCCTCCATTATGTGCCATGAAAACAAAACAAAATGAGAAAATACAATCAATGACATAAAATATTGTAGCCCTTTCTACCTTTTTCTTTATTTGTCTCCATATTTTTTGTTTCTTCTTAAGTCAGGATGCAGCTGATTGGTATAAGAAATCTTTCTCCTCCTGAGAGAGAAGAAAGTACATTTGTACTTTGACCGCAGTGCTTCTGGTGCTCCTGAAGGGCCTTGGGAGTTGCCAGGGCTCGCTGCAGCAGGCACTGGGTCTGGCTGGCTCTGCCTGGGGAGCAGGTGTGCTGCCTTGAAGTGCCGTGTCCTGTGGGGTAGGGGCTGGTGCTCCTGCCCGCTCGGGGCAGTGCCATGTTCTGCACACCCCTGCCAAGGGCTGGCCTTGTTGCTGTGCTTCAGGGTGGTCTCCTCATTAATGTGGTTTGACCCTGTTGTCTGTGTTGTTCTCTCCTATGTATGATCCCTCACATGTGCTCCATCATGATTATGAGTGCAGGGCTGGCTCTGGGAGCCAGGGAACTTTGCAGGGCACCTTTGTCACTGTGGACAAGCTGTGGTGGGAGGGGGAGGCTGCACCCCCGGCACCGAGTCCCTTTTGCTCCTGTCAGCCCTGCAGTGTGCTGCTGCTTCTGCAGCTGCGCCGTGGAGCAGAATAAATCTAAATTGGTTTGTTTATTAGGGCTCCAGGGAGCTGTTCTGCAGCCCTGGAAGCTTGTCTGGTGTGTTTCCCTTGCAAGTGCCATCCCTGTCTCACAGGGTTTGCCTCTGAAGTGCTTCCAGCTGCTGGCTGCACCTCTGAAGTGTCCTGCTGGGAACCTGCAGCCCATCCCTGGGTGGCACGGCAGGCAGCAGCCACTGCTGCTCCGGGAGCTCAGGTTATTGTCCTCCCTTGGCACAGCCCATCTGGCTCTGCTGTGGCTCGGTGTTTGTGCCTGGAGGCGGGACTAGCTCTGGAGATTCAGGCGGATAGCGGCTGCCTGCAGCATGCGAGGATGGCAGCACTTCCCAGGGGATGGATTGAGGCCCTTGGATGCGCTGAGCACTGCAGTGAGGGTGGAGGTGCTCTGATGCAGGGCCCTGCAATAGAGGGGACATTTGCTCCCACTGCCATCCCCGTCTGTGGGTGACAGAGAGCTGAGCCCCTGGCCTGGCTGGGAGCTGCGGGGGCTTCCAGAGGGCAGCCCTGGGGGCACACTCCCCTGGGCACTGCGCTGAGGCTGGCCCCTGCCCAGGTGTGGTGGGGAGGGGAAGAGGGCTCCATCTGGCCTCTTCTTTGTCTTGTGCACCCCTGGGAAAGGAAAGCATGATTTAGCTCTACAGCATTAAACAAAAAAACCCCAAAAGACTATCCCTCCAGAATTGTCTAACCCTTTATGGCTTAATATAAGCGTGCTTGAAGATTGATGAGGAAAGGATGTTGCTCCTGTTGGTAATTACAAGTTTGCTCCTTTCAGTGTTTTTTATTCTGATTGCTCCATTTCAGCATTTAGCCTTTGTCTTAGGTGTGTGCAAATGCATTCTGCTGTGTCAGGAGCTTTACTTAGCTATTCATGTGCTCATACCCTTGGTAAGATACTTATCCTTTCAGGCAGATCAAAGACATATGTTTGGTCGTTTGGAATAGGTAAGCAGGAAGAAAGAAATCTCTTAAGAGTGATGACATGGTATAACTGCTAAGTAACAAATACAGTTACATACATATATGTGCACATCCCTCTAATCATTAGTGTTGCCCATGACACAGAAATACATTGCAGTTTACATTTGCAGTCTTTTAGTTAATTGCAGTGGCTGTCAGTCAGCCTGTCTTGCCAATGACCTTTTTTTTCTATCTCAGTGATTTACTCCCTTCTATTCAAGAGATGAGCTTCTGCCAAGAGAGAGAGAATATGTAAGTTTTGGTTTAAGAAGCAATGCTTAGACCTGGATGATGAAACTAAAATGCAGAATTCTTGCCTCTCCACACAAAACTGAAGGCAAAAGAGCTAACACATGATTACTGGGATTCATTTAAAACTCCATGTCACAATATAAGCACGTGATGTAGATTGAATAGGAAATGTGGTGAGCTGCAGGTGCTGTGTTTATTTGTAGATTGCAGTGTGTGGATAGATAAATAAGTTTCAGTTTGGGAGCAGACATTTTTGCATACTGGAGTGTTTAGAATTCAGACAGGCATGGCACTCAAACAGCAGTGGGTCTGCAGGAGCAGGCCTGTGATGTGTGGAGCAGATAACATTCAGTGGTGCAGAGACAAGTGTGCTCTGTGCAGTGAGGGGCTGTGTGAGCTGCAGAGGAGCTAGTTCTGCATCAAAGCAGTATAATGCAGAGCTAGCCTGAGCTCATTAGCCTGGGCATAATGCCATGCTAATATATCTATACTACTCCCAGGACCCAGGCTAATGGCTCAGCATGGTGCTATGCTGGGTACTCACACCAGCTGGTGCAGGGATTTCTGCATTGTATAGTGTAGACATGCCGTAAGGTTTTCACACCAGCTCTGTAAGCAAAGAGAAATGGATTAAGGGAGAGATATAGCTCAAGATTTTAAAGAGCAGGGATGTTTAAATTTGGGTTCCCGAGTCCTTGTTCATACTCTTCCTGAGGAATCCAGTGTAAATGTTATGGAAGTCAAGGACAGTCTTTGGATCAAACTCAAGAACTCCAAAGTCCAAAGTCCCTAGTAATTCCTATTGATATGATTTTTCAACACCATTTAATTGTATCTCTGGAAAACAGGCTTGAGCTAGTCAGTCAGATGCTGTGCTGCCTTTTGAATTTATCAGGAATGAAAAGTGACTCCAAGCTTCCACCCTTGTTCAGGGAATGTTTATATGAAATGTAAAAATAATACCCTGTTGTCTCACCCTTAAAAACAAGGAACAAGTAGTACATGAACAAGAAGTTGTTGGGCTAGCTGATGTTAGTTAATACTGATCTAACTGCCCATCTCTGGCTGAAGCTTTTTTTTTTTCTTTACAGAAAGGAAAAGAAGGGGAGGACTAATGTTTGAGTTATATTTTTATTGATATTTTCACTGACTTGATTATCTGCACCAACTTGTACTTACTAAGGCTGTGACTCTAGGTGTAAAAAAGACCCCAAAACAAACTCTAACCAGAAAAGAGATAGTTTATTATATAATTGTGGCCCAGATGCACTTAGGAAATACAGGAAATTGCAGAACTGAACCTGCTGACATACCCAGGAGAGCCTTAGATTGCTCAGTGAGGAGTTCAGGCCCAGCAGACACGGTGCGCTATTAATTCCCATCATGGGAGCTGGTATCAACCAACTGACGCACATAGGAAATGCAAAACCTTCCAGTGGGAGTTTTGCCCAGGAACTACAAGTTCTGGCCTAAAAAGAGCAGAAGGTAGTCAGTTTACATCTGAAAAGCAGTTATATATTATTTCAGAAAATGCCATACAGACACTAGAACTCCAGTACAAGAGATTGTTGTCACTGGGTGACAATAATTGAATGTTTATACTGTCCAATTGAAATATAAACTGTTCTAAAATATAATCTGGCAGGATTTCTGTGAATGAGTAAGGAGACAGAAGTGTGAGGGTCAGAACTGGGTAGACCTATCTGTCAGGGATAGAGGAATTAAATGGTTTTTCTTTGCTAAAACTCATGGCATTTTCCTTTTTTTAGCATTACTGAACACATTCTGGAGATAGATAAGAAATTAAATATCTATTATGCCAGCTTCCCTTCTGAGGAAACTGAGGGAGAGAGATTAAATGTTGGATTTTCCGTGTAAGTAACTTGTATCCCACAGAAAGTCTAACCTGGGATTGTTGTGTATATAGTAGTGCCTCAGTGCTGCTCTTCTCTGTCATCAAGATCATCAATACTGCAGTGATAAAAACCCCACTAAAAAGCAAGGCTGATGTGTCCCAGTTCCTGCTCCTCTCACCCCAGCAGTTGTATACTTGACTTTAATATCTGCTTTTTGATTCCTTGGATGCTTTTCTATTCCTTCAAAATTATTACATATGCTTGTGCTTTGAAATAAATGAAAACATATAGTGCTGTAATATTCACTGACCTCTTAAATACACTGCTTTAAAATTGACAGATGTATCTTCCAATAGCATTTCTATGATTTTGGAAACATAGCAAGGTAAATTTCTCTTAGAAAAGTCAGTTCTGTAACACTGTTCACGACTGAAGCAGCATGTGTGGAAATAATACCTGCTGCAGAATGTCATGAGGTCCTAAGGTCAAGTCCCTCTTGGGAAATGGTAATAAATGGTAGCTCAGCTGCTGTGTTCTGAAGATATTTGTCAGATAAAACTTATACTTACCCAAGAAAGATTAGAATCTTCTGTGGCACAGATGGGAGCATGCAACTGTCTGATTTAACATGGATTAAGTATGTGCCAATACCCAGAAATCTGTAGCTTTAAAATGCAGCTCATGTAGCATCAACAAAATTGTATTTACAGTCTAAACAGGGAACTGTAAAGTGGTGTTGTAACACTGGTAAATGCTTGCGCTCTAGTGTGCCCCAAAGGTTGTCAGGACGTGTGCTAGGGGACTGTAAAAAGGATTAGAGAACATGGAAAGATGTTTTTGTCAAAACAGGATTTACAATAAATATTAATCTTCCATGTGATTCTCAACTGCATTTCTGGCGTAATCTTGATGATGGCTCTCTGGTGCTTTGGAGCACACAAGAAGTACTTACTGAGTGTAATATTTTTCAAAAGTCTCTGGCTGCTTGGACAATTTCTTTGTATTCCTTCCTGGCCACTTGTCCTTGTTTCCACCCTCCGTAGATTTTCTTTTTGTGTTTGAGTTTGTCCAGGAGCTCCTTGTTTGTTCATGCAGACCTGGCATTTTTACCTGACTTCCTCTTTCTTGGGATGCCTCCCTCCTGAGTTTGGAAGAGGTGATTCTTGAATATTAACCAGCTTTCTTGGGCCTCTCTTCCCCACAGGGCTTTTTTCTATGGTACTCTTACAAGGCAGATTCCTGAAGAGTGTGAAGTTTGCTCTCCTGAAGTCCAGGACAGGAAGCTTGCTGTGTGCTCTCCTTTTTCCCCAGGGATCTTGAGCTCCACCATTTCATGGTCACTTCAAGTTTTTTTATTTCAACTTTTCAGTATAATTTAATTTCCTTAATGCTTTATTTCATTTCCCACTTGCAGGGATTTATGGTGGGACTTGTGGGGGAAGATGACTCCTGCTTCAATTTTCTTTCATAGGTTTGAAAATCGGTTAGAGTTGTTTCTCATGGGGCAGCAAAACTCTGGAGTCCTGTGATTAAAAGCAGCTTCTCTTTGCCACTGAGCAGGTCTGTTAGGAAGTGTGTTGAGGGCAGAGCAAAGCTGTTGGCTTCTTTGAAAAAAGCAGCTCAAGAAATGAATTTACAACTTTTCCAGTTTCAGCACACAGTCTTGTAGTGTCCTTTTTCTCAGATTTCCCATACTTTTTGTGTGTGTTAACTGATGACCCTGTGCTTTCTGATGGCAAGGATGGGTTCTAGAGTTCACCTTGTGCCCAGGCAGTCTGAAGCCCTTTTGTAACACAAGATGACACCTTGTAAAGCCACAGTTATCCCAGCAAAGAAACTGAGGGGATGCTGCTGCTGCCCCTCTGAAAGGCTTCATTGCCTCATTGCTCCCAGTTTGAGGGGTTTTGACCCGCTGGCTGAGATGGCCAAAGGGTCGTGTTGTTCAAGTGCCTCAGGCAAAGCCGAGTCCTGTTAGTCAGTCCTGGCACAGACTCCAGAGGGGCAGAGCTGTCCTCAGTGTCCTGGAAAGTCGCGTGCAGTGAGCTCCCTTCAGGTGCCGTACGTCGTTCCTGTGTGTGACAGGAGAGCCAGCAGCACACACCTCGGGGCTTGGCCAGCAAAGTGCAGAAAGGGCAGGATCTCTTTCTGGGAAAGGGGGAATGGCATCTTTTTGCCTCATGCTTCTACCTCTTTGCTGAGAGGTATATAAACAGTTACTTCTTTTTGCTCTTCAGTAGCTTTGTTTAATATTAAGAGTATTGTTTACTGCTAACAGAAGGTGTCCTTTGGAAAGGACACGTGCCTCCTTCTCCTTTGTTTGATTCTAAACAACATGGAGAAGAAAGAGGTTTCGTACTATGTTTTGCTGACTCAGTGTGTTCATGCTCACAGAATTAGCATCACTGCTGTTTCTGCTTGTGAAAAATTTGCTGAGGTTTGGGAGAAGGTAAGCAGGGGAATGATGAGAACAGGGGATGCAAATATTTATCCTTCTTTCAATCATGGGTTTTAATTTAAAAATTACTAAGCAGCTAGTGACTTGTTATTTCCTTTATTTTGCTTATTGGCACATGAGTCTCAGCAGTCATGGACCAATCCTGTGAGAAGATGTCTCATATGTGTCTGAGATGAGCTATGCTGCATGACATACTCCACAGAGCAATGGATCTTGGAGGCAATGGCTTTTGTTTGCTGTTTAGGTAAATAATTCAGAAACAATAATAATAATAAAAAAAGAATGTATCTGAATCATTTTGACTCCAGAATGACTGATTTCAGAATGGCTTTAGAAGCATAGTAAGAGTGGTAAAGAAGGGTTCCCCTAGATGGCCCATCTGAAAAGCAGCAGTAAAGGAATGAGATGCAGAAGAAAACAAAACAAAGCTGCTGATGCTGTGAGGGGTACCAGCAAGTAAGCCTGTGGCAGATGTGTTGGGGATTTTCACAGAATGAGAGCAGTGGTGTCTTTCTGAGTATGAGACAATTTCTGAACTGGATCTTTCCTATGCTAGCAGGACATCATGTAAGCCATGATCAAGCCTTGGTAATTCCTGTTGTGCTCTTAGCTGGTGTAGTCCCTTGTCCCCCTGGCTATGGGAGGGCAACCAAAAGAATGAGCTTAATGAGCAGTGCTGTAAAAACACACCACTTAAAAATTAATATTTCATTTTTCTCCTGAAAGACAAGCAATTCCTTAAATAACATAAAACTTGATACTGATATCGGTGCAGTGAGTGTCCTGGCACTGAAAAAAGAGTTTTCAGGGTCATATGACCAGAAACAATGCTCACCATTTGGAGATGATGGCACTGGTTCATGTTTTACCCCTGCCATTGGGAACTATTACTGTAGGGGAAGCTGGCAACTATATTTTGTTTCCTATCCATTCTGCTGGATCACATCTATTCAACCTCAGCTGTATTTGTGTAAATATGTATATATACATTTGCATACATTTGAATCTCTTTATCCTGTATGCTATTCTTAGATGTCTGAATGTATCAAAGAGAAAGAACTAATACAGAATTAAGAAGGAGTTTTAAGATTGTTTTCTGTGTATATATTTAAACCATGAAGAATTGCTTACTTGAAAGTATCCAGTCCTAAGGTGTGCAGGGATTATTGTAAGCTCTGGTTGTGTCTCTGCTGGTATAACAATATAGATGAGGTAACACATGTGATGAGGAGCATTAAAAGAATTTATAGCACTAGTGGCATTATAAAATATTCTTTGAAGATCTGAAGATATTAACTGAAGAAGTAAAGTCTGGTTTTTGTACTCTAAAATTCTTAACTTCCTTACTGATATTTTTAAAGTCTATTTTAAAAATTAAAGATATTTTAAAAGATTTTTTTCTTTTAAGTTTAACATATTTGGAGTTTTTATGAATGTGATCCCTCTTCCTAGTGTTGTCATATGTTCAAAATGAATTTTCTTCATGCAGCAGAATCTGGAGACTTAGGCCTCTGTTTCATAGTTCTCAGTGAGACAGAATGGGCAATGGTAATTTGAAAAAAAAAAAGAATCAAGTATTTTTAGTTTGGGTGCTTGGAAAATCATTATCACTGTGGCAGTGCTGAAGGATTTTATGCTGGCTGAGCTTACACTGAAATGTTCTTCATGTATCCAAAATACTGAAAAAGAATGTGTCTGCAATGAGAGTTAACCCCAAAATATTTCTATTTTCACATTTTTGCACACGGAGTTTGGAAATTTCCACTATCTTCCCTCTTACAAGAGTATTTCAGCTACATTCCTGTGAAGTGCAAAGCCTTTATTTCTGTGCACCTCAAATAAAGGCTCCCTTTATCTTAACAGTTTTCTTCTCACTTCCTTAAATGCCATAATAAGAAATTTTATACCTATCTTTAGATCTGTTAAGTTACTGTATGGGCATGAGAAATCAAATCCTCAAAGGCAGAAACTTGCACAAATTCTGGACCCTCACTTTTCTCTCAGCAGGGCCCTGCTGCTACAGCAGGATCTGCTGTTAGTAAAAGGAAAGACAATTGGATCTGGTTTGTGCTCAGCTCACTAAAAGAAGGATCTAGAACTGGAAATAAAATTTGACTTTTATTCTTTTTCTGAGCTCAAAGTTTAGGGTTATTTGGATTCAAAGGGCTTGGCTTGGCTGCTCCCAGGCTTTATAAACAATATTAGCATCCCTGTTTGGTTGCTTCCCAAGAGGCCACTGATACCCTCAGAAGGAGAATTAGCAGAGGCAGCAATTGTTATTTTGGCAGTAGTTAATGGTCAGCAGGCAACCTGTTCTTAAAATGTAAAGTTTATGTTGGGGATTTTGGAGGGGTTTAAATGAGTTAGCCAATAAATGAAATTTGATGAGAGCTTTGTGCCAATGCTCCTTATGCTTCCTTGAAAGTTCCAGATTAGTTTACATCATTCTGGCCTCCTGGGCCAACATGGTGATGAATCACTGTGAGAAAGCAGACAGAGCTGCTGATAGGATTTCCACAGAAACCCATGTTGAGGAAATATATGCATAGTTTCATTGGCCAGCCCTCTCTGTGGCTATGTTGCCCACTTTTTAGGAAGAAAAAATCTGGGGCACATTTCTCCTTGATGTTGAGCATATGCTGGCATGGTTGGAGATGCTTTTATATCTGTGATGCTAAATAAAGATGCTCACTTGAGCATTTTGTTTTGGCTGAGTCTGCCCTTTCAGGATGCATGTGTAACCTCTTTGTGAATTGCTGAAATAAAGGAATTGCCTAATGCAAAAGAGAAATTCCACAAATATGAAACCCTTGGAATGTGTTCTACATCAGCCATTTCCTTTTTCGCTTGTGCAATGTGTATGGATTGTCAGCATGGTGTGGTGTGTGGTAACCAATGTGTGCAGGAGGCTATTAATCTTCTTGTTACAGTCCTGTGTTCATGTAAGATTTGGGAGAGCAGTGGAATTCTGTTCAAATACTCTCAGCTTGTACTTATCTGCCCATATGGATCTTATGCATGCACTCACAAATGTGAATCTACTTTCCGTATGTGTCAGCATGTTCATCCTTCCCTTACACTCTGGGTAATCAGTCAGCTCATGGATCTTGATAGTCTCTGTTCCCTTTGTGGGGAAGGGGATTCCTATTGTCCCACCTGTCCTCAGTCTAAGGAGTACGGTGGCAACAATTAGGTCTGACCTGCCCTATGGGATTGAAATGCCTGAGGGCATGTGCTGTACTTTTATATATGTAGATTTTGAGTTAATTTATAGATCAAGATTTCATTCTCCAACGACTTGCCAGACAGTGAAGCTTGCAGAATAAAAATTTGTTATACTGCAGCTGAAGTTTAAATAAGGGCTTAGCTGAAAAGGAGAGAACTCTTAAAGGCAAAAACGTTGAAGGAAAAGTGATTTATTAAACTTTTTATTTCCACTGTCTTTGCAATTATAAACTATCACATTGTATAGAGCTTTTTCCCTACAATGCTAATACTCCCTCTGGTATATGTAGGGTATTTTTTTTTCTATGGTGTTTAAAGTTTGAGGCTTTTAGCAGTTTAATCCAAACCAAAGCATCTATATCATGGGACTTGCTTTTAATTCTCTCTTAGATGCTTTTTTCCCTGTATGCAAAATTAGATATCATTCTGAAGGCATTCTTAATTAACATTTTTTTAATCAATGGCTGGATTCTCTGGAGGATTTTTTTTCTATGCATCATTATTTTTCTCTTTCCACAGCAACTTCACAAGCAAATTAAGTAAACAGAAAGAAACACTTTGTGGATTTTTCTTGTGACAGCCTGCAAACCTGTGAACTTTTTTTTTATTTTTAAGTAGAAGCTGCTAATTGTAGAACTGTATAATTAATGCATTATCCACGACAACAAGGTTACATGGTTTGTGTTTAACAAACATGCTTATTCTGGAGGGTGGAAAATACATAGTGAAAACTTATGGAAACACCAGGCTGTTTTTTACCACTTTGCATGACAGCCAGTCTCTCAGCCTTCATCAGAGCTGTATGCTTAATCAGACTCTGAAAAGATACCCTGAAAATTGGTTGGGGCCCTGGTATCACTGTCTGAGTCTACAACTCGACCCTGGCAGTTTAACCTTCCTAGATCTGCCATTGCAGGCAGATATGCTCAGAACTGGAATGTTTGCTCTGCTAATTGGCACATTCCTACTTAGATTTGGTAGGACATGCTGATTTGTAACATAACTCAAGAATTTACTTCTTAGTGGGTAATTGCCTCAACTTTCCCAAATCTTTCTGTTTACCAGCCTCCTTTCTTTATTGTGCCTGTCTACTGCTCTTTCAGCATTTGTAATCTTCTTTTATTAGCTAGACATCCTTCTGATTATTTCACATGTTTCTCACTGGTTTGAGAATTTCTTTGCTCCCTGACCTTTTCATAAATCAAGTATGCGTTGGTGTGTGCTGGAAGTGATGGAATGATTTCCTTACAGCTTGCAGCAAATGATGTTGTATCAATGCTGACTTTGTTACTGCAGTTGTAGAAACATTTTTAACAAATTGGATGATGCTTTCTGTATTCAGAATTCAAATGCAGTATGTCTAGGGAATTCTCTGTGAACTGAAAGCTTTAGAACCCCAGAAATAGTGTGACCTCTTCCACTATGAAAATTAGAAGCTTGCTCATGACTTACACAAGTCTTAATGCATTTCCCAATTCAAAAAATTATTGTAAATGCCATAGATTTCACTGATTCTGTCTTTTTGGTAACTTCTGTTAATGTAATTTTTGCCTCTTTATACCTGATCATTTAATTATCTTGATTTTAAAATTGTAGTGAATGGAAAACCATATTGCATCTATTGGATGAGTTTTGCAGTTATTGCCATTGCCCTTATGTGGTTATTGATATCTGAGGGTTTCTTGGTGAAACTTTTACATCACTATTTCAGATTGATATACCTGCAGGAAAACACTTCTGCTCCCAGGCAAAGTTTACACTAGGTTTGCTCTTCCCATGCCTCAGTGCAAGTGCAGAAAATTCCACAGGTGGCTTTGAGAGCAGTGAGGTTTTTTCCCTGACAGTTTTCTGATACTTAACTTGATCAGCTTTTCCCAGAATGACTTACCTGGTGTGTCTGTGTTCATCAGCACTTAGAGTGTGTGCAGGGAGCCTCTGAGCAGCACTGTGGGAGAAGGGAAAGCTTGTTCTGCTTCCTGCATAAGATTGTCTGTCTATAATTTATTGCCTTTGAAAAGTGTCTTATCACAGCATCGACTCCTTAGCACTTTAATACAGGATAAGCTTATTAGAGATAATCTGTTTACTGAATGTCCTTAGCACAAAGCAATCTAGTTAACAGCATCTTTTGAAGCTTTGTCTTCTAGATATATCTTTTAAACTCATCCCTGATTATTTATCTATATCTATATCTTTACATCCTTTTCTTTAGACTTGTATCTGCTTTGGCATGAAATTACAGTGTGGTGATAAACTAAATACTCTTGTGGAGAAATAAGGCAAACCAACACCAAAATGAACTAGTCAAGGCAAATAATTCAATCTGTTCATGATTCTTTAGACTTCAAAATAATTTTCAGTATTAATAGTATAAGATTTTCTAAGGAGCTGCACTCCCACCAGATGTTGCTACAATCTTCACAGTGCTCCTCGCACAGCAGTTTGTATGTCCAGATATTTCCCATCCAATATGCTGTCCTCCTTGGAGTCTGGACCACTGCTTAAGCTGTACAGAAGAGGAAAGGAAACCTGGTAGTTCATCCTCAAATGGCTAGATATTGTTCAAAAATACTTACCAGCCATTGTATTAAGAAAGACAAGATGAGGAAAGAACATTACAAAAGAAGTGCTGAAGAATGAAAGGTGAAAGCTGTGAGAAATGTAATATAGTGAGCACAGTTTACCTTTGGATCTTCCTTATCATTGGAAACTGCTCAATACAATTCTGCCTTGATAGTTCAAAATACTTTACAGGTCTCTCCTGACACAAAAGCAGCTGCACCAGTTACTGATGAAGTTACTGCAATATTGATGGCAATAGTACATGGACTCCTTGTCCTCACTCTATTCTCATGCAGTTAAGACATGTTAAAAACAGAATTACAAATTATCAAGTAGTCTTTTCCCTTCATAGGAAAGAGAATCTCTTACTTACCGATGAAAACAGTGTCAGAGTATCTAAAGAAATTGTTTTCTACAGAAAGCCCCAAGTTTGAGACATAAAGATAACTGATGGCAGTTTTCCTGTGATGAATTTTTAAAGTGAAGTGACTGTTTTAAAACTTGTATTATGCACTCTGTGCCTCTTGCTTAACTGAGCCTTTCATTGTTGAGGAGACCTGGATGCCGAGGATGTAACCAACCTGTCTGAAACCTCCTGAGGTGATCACAGATTTTTATTCTGCACTCTGGCTAATTTTGCTTCAGTCATTGTATCTGGTCAGGTCTTAGCATGTGATAGGCAATGAAAGTACTGCAGTTGGAGGGAATTGCATCTCACTTGCAAGACATACCTGATAATGCAAACTTGAATAGTGTCTTGTAGGCAAAAATCTTGTAGTGTCTTGACAAGTCAAAACAAGCACCTTGTCAAAGAGAATTTTTGGTTTGGATCTTCCTTAATCTTCTTTCCTTTTTCTTGGTATTATTGCATACATGCACAAAAGCAGGTGCAAGAGAGATTAGGCTGGAGTCAACACTTGTGCACCGATGTGGTGTTATTTCAGATAGTGTTCAAAAGCTGAACAGTAAAAGGCTTTCAATAGGAGTGACTTTGTAACATCATAGGCAAATTCTACCAAGTTTATTCTTTGCAGTGGAAAATACAATCCTTGCAAGGGTGCAAAAACTTCTGTGTACATCAAGAGGAAAAAAACAAGAAAATAAGCACTTCTTGCCAATGTTTTTAGAAACGTAATACCTATTCTTGCTGGTGTGCTACCCCAATTAGAATACGGCTGCTACGTGCTGCAGGAAAGTGGAGAAGTGTTTCCTTGCAAGCACTTTAAAGCTACTATTGAATTTCTGTAAGTCCAGAGAAATCTAGTACCTCCAGCCTGTAAAACAAGCTTCTCTATTTGGTCTCATTAATGTTTAGTCTGTTTTTCTTGGCAAAATTACTTCAGTGACGGTCTCCACCAGATTGACACTGAAGTGTTTTCTTTACTTGCCATCTGTCTGGACTGATTGGAAAAAGTAAAGTGGGGCTTGTTTAGAAAAATATATAAGCAGTTAATTTGGCACAAAGTTTGTTATAGATGTATGAAAAGCAGCTGAGGCCAGCTCAGGAGGTTAAAAAAAATTTGCAGAGGGATGACTTTTCATGTACAAGTTCATGCACTAGATGCATTGTTTCATTTAGCTTGCAAGAAGTGACTAAATAAATTAGCTATGACATTTAATTAGTTTTATTTGTGTTTTACCAGGTGACTTATAATATTAGGTGTGACTAGAGATCTGATGTTTCAAATGCCAGTCAAGTACAACATTTGAAAGTAGCAGAATAGAGCCAAAAGCTTCATAAACACTTTCTTCCACCTTAATTCAGCAAAGCACTTGAATACATCAAAGTTTGCTGTTTTACTGGATTGATTCTGGTTTTTTACAGGTTGCTCTGACAGATTTGCATCTTTCTGGCTGTTGATTTTTTTTTTTTTTTTAATATTGAGAAAATTTGGCTAAAGATGGCCTGGAGAAGTAATGAAATCCTGTTCATATTGATGATTTTTCTGGAGATGTTGGTATGTGTGCCTATAAGTACGTGTATGTGGAGAGAGCATAAGCATGGTCACATGATGCTGTTTTCTCCAGCTGTGTGCATTGCTTGGCTTCACCCTTATATATATTCCAAATCCATGATGGTTAGAGGTCAGAATCAGTCTTTAAACTTGCTATGTTTGGCCCAGCCTTTTCCCCCCTCCTCCTCTGAGCCATCCATAGTTTTCTTTTGCTGTGTTCTTACTCTGAGGCTTTCTGTCTGCATTTATTGGCTGAGCCTCTGCCATGCTGGAGGTACAGCTGAGCAAAAGCATTTCTTCTATGGTTTCTGAAAAAGAGAGGAAGGCTGACTTCTAATAGCAGAAAAAATAGGAAATAAAAAATTCCTTCTACTTTCTGAGGAACATTAATTCCTGGTGGGACTTGCCTGCTCCATATATTCCACTTCTGCTTGATCAAAACTCCCTCATTATTGTTTCTTGTAAAAATTAATCAGTTTTAGGAAGGAAATTATTTCTCAGGCTCTCAGGTAGGAGGGGTCAGATCTCAGTCTTCTATATTTCTGTTTGTGGGGACTTTGTTATTTGTAGTTTAGGATACATAATCATTACAGCAGAATTATAAAAATGAGAATTTATTTCCCTCAGGTTAAAATTCTAGTGTTGCATCAGTGCTGAAAGCTAGTCCAATTTCTGGTTCCAGAAACAAAAGAAACTGAGTTGAACTTTAATTTTGCTTTCCCTGTGTTTCATAATCATAGACAACTATAGGTTATAGATAACTCTAACCATCTGAATGTGTTTTTAAATTTCACACCCTCTGAAATTTTATATTTACATATACACTTGTTAACATCTTTGAACTGGGAATATTTTGCACTGTTCTAATGCTTTTCTCTTTTGAGATTCCATTTTTGGAGGCATTAGTCATGTTGAGTGGTAATTCCTGACTTAAATATGTACTATTCAGGCCTCATGGATTAGGTCTCATCTATTACTGGACACGAATTTTCCCTTGGTTATGCATGTTTACCATTGCTAACCTATTCTAACACGTGAAGATTGAAGACTGACCGTGGTCTAGGCAGCTAACTTTGGTTTTCTTAGTTAGGAATTTCAGAGTGGTAAGGTGAAGTTCACCACTCCCCTTCTGATACAGAGACTGGCAGCAAAGGATGTACCTGGAACTTATTTATGAATAGGTGAATGTTTTCATTCATAAATTCAGATACTCAACTGTGTTAGACATTATCAGTCAGCAAGCTGGAGATATCTGTATAGGAATTATTGACATAGGTTCTACCTGCATCTCCTCTGTGGCTGGATTTGCAGGTGGGATTTTTGCAAATTCTGTTGTTCAAAACCAGATGCAGCTGTTTCGATACTTGCCAATATATTGATTGTTTTTCTCTTGAGGTTTTGATTACCATATAATTATTTCTGCCATTGTGCTTGTTTTGCAGTATCTGTTCTACATGACATGTTTACTTTGTTTCATCTTGGTCTCTGTAGCATGTTCCCAATCAGTATTTTTCAAATATTTTTTGCTAGTTTGGATGATTCATGTTTTTGCTGGACTTTATTGGTTCAATTTACTGCTTTTACTACTGTTTGTTTTCAGTTATAATGTAAAGGCTTATTCCCTCTTTCTTCATTAAAATTATTACTTTCAGTACATAATGTCTTTACAGATGAGTCAGTTATCTTATCTAGATGGAGAGGCTAATTTTCACTGAAATTTCATGTGTCCATATGGCACTTGATTTATCTTTGTTATGCTTGTTTTCTGCTGTCATAGTTCTACTAATGGCAGTGGAAATATATTTATATAAAATTTATATAATAGTCCTTTAGTACTGGTGGCACATATTGCAGCATCTTTTATGCTTGTAATAGGACAGGGAGGTGTATATAGAAAACTGATGCTAAAAACATAGCATAGCCCCATACTGTGAACTGGAATAATTTCAGCAAACTTACTCTGACTTACCAGTTCAAAAGATTTTACCACTGCACTTTCGTGTTTGTAAATCTAACTAGTTTGTAAGAATCTGCACCTCATTCACTCAGTGTTGCTGGTCACCGAGCAGTAATAACATTGCTGCCTCTTTACACAAGCTATTGATTGTTTTGTGCACTGATGAACTGGTTTTGACTACACACAGGGGCCTGAATTCTTTATAATAAAAAGAATATCACGCAAACACAAACCATACCAAACCAGATAAATACAAACGACATGATTGATTAGACTGGTAATCATGTGTGCTTTCATTTCAGAGCAGAGACAAATGAGTTTCTTCCTACACATAACTTTGAAGAAAGAAGTCGGTTTCCTGTTGTAAATCTGCCAAAAGGTGAGGGACATTCTTGGTGGCTTATCTCCTTCTAGTATAAATAATTAGGTATAAACATAAACTTATGGGTTAATAATATTTTTGACAGTTGTAGTGTGGGCAGAGGTGTTACAATTGTTCTTCGTCATGGGCTGCTATTGAGTTTCAGGCTGGTCAACAATGTTGAAACAAACTTGAAAGTCCTTCTGGTAGAGAGGGCAATTTTTGCTAAGTTTTCACATGATAGTTTATGAACTGAACAGAGAAAGATTCGAGATTGTGTCCTGTTCATCTTTATAATTGTGTACTTCTGCAAAATTAAGCCTAGTTTCTTACAGGATGCAGTACAAAAGGTAGTAAAGTAACACAGGAAGAGGAGTCACTGCCATGTGGTTATGGAGACTGTACTGAGCATGTGGCTCCAACCCACCCCCATTGTATGGCATTAGGTGGTTCAGTAGTGATAGGAAATACCCTGCAGATGAACTCAGATTACATGCACTGTACTATAACTCACACAAAGGCTGTCAGTAAGGACATGAGGTATGGATTTGCCAGGTTTCCTTATACTGCTCTAATCAAACAAGTGTGGGCTTAGAAAAGATTGGCTGAATCAAGATCTTTTTGGAATCGGGGCAGTCAGGGAAAAATTCTCTTTTCTGAAATACTTTGTCAAGCAAGGAGCATCTCCTTTGGGCAGTACATTTGCCTTTCTCAGTTCTGGCATAGAGTTCTCAGTTCCTAAAAAACATTTTGGCCCTATGTTCAGCTGTGAAAGATCAGGTGCAGGAGCTCAAGAAGCAGACTGGAGGCAGTGCATGGTATGGCCCTGTGCCTTTATCTCATAAGGTTCATCTTGGTCAAAACTAGTTTCTATTCTAGTTTTTTAGCCCTGGAAAATAGAGAGTGGAGAAATCTCCCTTTGGCTTACAGAAAGTTGTTCTGGTTTTCTGCCCATATAGCTTTGCAAATCCAGCTGCAATTTCTTGCAGTTCATCTAGATCTCATTGTGTAATTTGTGTCATGACAAAAACCCTGCAGCTGGTTTTGTGTACTGATGCCAACTGAGGTGGCTGGTATAGCCAGCCCGTCTGTAGTGAGTGATAAAAGAGCAGGGATGGGTGCTGCAAACTCAGTACAAAATTTACCCTGGAGTTGAGGTTCTGGTGAGGGTTGTGGTTGCTGGAGCTGTTTAGTCTTTAAGGAAACTAAATGTGGCTTCTCATCTTCTCTAAACCAGTCTGTTGGTGTCATACCAACCCAGCACAGTCGTGCTGAAATGTGCACCAGGAGTGATTCCAAATGAGGTACTCCACTCACAGCCCAGCTACCACTTACATCAGTGCTCCTGTGCTGGATGGACAGAAAGGAAACAGTCCATTGCATCATTTGCCAGGTTTTCAGTCTCCTGTTTACTTCACATTTAACACTGGAATATTACCACCACCCTACAGACTTTTGACAGACCTTCTTCCATGAGTTTAGGAAGTGTTTTGCTTATTCCTCATCAAGTGAGAATGATGGTATTTTTAATTCCGTAAATATTTGAACTGTATATGTGATGCTTCAGCTGATGCTTTTAGGGTGCAGGGCATTTTGAACTTTCTGGTATCCTTTTCCCCCCAAATTTTTGCTTGCCCCATAGTTGAAATCTGAGACTCATAAAAAAGACTAAGAGGGAAAAAAAGAAGCCAAATTCCCATAAATACATTTGATAGATAGGGAAACAAAGGCACCGGAGACCACACAGTAGTTTGATGTCCAAGCCAGGAGAAGCTTCAGATGATCCAACTCATGCTTTAGTTATGAGAAAACACTATCTTCCTCCTCAATTCCTAAGCTGGTTAAAGCTCCTCGTCTGTCCTGGAGTGAGATTTCCACGTACAGAGCTTCTGAGAATCACCACTCTGGGGATTGCTGTTAACTCCAAAATGTGTTGTTTGCACACTGAAGTACTTAACGAAAGAGCTTTTCTTTTTCCAGTTCAGTCACTGGAGGCTTGATGGTAATAGAGCTGTCTTCTGCTCTCTGCCAAGTTTATTTTCCAAAAGAAATATCTGAATGAGGAAACAATGACTAAAGAGGATATGTGAACTGTCTAGCATACTGTGAAGGTCCAGATATTAAGAAGAGAGAGGACTTTTGGATGGCTGAAGGGTGCATTTTTATGACTAAAGTAATCCTTTATGAAATTGAGAAAAAAAAAAAAAAATTGGCTATCAGGAAACACTCTGAGAAGGGATTTGGTAAAAGTCTCATGAGCCAAATGGTTCCAAAGGATGGAAAAATTTTGGTAACAACTCTCCGTTGATGTGGGATGCACTTTATAATCAAAGAGGTATTTTCCATCTCCCCACTTTTTTTTTTAACTGATTCTATGTTCAGCATCCAATTCATGTGTTAGTGTCAGGCTTAAAACAATACCTGCAAAATTGGGCATAATTACAAGACTGTTGGCATAAAGAGGCAAAAAATGTTTTAAAACTGGAGGTGGGGGGAAGCTCTGAGGGGAGAGCTGAAGGGGGGCTCAGCCCTTGTTTCACAGCTGCTTTCTCGATGCCTGTAACAGTTTGCAAAGGGCAAAGGCCTGAGAGCCTTGATTACCCCAGTGAGCCCCACCTGGGGTCTCCCCAGTGCCCTGAGCTCAGGAGCCCCAGATGGGGCTCATTATGGCAATCAAGGTGAGATTTGAATCGAACACAGAGTCTTCTTTCTCTTCCCACCCAGTGCCTCTGCAGTGCCTCGCCTGCTCCATCCCTGTGCTGGAGCCTGTTGCTGGGGCAAGAAACGACTTCTTTGGGAGGAGAACATTAATGGTGAGTCAGCTTTAGCACTGTTTTCATATCTTAGTTGTAATTTGAAACTTTTTGTTTGTTTGTTTTTGTAGTTTATCTTGTCAGATCAGTTCTGTCCATACGACAGAAGTGATCTTGAGGCCAAATTGTTTGAATGCTCAGGAGAAAATGGGATGCCTCACAGAGGGGAGAATGGAACTTCAGTTATCTGCCAAGTTTCAGGCTCAGGTGGAGATTTAAAATGTCATCCAACTGGGCCAAACCACAACCTGTGATAAACTCTGGCCTTTCTTGGAGACTTGATCTGGTTTGCTTAGTTTGGTATGAAATCACCTTGCAGTAGCTTAGACTTAACCTCTCCTATCTTCTCATTTTCCTCTGTGTAATGCTTATTACACATTGAGACTTGGAAGTTTTTGTTTTGAACAATATGCAGTGTGAAAAAGAGCACTCTAAAGAGAAGATGTGAATGTGCTTCCTTGTTCCTTCAAGAGCCTTTTCCCAGTCCTTAGTAGTTTTATCAGCCATCTCCAGGGCCAGTGGCAGTGTTTGAAACCCACACAGGTTGTGATGTTTGAGACAGTTTTGCTATAGTGCCTCAAGCTCCACCTGTGTTCTAATTTGGGGATTGAAAGCAGCTGTGAGAGCTGGTCAGGTGTGTTGCAACCTGGGGGGCTGGAGGAGCTTCACTCTGAGAGGTGGTGTGGAAAAGAGAGGCTTTCAAAAGTGTGCTGGAACTTGCTTTACAAGGGCAGTGGTTTTTCCTGGGTCAAATGACACTAAACACACATTGTACTGTAGGAGACTGTACTGTACATAAGTGCACACTTTTTTTTAACAGCAGTGGCAAAGGTGTTGAATTGTTTGTTGGGATTTTGGTTTGTTATTTACAGATATGACTTGGTTAATTTATTAGCCTTTGTGAGTTGTCAAAGTCAGTTGGAGGTTTCTCAGAGTTCCATGAGATTTTCTGTCAACAAAGATACCAGAACCTGGTCCTTGGCCATTATTTTACAAGGATTAGAGCAATAAAAATGAAAGGAATCCTGTTAATCTGCCTAAATGGTTACTGCAGATATTTGAGTCATGGGGAATAGAGGTGGAATTATTTGTTGTTTTTGAGAGAGAAATATTTGAGAAAAGGCACTTTTGTATTCTATGCAGCCTGTTGAAAATCTTGATTATATAATAATTCAACAGTACCCCAATAAGAAAACGTTGATAGAATATGCTGACAGTTTTCAGTGGAGAAGTTAACTGGCCACAGGGAGGGCAGAATGACTACTATAACATTTAAGAGAAAGATTGAGTAATGGAATAAATTAGTGAAAACATGGCCTGGTAATTTTTTTGGGGGGAGAGGCAATGGATTAAGTGCTTCTTGCAAAGGGGACCACATGCATCTGCAAGCCCCAGGAAATTAATGGAGTCTTACCAGGTCAAGACCCACCTAGTACAAATGCATTTGAAGTCTTTGAATGCACAAGGGTTTTTTTTCTGCCATCTTAACTATTTTTTCTATTAGTATCAGCATAACTGGAATTCCTGGTACTATTTGTTCAGTGCTCGTTTCATCCTTTAATAAAGGGATCTGTCTTTCCAAAGATAAGCTTATTTTTCCACCCCAAAGAGAAAAGCAAGAATGCTTGACAGCTCCTTTCTTTCTTTCCTCTACTCACTATGCAGCAAATAATCAATCTTGGCTGAATGACATTTTAGAGAAATTACAGTTGTAAATGTGTCAGTATTTAAGAGAAGTGTAAAATGCCCCTTGCATTTGCATGGGTGGGAAATCAGAATTTAGCTAAATATACATGTGGCTGAAGAAAGCATAGAAATAAAAATGATCTTGTAACAAGAAAGTTACAAGGCAGCTTTTTGAAGAAAATTGCATGAATGGTCCCCACTGTGAAGATTTAAATGAGTGGCTCCCAAATAAATCCTTGAGAAGAGTGAGGGTGCCCAGTGCTGGGTGGTGCTGAGTGCCCTTTTTATCAGAGCCCTTCTTAGCAAAGGTTCTCCTTGTGCTCACTTTGACTGCTGCTACAAGATCAGACATCATGTACCAATATACAATTCCTCTTTTGCAGGCTGTTCTGCAACTGTTTTTCTCTTCCTCTGAAATTTTTTTTTGTACAATGTATTTACTGTTATTTCAATAATAATGCAATAACATGCATTGATCCTTTAAACACATACCATTTAATGCTTTTCCCAGTGGCACCTCGGCAGGCTTTGCAAACAGTGATCAATCAATAACCTTCACAAAGCCCTCTGCATCCCTCTCTTAGTTACACAGTTAGGGAGCTGAAGGATAAG
Organism: Rhipidura dahli; assembly: GCA_013399225.1. NCBI lineage: Eukaryota > Metazoa > Chordata > Aves > Passeriformes > Rhipiduridae > Rhipidura > Rhipidura dahli. The sequence goes on along the minus strand of VXAC01003306.1, from coordinate 120,679 downwards.
GATGTTGAAAGATTTGGCCAAGGTCACACAAGGAGTTGGTAGCTGACTTTTTTTTTAAATCTCAGACTCCTATTTCAGACTTCAGACCACACGTCCTCCACATAAGCATGTTTATATTTTGGGCAGGGTATAGGGAACAGTCTTGCCACACTGACTTTCCAAGTCAGTGACTATTCCTTTATGAATTCTAAGGTTTCCAAAGCCAAATGTCTGAAAGGAAAAATAAGAGGGATACTTCAAGAGCGAGAAAGCTGATGTTGCAGGGATGTAGATTTCTCACCAAGGGAAACCACTGGTGTGTTCCAACATAATTTGGTTTGCCACCAACCGACAAGCTGGTGATGGTGACACTGATTTGCAGTCAGCCTGTGTGAGATGTTGGTTAATGTTGCTACAACAGATATTCATTATAAACTACAGTTACCCACAGTTTACTCTGTTTAGGCAACCATTTAGTGGCTATTTATTAAAAATAAAATTTATGTATGGTTATTGGATATGTATTCTGGCAGGGAAGTGACCTTGGCAGAAACATGTCTGGATCAACACTCAGCTAGCAGTCACTCTTTATGTTGTCATATAAAACCTTGTTAAATAATATTTTGTTTCTATCTTCAATTGCTTTTATATAAGACCAGTAATGAAAGTCTCCCACAGGATTGGTAAATGCAGTGAGTTTTTCTGTACATTTTCTTTATAAAATTTAGAGCTAAGCCAATGAGTGTCAACATTATTGCCTAGCTGAAGTACTTGCTATAAACTCCGATTGTAAATTGTTTACTTTTAGATTTTTGCAGGTTTAAAAGTTCTCTACATTTAAATACAATTCAAATGGCTTTTGGAGAACTAAGGATAATTCACATTCAGAAAGCATTTAACTTTGATTTCAGTGAGACTACTCACATGCTTAGAGTTAAGTGGTTGGTTGAATTGTTGAATGCTCAGAAAAGACACTAAAAATAGAGCCGGGGGAAACCGTGGCTTCAGACAAACAACCAGTGCCAAAACAGATTGTAACTGTGGTATTTTAAAAAGACACCTTAATTTCAATGTACAGTGTCATTGTGTTTCACTAATTTTCATTTACTTGATGTCATTTCAATATAGCTTCAATTTCACCATGTTTTCCCTTGGTTTTTGTGAGTTTTCACCCTTTAAAAGAAAACCTTTGCATGAAAATTTCTATTGCAGTGGATAGAAAGCTGCTATAAAGCTAAGAAGGAATGTTGATTCCTGATGGATTATATTGATTTTTATTTTTACATTTTATTTATAATTACTTTATATTCTTTTATTTATAATTACATTATTTTTATTCATAGTTACAAGTTATCAGCAGTTTGAATATAGAGGAAGTCTAATTGTGAAGTCAATTCATCATCTTCAACACAATCAGTAAGGTCTGAGGGGGTGCATTTGTGCTTCTAGAGACAGAGACATTACATGGACAGAAAGAAATGGCTCGTCAGCTTATGGACTGCTGAAAGTAGGGGTGGTGGAGAGGATGGAGAGACCTCCTGTTCCTTGTGGCTGTTGGCTGTGATCCCAGGACAGGGACAGCAGAGCTGCAGCCATGTAGCTGCACTGGCTGGCTGCAAGGATTCTCTGGGGAGCACCTAGAAAGGTTCCTCGTGTCCTTAAAGGTTTGGGCAGCTGATAACGTGAGGAGCAGACAAGAATGCCGCTGCCAGCTGCTCTGACAAATGAGGATAAATTCTACTTCAAATGTTTTCTAAAACTGGGGGATATCTCCCTCTGGGGCACACCTGAAGTTGTTTCTCTTCACTGAAGTAAATAAGCAGTTTGTTTCTTGAGTCAGGAAAACCTGCCACAGAGCTTTGGTTGTCAGGGGAATGCAAAGCAAGCCCGCATTTGGCTTCCAGAACAAAAGGAGTGCAGTCCTTAGTTGTCAGGGGAAAACAAATAAATCATCAAAAACCTCAGGTTCTTGCTTTGGGGTAAAAACAGACCCAGAAGCCCGCTTTGCTCTGGGCTGGCTGTGGTAGTCACCATTTGAAAAAGTTAGACTTCACCCACACCTACCACATGGCAAGAATGATTTTCCCTTTGCTCACAGGGGTATGTCTGCCTACCAGGTGGGAAAAGTGGCTACATGGTGACTTGTGAATTGTGACCAACACTGCTGTGTATGCCTCAGCCCAGCTCAAGCTGTGGCCCATTCTGATTGTTTGGTGTTAGGAGGCCAGTGCAGATTCAGTTTCTCCCTCCTGGAGGGGGGGAATAGGAAAGAAGGCAAGGCTGTTTTAATCAGATTTCTTTTAAGAGAGACTATGACTGGCTTTGCCAGGGCTCTAGTTTTTAGACAATAGACCTCCCCTACCCGAGTGGGCTAGTAACACCGGTTTCTGTTATTAATTTGCTCCATCTCCTGCCTTTGAGCTGAGATTTCTTTTTCATTGCTGAGCTGGGCTCATCTGGCAAACAGAACAGTTTATGTAGTCTTAACAGAGTGATTGTTTTCAAAAGTGACTTTTGCCTCTTGGCCACTCAGCACTCCCCAAGAGGTGCTGCCTCTGAGTCCTTACTCAGGGCTCTCCCATGACACTGCTGATGTGGGCACTGTGGAAGGAGGATCTGGCTGTCTGGCCTCAAGCTGTTGTAGCACCTGGCTGCGTGTGTGCTGAAAGCCAGTACTGTCAAGTGTGGCATTTAATCTCTCCACAGTGGCAGCACATCTACTCCTACCCCATCTTTCCTCTTTGCTGTGGAGAAGCATCTTTTCCCTCAGAGCAACTGTACTGAGGGGTGGTTTTGAGTGGTTCAGTGTGTGAGAAGGACTCCAGATCGCTTCTGTTGCTTTCCCTATCACAGGATTTTTGTGGGAATGCATAGTACTTCCAGTCACTCTGTGAGAATCTCTTGGGAAAATCTTTCAGCATTGTAATGCAAAGGAATCATTAATACAGGTAGAGGATACAATGCAGTGAAGAGAAAGTCTTTGATAACTTCGAGAGATGGAATTTGAAGCCTTTCAGAAAGCTCTTAGAAAACTGGAATTACTTTTGTGTTTATAGCTGTTCATTTGTGATGTGTTCTCTCTGTACCTCATACAATGTTGTACAGGATGTTCCATATTTTTAAGGAGAGAACTAAATGCCATGCTATGAATAGAGTGCTGAAATGGTGTTTATTCACAGGCCACCAGAAGCCATCAAGTGAGCACTGCTCTTCACAGCAAAACAAGGCATGCAGTCAGGAGTTAGAGTCCAGAGCCACACTCCTCACTTGTTCAGCTTCAAAGGATCCTAAAGATCTAATATGAGAGAAGAGTATATCAAACTAAATACTAGGGGGGGCGAAAGATATAATAATAAAGGGGTCATTTCATATGAGTGGAGGCATTGTTTCTGCTACACAAGCATGGCCCTATTTTTGGTGTCTGGGTGTTTATCTACCAGAGCCTAAAAATGCACTTCTCCCACCCTTTCATAGCCTTTTTTTCTCTACTGTAGAACAACTTAGGAGCTGGGTAAGCTGTATCCTGGAAAAACACATTGCAGGAAATGGTATTTACCCTTTGATCTTTAGATCCTTCCTCTGCTGTGATATACAGTAACTTGTTTTGTCTTTGCTCAGTGAACAGGCTTTCTCCATTTAGATTTATGGCAATGGCTCATTGCTGTTAGAGGAGGCTTTACTGCCTTTCATAAAATAAGGGAAGAAAGGCCATGTTTTCCACTTATCCTACAACTTTCCATAGTGTCTGGAGACTGAGGAATTTTGAGTTATATATTTGTTTGATTGCAAGGTATTCATTGCGCTGGATTGGCTGCTACTGTCCTGACTTTGAAGTGTCACTCCATGCACAGCCCCATTAAACTCAAAAGAACCCTTTGTAAAGCTTGTTGGCCAAATAAAAGTAAAAGTTTGCAGCACTTATCCCATAATAGAGTATTTATATACCCAGTTAAATACTTGGAGAGCAATGTAGTGGCCACTGAGGCTGCACATTCACCTCATGCACTGATGCATTACACTGAATTCTTTGTATTGACATAGCCTGGGATGCTATTCAGTATCAGCAAGGGTATCAGAATCTGGACTGCACATATTATTGCATGATGATAAAGGGGAAAAGCTGAAACCAGTGTGGGGAGTGGATACATGCCTCTATCACATGCTTGAAGCCTTTCTATTTAACTGTAAGAAAGAGAGGACCACTTCCCATTTCTGTGTGCATTTCCCTGAATCCTTGTGGGGTGCTGACAGGATAGGATTTGCTTTCTCTGCCTTTGCTCTGTGTTTCTTTAACTCCACCTGCCATTTATGCTGGAGGCATGCACTGACTGAGTTACAACCTCAGTTGCCTCCTGGCAGGGTCCAAAATCTGTCCCAAACTGCCCCTTGGAAATGCCAGGTGAGTATGCTGAGGTACTTGATTGTTGTCAGTGGCCTTATGGACACCAAAACTGTCTCACTATAATCTATATCTTAAGGGTTTGTGTTTGAAACACTAACCCATAAGAAGGATAAGGATCTTCAACAGTAAAGTGGGAATTGATAGGGGAAGCATAATTTGCTTTCAGTTCTTTTTAAAACCTTACTAACAATTTAAAATTAACAGAAAAGTAAAATTCCAGGGTGGAAAGTTGCAGAAGGAGAAGTCCAAAGATTTTGAGTGAAGTTTGTGTAAAAGTTCTATGACTTTCATCTGTATGCAGTTAAAAGCCTTTGTATCTGTTATATTTAAGGACTTTTATAGACTTTTAACGTGGTACTGTTTTTGGAAATAAAGGTTATAATAATGAAGGGAAGACTGACAAAATGTAAGGTAGATTTTTTTTGCCCAAACCAACTGTTATGAAAGCTGTAGGCAAGCATATGTTTGAGACTTCCCTACTGGTTTACTATTTTATAATGCCACTTAAAAATACAATGGATAAAAATTTTATTTCTGATCCTGAATTATATTAATATGTAAATATAACTTTTGTACAGAAAGAAACAAGTAACAAATCAGTAAAAATGTCACTTTCCATAAATATTCCATGTTTTGATTTCTTTATGTGCTAGCACTGATGATCTTTAATCTCCCAGATCTACAGTCTTGCAACTGCTTTCTTTTTTAATAACTTACACTTGAATTTTTCTAAGGAGAAAAGGCTCTTTATACAGCTGTATGCTTTCATGAGGAATTAATGACTTGATAAACATTTGACTGTTATTGTTTATGCAGATGCAGTCAGCTCCCTGAAAAGAAGGCCAGGTCACATAGTGTGTGCATGATTTAGTGGAAGAAAGGGAAAATATTTTTTTTGTAGGAAAACAAAGAGTAGGATCCACAGCGTAAACACCAGTAATTTCTTACATGGAGGAATTCTCCTCTCTTAGAGAACTCCCTGCTCCTCAATCACAGTTCTCTTTTCTCTTGGCAAAGAATGGCAAAAAACCAAGTCCACATAGTTGAGTACAGCTTTTTGTAGCTGTTCATGGGTCTCTAATCAATTAACAAATTGTGTCTATTAAATGATACTGAAATAACAGTAAAGGCTAATAGAAACGGTCATGCCTTGGCTACTGAAGTTACTTTTGTTTGCAAAGACTATGCCTGATAGTCACCATTTATTTTGTGTAGCGATCTTGAGAAGGCAAGGAAAGAAGAGCTTTAGCCATAAGGCAGTAAAGCACTTAATGTGCAACAATTCTGTTGATTGCCTGTAGAATAGTAATACAGCCTTTTTTTCCCTAAGAGTTCAGGAGGTGATTCTGAAATTCATATTTTCAGGAATGTCTTTATGAGGAGTCATGATAGAAACAAAATTACAGCCAAGGATTGCAAATGTATTCCTTAAGGTTGTTTGTGAAAGCCTCTACCAGGCCCACAATTTTTGGTATAGGTTTTATTTATGTGGGCTGCTGTTTGGGGACATGGTGTGCAGTGTTCTGTGCCCTACAAATTACTACTACTTGCCAAGTTTCAAATGTTGCCATTTTAGCTCAAAGTGCCTAAGCCTTTGGGTGGCACAGGTGTACCTTTTAACACTTTGCACCCAGTAGCTAACACACACCTAGGAAAGGGCTGACTGCAGGCTGCTGAATGCTGCATGGGGTGCATTGCCCCAGGAATGGAATTTTGTCTGAGGGTCAAAACCTGTCAGTTCTGTCAGACCCTGTGGAACTAGGGGAGAGCTGCTGTCTGTGGGGAACAGGTGAAGCAATGGGAATATAGGGGCAGGTGCTTTTGGAATCCCTCAGCCTGGTTTACTGCTGCAACATCTCCCAGGGCAGCAGCAGGACGGTGGAGATGGAAGCCAGCACAGAGCAATAACCCCAGCAGCATCTTTGCTTCTGATCACAGAGGGTTGTTTTCTGTTGTTATTGTGACTTTGCCAGCCTCAGGAAGCCACTGCCTACTTTGTGTCTACAGCTGGTGTTAGGAGGTGCTGCCATCTCAGTCTGGGATTTATAGTTTTATAGAGCCAGAACTGGGATTATCCCAGAATGGGTTGGGTTGGAAGAGACCAAAGCAGGTCACCTGGTCCCACCTCCCTGCTCAGGCAGGGCTATCCTAGAGTCCATGGCACAGGCTTGCATCCTGACAGTTCTGGAATATCTCCAGTGAGGGAGGCTCTACACTTTCTCTGGGCAATCTGTTCCAGTGCTTGGTCCTCTGTTCCTCTTTACACAAACCTTGCAATGGTAGTTATCCTATAATAAGCCAAGTTACTAAATGATTCTAGCATCAGTTATTGTAGTAAGTAATGGGCCTAACTGGAGTGAGTGATTCAGTTGTGTATTTTAGAAATGAAGTATGTTGGTCTGCAGTCTTGTACAAGCAAAATTATTTTAACTTTGACTTGGAACAGGCTGTCAGGGGCTGACTCTAAGATGTAACACAAAGCTCACACCAGCTGAAAGTTTGGTGATGACTTCAGCGGTCAGTAGCTCTTGACAAAGAGATCCATATCTTATTCCACTGGTGCCAATGACAGAATCTCTCTTGTGCTGAGAAAGCCAGAGTGGTCCTCCAGCACGAAAAATGCTGAAGCAATAGGGACAATCACAGTCACCTTTTTTTTTGGCTGTGTGAGAGTAAAACTTCTTCAGACAGTTGCAGTTATTGTCATCATCTTCCACTTTGAAAATAAGCAACATAAGAAACAGCTTATCAAATATACATAGAACTGATTTTTCCCAAGAAAGCAGCCTGAAGTCTTGATTATGGACAGCAGCATGGTTTAAAAGTCTTAAACTTATAATTTTGAGAGGTGAGGGGTCCCAGAGCATGTCATTTTGGTTTTTATTGGTCATAGTCATGGTTGGCAATGTTGGTAACTGGCATAGATCTATGTTCTTTTACAGATGCTTTCATGTCAGAGTGTGGGATCAAACTCCATACAATGATGCATAATGCTAAACTTTCGACTAATCTGAATACTAATAAATATGTTAATGGATAGGAATTGATATGGAGGAATACACAATTTTATTTATGGCCATTTTGATTTAAAAGGTCAGAGTAGAACAGCTTGCACTAGACAGTTACAGGGCAATTGTTAAGTGTTTTCTGCTTGTCATATTGAATTACATGAAGTGTTTTATAGTGTAGTCCCTGTTTAGGCCTCCTTACCCAGAATAATATTTTACGGAAATTAAATATTCTGTAGATGTACATCTAATAATAAATAATCACCAACAGCCTGAAGTATTTGCTGAGGTATGGCTGTGAAATGTCAACAAGATGTTGTAAGTGCACTTGCCAGAAATTATGCATGGGAAGTGTCTTAAATCCTGGCCTTGAAGATGGGATTTGATTAAAAAAAAGGCACAAGCAAAAAAGCCCTACCCCTCATGTTTTTTGTTTTCTATGTGCTTTTTACATTTTCTCACATATGCTCCATAAATAATACAAGGTTTGAGGCTGTGCTTCCATTGTATCAAAGCTGGACACCTAAAATGCTTCCTACTGACCCGTGTTTCTTAAACTTAGCATATTATGGCTGGATTCCACCAATTTTAGCTGAGGTGCCAGAAAATGTCCAGTCACAGCAGGACTGAGTTTAACACTGGCGAATTTTCCTGGCCTCCTGGCCACTCATTAATTTACTCTGGGCATGAACTCTGTGCTAAAGCCCACACTGACATATTTCTGTAACTCTCCTTGATTATGCATGGTAAGATATTGCTGTGGTAGCCTGCACTGCAGTGATGCCATTGTAAGGACATAAGAATAGTTAGAGTTTCAGACTAAAAGTTCACCTAGTTCGCCTACTTATTGTCTGCAGCAGTGACCACAAGTGGGTGCCTAAAGAATTTATAAAAAGGGCAAGTATATGGGAATACTTTGTCTAAACACTCTTGATAGCTTTTCAATATTTTGCAGCTCAGAGACTGTCAAAACTTGAGGTGGCTTCTACTATTTATAGTTACCTTTTGGGGTTTCTCTGTCATTAAGGTGTGCAGTCTCCCCTCAAACTTACATAAACTTTGGTATCTGCTGCATCCTTTGTCAGGGTCCTCACATTTTGGACCCTCATGAGTCTAACCCACAACTAATATTTCTTTGGATGGAAAAAACTGGGTATTCAGTCAATCCATGCTTAGTGTTGCTTTATACATGTTTTGTCTCCTCAACTATGATTTATTTGCACATTAATTATAGCTGTTATCAATCAATGATGTTCAAATGCATTCGATACATTAAGAAACATGTGCTCTGTTTTTTCTTCCTGTTCAAGTACATCCTGTTGGCCAATGGCAGCCCTGGAAAGCAAGAAAATTAAATAGAAAACAAATGCAACTTGATTTGCCTAGGCATTATTTAGTTTCTTGATACACTATGGCCAGAGCCTTTTCACTTTCCTGTTTAGGAGGGAAAATATGGTTAATATTCTAAATGACATATCAAAAAAAGAGAAAGATTTGTTATTGCTGAATGAAAGCATCTGAAGTTCTGTCTGGTAGTAGTTGGTATGATGCAATGGGAGAAAGGAGAGTTTGTGGTGAAGCACAACTCAAACTTGAGCAAGCTGAATTTTTTTTTCACCTCTGAAAGTGAGTGAGGAGTGTTATTCTGGTTGTAAATCATGGGAGAAAGCCAAGAAACCTATTGCTGCTGTCAAAACCAATTGTGTGTGTTATTGTGGCCACTGTATTGGCAAAGTAAATATATTTACACATATAATGGAGAATATGATTGTGAGTCAGCATCAGGAGAACTATGTCAAGAATTTCTCAGCACAAGTTTTTATTCAGTCCTTTTGTTTTGGTGTTTGTCACAGTTTTTTATTGGTCTGGCTCCACTTTATTTCCTGCATGCCTACTCTTATGATTCTAGCTGTAATCAGTGTGAAAAGTATCCAATAATCAATAACCAAATAGCAGTTCTGTGCTTCTAATGAGAAAAGCTGTGATCAAAATGTCCACAGGCCAGTTTCCTTTTTGTATTCACAGGATTTACTCCTGACTCTGTCTCTCTGAAGTATCAGAGCACAGAATTCCACCTGCACACATGATGCTGTTCTGAAGAGTAATAACTTTTATAACTTGGTAAATCTGATGAAAGGAGATGGGTTGTGTCCCACATCAATCTCTTTTTCATTTTTAATTCCAGAATGAATATGTAAATGTAAAAACAAAGTAGAAGAATGTTCCCTAGGTTTTATATTGCAGCTATTAGTTCATATCTGGCTAAGCATTGGAGCATAGAATCATAGAATGGTTTGTGTTGGAAGGAGCCTTAAAGGCCACTTGGCTTTGATTCCCCTGCCATGGACAGGGACCTTTCACAAGGACAGGTTGCTCAAAGCCCCATCCAACCCAGCCTTGAATATGTGTCAGTAATGAGGTGATATAAAAGGATTGCTGGGATCTATTTGAATTTCTCACTCCAGATATATTTTCTATGAGTATTTCACCAATGCATATTCTTGAGAGTCTTCTAAAACTCCAGGAGAGTTTCTATGTGCTGATTAGCTCAAAATTACTGCTCTGATGGGATGGTCTAGGTTGCTTTTCTGCTACTGGATGCCTTTATTTATCCTATTCCCTGATGAGTTGTTTAATGGTGAGCTGTGTAGAAGAGTTGCAGCAAATTCTGGGATGCAGAGTGTAGTAAAATGGAAGGTATTTTTGCAGTGGCTCCATGGCATGTTTGACTGTGCCCAAAGCTTGGCTGGTTCTGTGGGCTTGAGCTTTGGGCTCCATAAGAAATGAAAGCTGTAGGGGGGAAGCAAAAATCGTCAAAAATTGTGTATGTTGGGTGAAGAACAATGATAACTGGCTTATCTGTCATATCACAGCATTTTTGAAATATCACTGATATTTTTGAATGTCATCTGAATTAATCTTGCAGAGTGCTGAGCATTATGAAATCTGAAGGTGTTTTTTTCTGCAGTATCAGAAGTACAAAGGTCAACTTGAGTGCACATCAACATTAATGTGTAGTGGGTGGCAAAACATGAGCTGAACACTTAAATATGTAAATTGCTAGGGATGAGCTCAGTCTGTTGTACTGTTTGCCAGGTGCAGTTAAGGTTGACAGGATGGCTTCTTGGGTGATGTGAGATCATGGCTGAGATTTTCCCCTTTACTCCCTTTAGGCTTGGGAAAGGGCAAGGGACATCAATAAAGGGGCCACAGACACCTGAAGTCTGATTAGGGAAGGATTTTTCTAGTACCAGCAGTGTGAAATGCCTGTTTAAACATTCATAGGACAGCTTCATAGGAGACATCGAAGCATTCACCTGAAAGATGTAGATTCAAATCTATTCAGGCAGTAGAGGTTGTTCCACAGATGGGTTCAAGACTCTCACTAATGTGCAGCCTCATGAGAAAGTTGGGGGAAGTAACAATATCATGGCAATATGGCCAGATTGTCCAAAAACTTGCTGAAAAATAAATTCTCAAAAGTCTGTCCCTATATTTATCCATGATGTCTCTAAGACTGATTTCTATTTTACTTGAGTATTGAATTTAGCTTGCAACACTTAAATACCCTAATAAGTAAATGGATAAAAATAAAATCTTAAAAAAATTAATTAAATTCAAATTCGTGCCATTCTCTTTCCTCTGTTATGTGTCGAAGGAGGTTTCTGTTTGAAAGGTGAGTATCAGTCAGGGAGAAGAACAAATATTAGCTTCCTTTTCTTTTTGTTTTTGCGTGCTGGAAGGAATTGCCTTCCAAACTGCAGCATACAAACATGGTAGAGATGACTGTTCCTCAGGGACACAGTATAATACAGAATATATATAAACAGGTGATACATAACACACTGTGAATGGGCTGGTTTTGCACTTGAGGACTGTGCCTTGCTAAATGGTGGAAGGTGCTTCATTAGACTGGCAGACAGAGACTAACAAGGTTTTTCTCTTAAATGTAGTGAGAGCATCTATAATTGAAACTTTCCTCCCATCTCTATGCAGCCACTGTATCGTAGTAACCTCTGTGTAGGTCACTGAAGAAAGTTGTACATACAAATGTTGTTTAATAAAGTCTTTGTTGGCTCACAGACATGGTGCCAGAACAGTTGCTGCTGCTGTATTAGGTGACTGAAGCTGTAGATCATTTACAGTACTGTGTCCCTTTACTTCTCTGTGTGGCCTTGGAAATGAGCCCACTCCATTTCAAGGGGTACCCTTGGTAAAGTCTTCACTTGTTTTGTTTCTACATATTCACTCAGGTCTATTATGAGAGGGGATTGAAAGTAATGTAGACATTTAAGAGATGAAACATAACATGGAATTTACTGATTAGGCCCCTGTAATTACAGTTTATGCAGGAAGAAGCGCTCCCAGGAGATTTCTGCAGACAAGCAGCAGGGAATGATGGTGCCTTTCTACTGCTCTGCTGAAATGTGGCTTTTTCCAGATGCTTCTAGGTTTTAGATAAAGAGTCTGGAGGCTGCTTGTACCACCTGCCCCATCTGCTGCAGGGCAGCTCCAAGGGGCTCCCATCGTCTCTCCTGTCTGTTAGCAACTCTTCCCATTGCTGCAGCTCCCAAACTTCCCTGCCTTAGGCAGGGGCCCTGCTCTCATGGTGGGTTGCAGGCAGCAGTTTGGCATTTACCAAGGGACTGTTTGGCCCCATGGCTTTATGTGTGGTTGGTCTTGGTTTTTAAATGTAAATTTAAAGGTGAATTTAAAACAGGTGAATCAAGGCCCATGTTCACACCAGCTAATGTACAGCTTCAATAGAAAATTACTGCCCTCGTTTACTCTGAAGTGTGGTGTGCCAGTCTCACCCAGGGAAAATATCTTTAGTTTTTTCTGCCTCTATTAACTGAAATCTGTGTAAAATTGGAGGGTGAAATGAAATCAGAGGTAAAATCCTGCTTCTTTGTGTTAATTCTTCCAGTGGTGCCTCAGCTGTGAAACCACTGGGGACTTACTCTGTAACAGAGGCCTGCCTGCCAGTGAGTAGGGGCTCCTCTCCTTAACCTCCTCACGGGGAGGAAAAGAGGGGGATATAATAAAAGTCATTATACCTTCACATAGGTCTTAGAAGAGGTATTGATTAATTTTTTTAAATTTCCATAATGAATTTTTTGCTGTTACGTTATCTGTTGTTCTGATAAATCACATTTTGCTGCTTACTGGGCTAAGGGTGTTAAGGATTCAAAAGTGAAATATGCAAGAGTATTCCAGAATGGTTTTTTGCTTGTACTTAATTTCTAGTTTTGATCTTTCTGACAAAGTTGCAACATTTGAAATATAAAAAGAGTAATTTTTGGGGGGTATTATCAGATTCCTGTTCATCTTTCCCTATATAATAATTCTCTCCAAGGATTCTTTTTCCCATAATTTTTTGAGACTTAGTTAATTCGACAGAGACAGGCAACTCTAGAGCCACACTGTCCATATTACAGATGCTAGCTAAATCTTCCCTTCCCCCCTTATGAACATTTTTTGTATTCTGCCATCACAAAATGAATTACACTTTGCTGTTGCTTTGCAAGAAAAAAATTAATTTGTGAACTGATCTTCCACTGAACCAAAGGGAAGACAGCTGGGCTTATTTCATTTGGAATCACCTGGCATATTGGGGGCAGTGGGCTTTAGCTTTTCACCTGTAAGTGCTGTTTGGCTTGCAGTACCTTGCAGAAGCTGGAAGCCTTGTCCAAAATCAGTGCTCATGCAGCAGTAATTAGACCATCCAGCTGTTCTGTAGCTGTGATTTTTTTGTCTCTCCCCTCCTTCCAGGAAATTAAGAATTCATGTTGTAAAGGCTTGAATTTGCAAGTTTGGGTCTTTAACTGAAGTGGCTGGAGAATCTTTAGGTATTGGTATGATCATTGTCGTGTTTTGTTCTAATTTTTTGGCTATTAGAGACAGCCAGTTTACTTAGCCATGTGCTTGTGTTAGGTCTTGAGGCTGGAGCAGTGCTGTGTAACAGGGTTAATTCCTTTGCTCCTGATGTTCCCAGCAGCTTTTCTGATGAGGAAGGAAGGTACTGGCATACAGAACTTTTATGCTGCTGCTTCCTGTCTCTGCCCAGGTGTTATTTGTGGAAAGTAAGAATAAAACTCCTTCTGAGCATGACTAGCATGCTTGGATCCTGTTAAGAATGAGTTTTCAGTTGTCTGAAAGGAGGGATGAATTAGGCTACAAAGGAAGTTTCCAGTGATGTAGATGTTAAATATAACCCCTCCATCTTTATCAACATCTTCATATGTCCATTTAATTAAGCTAGATCCATTCCTGTGAACAGATTGCACTGGATGTGGTTGTGAGGAGAATGGCAGATGAAGAAAGGCTGTGTGACAGGTGCCTGAGGTGTAATATGTGAGCTTCAGCATATGCTGCTTCTGATATGGATCTGATGTCACCTTCTCACCTGTTTGGGTTCCCTGTGTGTGCTAATGAGAGTGGAATCAATGAAAGTTTCATTCTTTATGCCTTATGGACATTTGTGGCTACAGCTGGTGAGGGAACCTTGCTTGCAATACTGTGATGCACTGGAAATATGAGGGGTTTTCTCTGTGATGACTCCACTCTTCTGGAATCAGACAAATTGATCAGAAGGAAAGGAAACTCTGGTTGTTCACAGCTTATTTTAATTAAACTTTCTGCATACCCATGCTGTGAATGAAAGTAGAAATTTTGAACTGATTTTGAACTTGAATTTCTTTTTTTCTTGAGGAATATAGACTTGAGACTTGTCATTCAGTGCATAGGTTCATGGCATTTCAGCTGTAGTGCAGTCCTCTCTAGATCCAGATGCTCTTTTCTGTTCTGTTTATTTTCTTTTGTGTAGTTTTGTCTCAGGTATTTCTCTTCTGATATTTCTGTGCATTATCAGGCTGGTCCAGCAGTACCCTGGCTCTATTGCAGGGTATTTCATACTTATTCCAGTGTTTTTTGGCACAATAATTTGCCCTTGAAAAATGCAATTTTTAAGTATCTCTTTTATGGCTCAGACAGCGTTCTGCTTTACATGATTACTGAAAGGTAACATCAGTCTGCAGCATTTCCATTGCACATACAGCAGCACAGAAATATATTTGCTTTTGTAGTGGTTCCTGCCTCTCTTATTCGTTGCCAGAAATAAATCAAGAGTTGGTGTTGGGACATCTGATGCTCATTGTGTATCACAGACCACGTATCTGGCCTTTTCTTTTAAACTACCAGTCCAAAATTGTTCCTCAGTGCTAATTGTGCACATTCATTGTAGTTTACCTGTGGCTTTTTGGTTAAATGCCTTCAGTGAGTTCTACTACCAGGGTTGAGACTTTTGCTTACTACTTAGCTTAGTAGAGGTTCAAGGGAGGTGAGATAGCTTACAGTGACATGAAGTAGTACAATCAGATGTGGTATTTTGGACTTGAAATCATTCCTAGTGATTATGATCAAAACCCAATGCCCCTCTTTTTTGTTTGGTCCCAGAAGTTAATTTAGAGCAGGACAGTCTTACAGTTTAGAATTTTGGCAAACTTCTAATATATGTTTGAATATAAAACATGAATGAAGAATGCTAAGAGAAAAGAAGTCTGTGGAATCCTCAGTTATAATTGAAGGACAAGTTAAGGAATATTCTATGAAAAATAAATTAACTTAATACTTAAGTAGAGGAAACCTTCAGAAATATAATGAAAATTTTAAGTGTATTGAAACAGTTTTGTGGAAGAAAACCAAAAAAGTATTTTGCATTTCAAAAGCCAATAAAATGAAAATTTTCCTTATAGAAGCTCAGAGGGCTCTAAGGTAGGACTTATGACACCATGCATGCCATACTATTAAAATGCAAACATTGCTGATCACACATTGATCAAGCCATTTGAATACACCTGACTATTACCAGACTAGAGGTAGAGGGAATGTGAAGTTAACTTTGTAAGGTACAGCCCAATATGCAGCCCAAATTCTTGGTGTTCCTATGGATGAAAAGCTATTAGGCAGTGCTAGTGCAGTGTTCATGTCTAGCCACTAAAATTTGATGTTTTTCCTGGAAGGGGAGGTATTGGAATAGATCTGAATGCCAACAAGGCAGTGATTTTGGCACTCTGATTTAATTCCTAGAAGTACTGAGCTTTGGAACTTTTACTGGATGCTTTCTCATACCCACGTTTCTCCTCCCCTTTCTGATGGCAGTGCTGCAGCAGGTGAAAACTCTCTCCTGTGTGATTCCCAATACTATCAGCTCTTGGGAATGAGGGGTGAATCCCAGTTCAATCATTTCACTTGATTCCAGTGCAAATGGACAGGGATTTTTCTGGGGTTTGGCTGTGTCTCTACTAACACCTGAAGTCTTTAGGTACATAAAGTGTCTACAGTTCTTTAGTCAGACCCTTCATGATTTCTTTAGGCTACCCCAGAAATTAAACTGTATTCAAGTAGAAAATATCATTGTCGGCTTAGGAGATCCTTCCTTCAAGTCCTTTCCTTGGATTTTGCTCCAGTGCTGCTGAGGGATGAGTGCAAGTGAGCATCTTAGTGTGCAACATGCTCCCAGCTCCCTTGTGCTGTGTGCTGGGCACAGCCAGCAGCAGCTCTGGGACTGCCTGTCTGGCCACAGTTTGGTTGCCAGGTAGGCTCAGAGGTGTGCCATTGGCATGGGTAGCTCTACATGTGCCTGCCCAGTGTGGGCAATCCAAGTCTGCCTTGGCAGTCAGGGGAGCTGGGGCTGTTGTGGCTGCTTCTGGAATTGTTCCCCTCTTCCTTGGTGGGGAGGTTTGACCTGCTTCATTAGAATTGTGGAAGATGTCCTGACTGCCCTTTCTACTTGAGTTGCTAATTCTCCCTTTCCTACTAAAAAGTTAACTCAGACTGTTTTTATTTGTGAAGATCTGATCTGTCAGCCAGGCCTTTTGGTTTTGTGTGAAAGGCTGTGTCTGAGATAGCAGCAGGCATATCTTGTATGACTTCAGATCATTGTACATTGTGGGTTAAAGGTGTTGAGGTATTTCTGTAAGGAGTGGATAAAAATGCCTCTGAACTGCCTTTGTTTCATTCAGTTTGTGTCACCAGAGAAGGATTTTGCTTCTCTGTTTATTGTGGCTTGATTGCTGCCTTGGGAGCCTCAGTTCAGTGCACAGCACCTCTTGAGAGACCTTCAGAGGTGGTCGAATGTGGTGAGTGTGGGTCATTTCCCAGAGCAGACTGAATTGGAAAGCCTACCAAAGAAGCATTGAGAGGAAGTGTGGTGTCCATGCTAGGGAACCTGTTAGGTCTAGAAAAAAGGGATTTTTCTGCTGGGAATGCAACATTTATCAGGTATTTCAAAGATAAGGATCTTTTTAGTGGATGAGCAACTAGAATTCAGATGCTAGATGCTGTCCCATAAGGAAAAGTGTTTTATCTTCAGTCTTTGAGTAACAAAATATAAGCTATATGCTACCAGCAATAGCTAAGGAAAAGAATCATGTTTAGGCTTATTCTGTTTTTTTGAAAAGCAGGGGTTGGTGAATTGTGCCTCCCAGTGACCCCTTAGTCAGGGGACTGGAATCTGTCTGCACTGCTTCCCCCTTTTGTCTTACACTCCAGCCGTGAAAAGGAGATACTTAATTATACATGGGATTTTAAAAAATCTGGCATTGAGTGGCTTTGAAATGTTGCCAATAATGACATCCCTAAATAATATTCTTACTGCTTCAGAGAGAATGGAGTACTGGAGTGCCAGCAGACACCTTTTCATTTCTCTGTGACTGGCAGAAGCTGTTTTAAATAGGTAGAATGGAGTCAGAAATCAGTGTGCTGCATCTAAAATGCTTTTTTGGCCTGAATAGCATTCTGTTGGTCAATAACAAAGCATTGTCTGTATCTGGAATTGCCTGTGGCACTTGAAGTAGTCATAATCTTGCTTCTGTTGTGCATCCCTCAGGTCCTGGGAGTGCACTTCTCTTTGGGGATGGTACAGTAGGGCTGGCATAGTAATTCTTCGAGTGAGTAGCTGTCCAGGCACAGAGGAGCAGGTGCAAGCAGGATTTTGGTACCTAATACAGAGGGAAGGTCTTGTGTGAGCAAGTTTCTTGAATTCTCCCTTGTTCAGTTGCACCATCATGGTTGGTTTGGTCTATTCTATCCTAAAATCTCTTCTCCACAGAAGAAATCCTCTGGTATTCCACTAATGTTGTTTCTGAAGTTGTGCCCATCAGTTTTATAGAATTACAGCTTTAGTTTCATATTGGGTGATTTTTTTTTGTTTTTTGTTTAATAGGTTCATTAGAAAAATCAGTGTTGGTTCACATGAAATTATCTTTAGACTGTTCTAATCCAGGAAGTGGTTTCAGTTGAAGAAAAGCAAGTCAGGACTGGAGTGCTGATTAGAGAGCTCAGATGGTGTGAGATACTGCTAATGCACCCTTCCATCCTTAGGAATTGTAGACTCCAGGATGCAATACTGGTATATGATATAGGATACCTGGGCACAGATTGTTCTGTGCTTGCTCGAGCATGGGAATGTGAGCTTGGATTTCCTATGACATCTGTGATGGTTCCAACCAGTGGCAAATTGGGTTTTTTTGAGAATTTAGTTCTTGAGCTTTTATTAAAAATTCCCTGACTGCTGTAACTTCCAGCCCTCTGTCCTTACCCCGAGTCCAACAAAACCCCTAATCCCAAACCAAACAAAATTATATGTAGGAAAAGGGGTAGGGGTCTCTTGAGCTGAAACAAATGTTTTCATCTTGCATGACATTTAGGATAAATTAAGTTTTGGGACTGATGTGAAATACTTCTGGTTCTTCATCCGGTGAGCCATGACATCAGTTATTCACATGGGGGTTTTTATTTGTGCTGTGTTAGAAAGGCAGGCATTTTATGAGAATTTTTATGTTAACTTTTGTCTTCTGAGAACTGTGGACAAGACTGAAGTCCACCTGATCTTTCTCTGGCAGAGATCAGGAATAATTTATACACAGTCAAAAGACATAGGAGAGATAAGTGCCTCTCTTTCCCAACCTGTCTCTGCTGTGCCTGCCTGTCTGTCAGTAGATGTTGGTGTGGATCGACTGAGGTTTGAGTGGGGAAGGGGGGGTCTTTCTTTTATGTTTGGGCACAAGAGAGCAGGGAGCAGCCCTATACAGAGTGGGCACTTCAGAAGATGTGAATGGCCCCTAGCAATGGTAGCTGTGCAACCATCAAGTTCCCAGGGTGAAAGTAGGAAATTAGGAGGAAACACTTGAAAAACTTGGCAATTGCAGCAGTCAGGGGGCAGCTGAGCTTTATTCCTTGAAGTGTATTTAAATTGTATCCAGAAAGCCCTTCCCTCACCCTGGTAGCCTTGCATACCTGGTGGAAAACTTGCTCATATTTTAATCAACTTCAGACTCCCTTTTGTGTCCTTAGAAAGCTGATATATGGTTTCAAAGCAACAACAACAAAAAAAGGATTTAATATTTTCTTTAATATGTGTGTTGGATTAATTATGTGAGTTTTAGATTTTTCTCCAGATCTGAATATAACATTCCAGAGCTTGGTTTGGTCAGGAGGCAAGTGCTATTGCTCGTGTAGTTTTCCTTGCTGAATCCCATGATGTGACCCATGTCCTGTTGTGTGTACAAAGCAGGCAGGACCTCTGCCTCTGTGTTTTATAAACCTTTGTTGTTCAGCTCCTCAGGCTAGCTAGGAAAGTGCCTGTTAATGCAGTGATCTGATTCCCGTGCCTCCTTAGCTCAGTATGCTTCCAGCAGCTCTGCAGCAAGCAGGAAACTTTAGCCGTGTACAGCCTTCCTGTCAAGGGGCCACTGAGGGGGGATGCCAAAGACATTTTCTCCGCTTTCCATGTGAATGCAGGGTCTCTTACTGAATTCCTCAGCAGTCTCATGTGTTATTCTCCATGAAATCGCTCAGTTACAGGTCTGACAAAACAGACTTCCATCTGTGACTGTGTGTTGAGAAGCTGGGTGACGTACTGGATACTGTAACATAGGAAACACTGACATAAATGGGCTTACTGATACGGTGAGAACATAGCACACGCTGCCTCTTTTATTTTTTTTTTTATGTTTGACACTCAACTTTGCCATGATGCAGTTTTTATCTAATCCACAGAAGTTTGCTGGAAAACATTAAGTTGAATGTTTGTGATAGATTTTGCAGTGATCAGCCTTGCTGAGTTTTTGATGATATCATGGATTTTTAGGCAATTCCCATTAATAATCTTCCAGTTAGCATGTATTTTCGATGTGTTTATCTACATATTTGGAAAGGTTTGCGTAATTAATAATTGTTATACTTAAAGAAATAAGCTTAGTAGGCTTTGAAAAAGGGTTAAGCATTATGAGTGTAATAAGATAACCTAGAGTTAAGTTAGAAAGGATTAAAAACATGAGATATAAATCCCTATGCCTCAGGGTGTAATTGATGGAGTTTAAAAAGGAATTTCCCTGATGGGTAAATTAGTCTATAATTGCCCCCATAGGGACTCCCTCCTTAAACATCTGATACTGGTGTCAGTCAATACCATGCTTGACAGACCTTCAAACTAATTCAGGATGGCAACTCTCATAGTAACTAACACAGTACTGTGGTGTATATTATGTTCCTTCCTGGCAGTGTAAGCCAATATTTACTGTTTAGCAATAGTGTGTTCTAGTAATACATTACATCTCATGTGATATATCACAGTATGTAATAAATTGTAACTGGAATTGCTGGTAATATGTAATGGCTCTTTGATTTGCACTTTACAAGAAGTAAAGTCTCTCTCCTATAGTGGAATTAAGTGACATATTTCAGAAGAAAACTCTTCCTATTTTAGAGTTTTAAGTAGTACTAAAAGGCCTCTGAGTCCTAACCACCTGTGGAGATTATGAAAAGACAAACTAAGGACAGCATTCCTCTTGTTCCCACTCTGACTCGCATGAAGCTTTCATGGGTATTGTGACAGAAAGGGCCTCAGGCAGAAAAGCAAGTTAAATATGTAGGTAGGCAGGGACTGAACACCTCACTCACCTCTGAGGCATTTTGGATGTGTTGGAGAAGGGGGATCATAGGTCTGAGGCTCCATGGATTAGACCCGAGCCACTTCTCAGGAGGCTTGTGTAACTCCAGAAGAGTGACAGTGGCAGCTGAGTAAAATATTTAGAGAACAGAAGAGGTTTTTTCCTTTGTGTTCAGTGATCTAACAAGTCGTCTGCTAGGAGCTCCTCATGCTGCTTTTGAGAAATGACTGTCAGCGTGGAAAAACTGTTGCCTTTTGAATATGTGGTATTCTTAGTGAGAGTTATGGTACTGCACTGGAGCTACTAATCAGTAATAAATCCTCAGATCTGGTGTGCATTAATGACCAACCAACACTGCCACTAAAAAACCCCAAACCAACCGAACACACGCACCACCACCACCACCAAAAAAAAAAAACCCCTAAAACTTTCCCTGCCTACAGATTCAGTTCCCCATGCAGTACATGGAGTGCTGGAAGTTCTACTAATTCTCATGCTAATACTTTTATATTATTATAAATAAGCACTTGTGTATTGCTCACTTGGGAGTCAAATTCTCTCTGTGGGCTGAGAACTCTGTTAAATGTGAACCTGCAGAGGCTCTGTGTGAGGCCCCTGCTTCACAGCCCCTCTGCTGTGTAGAGGCAATAGAGAGCACACTTTAGAACATTTACCCTCTTTTGTAAGTGATGTCAAGTCCATACTCTTAAGACTTTTTACTTTTAATTTAGTTGCATCTAATACTTTTAAGGAATGGACTTGGTTCCCTTGCATGTGATCACTGTAGGCTTGACAGTCACCTGGAACTGTGCTCTGCTACCTTTAATTACAGGCTAGATGGTATTTTGGGCTGCTGGACTAAATATTCATGCCCAGATTCAACAATGATGTAAAAACTGTCAGTAGAAGACTTGCCTCAGTAAAAGCCTGGGTTGAGAGAGATGAGTACACCTAAAAATGTTCTTATTTCACACTAAATAGTTCCCTTCTTTGCTCTGAGGGAATAACTCCAGAGACCCTTGGATTCATTCCTCAGACTAGATTATTTATATTAAAAAAAGCACTAGAGTGAAATGAAAAAATACTTAGGCCTGCATTAGGCATTGTTTGAAGCATGGCAGTGTGTGGTGACAGGACACACACTGCTGCTGCCCTGCTGAGCAAATACCAGGTGGGGCAAGTAGGAGAATGTCACTGCCTTTGAGCCCTGCTCAGGTGCTCCCAGAAGCTTGAAGGTAAAAGATGAAGGGAATGAGGAATAGGCTTCTGGGGACAGGTGAGGAGTTTGGCTGGAGGATGAAACAATCCTGGTGACAGGGATAGCCCAGAACAAAATATGTATGCTCCTGTAAAAACAGTGGCTATTGTATTCTCTTATTTTCAGTATTTGTGGTTCCTGTTTCATTTAATATTTACATAATAATGTTTGCTTTTGCATTTACTTAATAAAGAGTTGCCCTATAGGAATTTTGTAGATTAATTTTTCTTTCCAATTAACAAACTGCACAGTAAATTTGCTCCTCAAGGTTTTAGATGAAAATGTGATAGAACAATCTCTGAAAGTCCTCATAGGTGCATTTTCTCATTCACAAATGAATTCATGGAGGTGTGAAATGTGTGCCACTGAGTGTTTGCTACAGACATGAGAAACAAAAGTCAGTTTTGAATGGACCTGCATGGGTTCTGGAACTTTGCTTATCCTGCGAGTTTCCTTGGTCAGCCAACAGTCTGCACAGGGACAGTCATCAAGTGAGGTATTGCTGAATGCTGGATGTACCTGGCTCAGAGCAAAAGCTCTACTGAGTGCCACAGGAAAACTCAGTTGTGGTGTCAGGTGAGTTTTGTCTCTGGACATGAATTCTTATGAATATAGAATTATGAGCAGCAGAAAAAGCAGTCTTGTTTCACTTAAAGTTGTGGGTCTGACAGCTGGAAGATATGGCAGAGTAGGTTGAAAGGAAGAGAATGGGTGCATCTACAGCTGGTCTCACCTTCTGCTTTTGCTGTTTCCTCTATTTCACTGCTTCCATCAATCATGACTAAGGTTTTATATAAGAGAGAAGTTGTTGAAGATGAACTTCAGAATTTATACACCTAGGCTGCTCATACTAATGAGTATTTGGTATTACATGAGGAAGAACATGAAGCTGCACAGCAAACTGGATTGCTACAGCTCCCCTATAAAAGCCACAGTCATCTGGTAGCAATGCCAGAGTTAGGGGCTGCAGCCATCTCTAGTTTCCATTTTCCCTGGCCTGTGTAGAATTGACATTGCCCAAGCAAAACTATAAAATCAATGTAACATCTAAAATTTGTGTCATGGTGGTGAATGTTGAGTTTTTTGGAGAGTGTCCTTGAACTATAATCTTGACAATGTCAGGAAAGAATGGAGCTCCCTCTCAAATACTGCCCATTCTTGCCCAGGCTTCAGATTTAGCAAATGAGAGCAGATCTCATTGCACAACTTATCTTGCCACAGTAAATAATTCAATGCATTAGAATGCAACAAGGATATAAACATCTGCTGACAGATAAAAGGAAAATCACTTTCTACAGGGAAAACCAAGAAACTTGGAGCAACTCACTCTAGGCAAGTGTTCCTGAAAAAAAAATGCATTTGTGTTACCCTTCCCCTTTGCCCCATGCATTAAAAAATAATAAAATCTGAGAAGTGTTAAGGGTTATTGAGCACTGTGGGTTTTAGCCATTTGCCACAGGTGTTGCTATAATTGTGATTCATGGGGAGCAGTCAGACTGTTCAGTGACCATCAGGCTCTGGCTTTGTGGAGTGAGGGTCCTGTGCTACTGCTCTGAGTCGCAACATAAATCATATTGGTGGACTTAGGTATGCTGTATTTTTCTCATTTATGTGCTCTGGGCTCACTTTTGTTTTTGACTGTACTTGTATCTTCCCAGTTCTGCTTTTCAGAGACTTATATTTTTATGCTGGGCAATTACTGTATGACTGCCCTTCGGAAGTGGAGAGGTTTGATGCAGTTTGTCACTGCCTGTGAGGGTGGGAGAACCTACAGGAGCCAATGGCTTGGGAGAAGGGATGGTGGGGAAAGGATGTGTGGACTTGTGCATTCTGTCTGTCTGCAGGGGGATGTGTGTTTTGATTAAGACTGGAAGAATTGACCAGTGTTATATTTGGGTTGTGTTGGTTTGGTTTTTCAGGCTACTGTGCTCACCAGCTTGTCAGCCTGACAAACTGTGTCATCTGCCAGATTCACTTCTGAATTTTCCCGGACCTGCTGTTCTCTTCAAACTTCTGCACCTATGCAAGGCCCTTTGGATTGGTCTGGTTGTCTTGAAATGAGCAAAATTTCCCACTGATTCCATTGGTTAAACGGGATCGAACTTTATTGTTGTAACTCTTGACTGAAGTGTTAAGGAAGTCTTTAAGAAGTAAATTTAAGTAGCTATATTGGCATGTTTGGGGCAACAAAAAGTTGAAAATAGGCTCAATTATTTAATGTGCTTGGTAGCTTTCACACCTGATACCTACACAGTTCCTTTGGCTGTAGTCCTATTTTTAGTAGATATGAAAAGCATATCTGACATATTCAGTGATTTTTCAGCAGATTATTTGGGGCTTGACATGACAACAGTGATGTCAGGCAGAACTTTAATCTTATTTCTGATATGAAAATCCCCCAGTGGCCTCTGTAGTGAGCATCAATG
This sequence comes from Rhipidura dahli, assembly GCA_013399225.1. Lineage (NCBI taxonomy): Eukaryota > Metazoa > Chordata > Aves > Passeriformes > Rhipiduridae > Rhipidura > Rhipidura dahli. The sequence goes on along the minus strand of VXAC01003306.1, from coordinate 96,653 downwards.
AAAAGGCTATCATGTTCTTCTGCTTCAGTCTTATCTTAAATACTTCCACTGATCATCTTATGACCTTGCCAAGTATTTTAGGAGAATTCTTTCTTAGAATATTTCATTGGAGGAAAAAAATCCCCTAAACCCAAACAAAATCAACTTCCATTAGTTGATATGCTTATTGTATGTAGCATCTCAAAACCATGTGACCCTTAGTGCAGCATGTTAGCCTGTGTGTTGTTTTCTTTATTCTGTGGTCAGAATGTCTTTTCAGAGATCTTTTTACTTCTAAGTTAAGGTTGGTTTAACTCCTCTACCCAACTGGTTTTAATCCTTTTAAAAAAATCTTTACTGCCAGTTATTTAGTCTGTATCCTGTATTGTTCTGTGATAGACAATCAGGACATTGGTCTTATTAATTAGTGCAGGAACACCTCTAAGTTCTCTGTAGGAACACTGGTTTAAATGCTATAGTAGAAGCCCAGAATAAATTAATAACTTGTGCCACCTGTAGCCCCTAGAGACTGCTCAGCCATTTACCAGTTTACATTTTCCTTTTAATTTCCTTACAGAAACCTTCACTACTTTTTAGGCCATTTTAGTTTTGAGTTGATGAGTGGTAGGATAAGTGTGTCTTTGATAGTATGAAGTTATGTTGGACGTGTGTAGAAATGTATATTCCTTGTTGACTGAGAGACACTTGTTTCTTCTGTGCCCTGACACTTCCTCAACTCTCCACGTTTGAATGCCCCTCTCCCCTCAAATATTAATGAAGTCCTGTTGGTGATGAAGGTTTCCTGAAATAATGACCAGCTACTTCTCTATGCCAGATTCTTCCTTTCCAGGCTTGCTTTGTAACTTTTAGGTTCACCACCTCACTGAATTTTTTTTAACTATGAAAATATTTCATCTATTCTAGCTTGTGTTTTTTGCATACAAGTTTAATGGTCGTTTTTTAAAGCTGAATTTGTTGTTTGTCCCTTTTTTTTGCTTCTTTCATTTTCTATAGTTGCTTATCCCCTTTGTCATCCAGCATGGATAATTCCAGAGCCCACAGGAAACAGCCTTCCCCAGGCCTGCACATTCCCCTTGTCTGGGGCACTACATGAGCACAGGTAAAGGGTGAATTTGGCACCTGATGTGGGTGAGTTGTTACTTGAACTCACTAAGTATCTAGGTGGGAATTTATGCAACATCAAACAAGCTGTGCTCTTGAAGTTAATCAAAGAGTTTTCTAGTTAGGACAGTCTGGCCTAGACTCTTACAAAGAAAGATGTGATAAGGTTGAAGTATTTACTTTTCCCAGGATAAATTTATAGTTTTTAAAGTGGGATACTTTACCAATATAATGAAGGAAACTCAAACACAGGCTGCTAGGTCTTGATGAGAATGTAAATTGACTTGTTCTGCTTGGTGGAAAAGCCCCAGACCCAAAACATGTCATTCCATCTGTCAGCATGCAGGCACCAGAGGAAAAGAAAAATGAATGCTGTGGCTTTAGAGGAGTTACTTTTGGAATTGTTTATGTTGCACCTAATCTGTACCCTGGGTGAAAAGATAAACAGTTTTTCACTTTACATCAGAGGTAAATAATTTCTTAAGTCAAAAGTAGGTAAACAAAATGTTAAGGAAAACTGTACCTTGATTCTACTTTTACTTCTGTTAATCATCAGAGAAAGGCAGAATAACAAAATGGAATTACACTTTGATTCATCATACACCATTGTCTTGCTTCTTGTAGGCATCTTTTAGTTGAACTAATATGGCCCAAGTTTACGCTGCTCTTTCCAGTGTTTTGCTGATGGTGTTCAGTGGTGATTGTTTGCCTGATGCATCCTACTGCTTGTTCCAGGGATTTTATTTCTTTTTGAATAAAGGCATAGAATAAATCAGAAAAAAGGCCATTTAGGAAATACCTCATATATTCTACTGCACTTTGCAAAACATCGAACAAACACTTGCATAAAATATCACCTCTATTATGAAGAATTTATTTTTACAGAAATGAGATGACTTGAATTTATTATTTCTAAAATATATGAATAATATTTTCCTTGCTTTTTTGTGAGAAACGTCCACAAAACAAAGAGAAATGTGTTAGGTTCTGGTGCAGTTTCTCAAAGCAGCTGAATATCAGTGTGTATGATTTCCCCTATCAATTCCTGATATTACACAAAAATAATCATCCAAAATGGTTTTGCTAGGCCACTTTGTACAAATATTTATCTTGGTGAGATTTTTGTCCTGCAGGTTATGTAATATCACAGGCATTCATGGCAGTGTACAGGACAAACATAGTGTGATTCTGTCCTTGGAGGCTAAACCCCAATATTTACATGAACTCTGCTGGAGTAATGAACATAGGTATAGCTCATTTTTGAGGAGAGTGGCCTACCAGCTGTGGCCTTGAGATTTACAGCTTAATCCTTCCATCTTCTTACTGTTGAACTCCAGTTTAAAACAAAGTATATATTCTAAATGGTAGCTTGGAAGGAGATTCAAGTTTGAATTATCATGCTACAAGCCTAGAAGTATGTTAGTGAGTATATTATGGAGGTTATCATAACATGTGTTCAGCACTAGGCTAAAATACTCAAATATTTTGCAGCCTTGGCAGAGTTTTTGTTTTGGCCTGCCTACAGCTACCTAGAACTCTGTAAATTTTTATCTTACAAGACCTACAGGATGCATATTCAGATATGCTTCAGGGTAGCACTTTGGCTTGGAGATTTTGTTTAAAAACCTAACTCAGTATCAAAGTTTTAGCATCACGTGGTATACAGATATTATGAAAACAGAGTTCAAGAGAGGAAGTGTAGCTGCTGGTTTAACAGGTGGTTCTAAGTGGAAAAGCATGTAGCCCTGTAATGTACGTTCACATCCTATGAGCTGTGCAGAAAGGACATGGTGTTGGAGTTGGATGGATAGATTTTACTGTTGTCTGTGAAGGGGTCTAAACAGAACTTTTATTCCAGAGTGTTTTAAACAGTTACAGGAGGTTCTTTTACTTATTATACTGCTTTCAGAGACTTAATGCATCTCATCTTATTCCAAGGGATAATACACCCATTCACCAACATCCCTTTAGAGAATGAGTAAAAAGCTTTTTCTGGAACATTTATGGAAAATGTTATGTTAAAGGGGGCTTCATGGTCAGTTCTAATATTCCTTCAGTTCTTCTCTAATGCATCAAGCTTGCAGCATTTCTGAAATACAGTCACCTGCTTTTCTGAAGAATGTTCTCAACTGTTTGTAATGCCTGATTGCATTTAAGACAGTCCATGTGAATGTATGAGCATGCATTGAAAATTTTATACCTTTGTTTTGCTAAGACTCCTTTCTTCCAAAGAATTAACTTCAGAATTTGCCTGGATAACTTCACAGGTTATATTCAGGGAACTTTGATTTAAAATCTTAGACTAAGCTAGGAATTTGAAAGTAATCTGTGCAGTAGCAATGCTTCTCTTGCTGCATGCTTTACATCTGCTTTTTCTATCACTTGTGCAGGTCTTTGCTATTCAGTGAAGCATGTTGAGCATGCTAAAGGTTAACCTCAGGAGTAAATGTGTTGCTGAATAAGGGAGATGATCTGAACTGCAGCCAGAACTTTGTAATTTGCAAATCCATCCTTTACCTGTGGTACTGATTTTGTCTTATGATAGAACTAAAAATATCTCCGTCAGAGGGGAATATCCACTCTTTCATCTGCTCTAATGTAATTGCTTCAAGAACAAGGACTGCTTTCTGCACCATGATGACCATCCTGTAGGTAATGAATTGATAGTGGCTTCGATCCCTACTGGGCACTGAAGGCTTCCACAAAAATACCACAGAACATTCTAATGGGCACCCAGAGGGCACTATTCACTGGACACTAAAAAGAAACTCTGAAATGGTGTGATCCTTTCTCTCCATGTTTTTAGGCAGCTTGTGATGATTGGGCTCCTTTTGTGGGCAAGTAGCATTTCTTGTCATAGGAGTTTGGAGTTTAAACCTATTTTTTTAAAGGATAGAAAAGAAAACATGACCTCTAAGGCCATAGTTATTCCTTGTCTATCACAGCAAACTTATTAGCATATTTCCTTCCCCTTTGGAAAGTGCTGTGCGGGTGATTTTTTTGTGACTTGTGAAATAATTATTTTCATGAATATGCAAGGTTTGGTCTGTAACTCCTGAGGCCGCATTACAAAGTTCAGATACCTTTTCACTCTAAATACCCATTTTACTTATCAACATCTTGTATGCAGTTTGTCAGTTCATATTATTCATCAACCAAATTTGCATATGCTATTAGTTTGAAAAGCCCACAACAACAAGTCTCATAGGATTCTCACAAGAATGTTAAAGCAAATATGATGCATCTGAGAGGATGCATTTTGAAGTGGTAAAGTCTGATTTTAATTACAGTGAGAGCGTATCCTGATATTTTTCTCCACTTGGACTTGGTATGTATTTATCAAGTGTGAACTAAAGGTTTAAATTAGGCACATAGGTTTCCACCTTCACAAAATAAGGTTAAATGTAGTTATTCCATGTGTGCAGACACTTCTACGAAGCAGGAATTTTCTTCCTTGTATTCTGAAATTGTCTTAAATTATTTCTGATATATGCTGGGAAATCTTTTCTGAAGATGGAGAAAAACCAGGTCTTCTGCCTTGGTGACCCAGCAACATTTTGAGCAAGACAGTGGAAAATAGCCTATCCTAGGCTCCCTACAGGCAGCAGCCTGGTTCTTGAAGTTGTTTTCTGTGTAAGTAGTGAGACTAAAGATTATTCATGACCTTCCACAAAGAGCAGAAAGCAGTCTGTGGCCAGCAATATCAATATCAGGTTCAAACTGAAGTTCAAAAGGTAAAATGGAACCCTATCTGTAATATTTTCTGGTTTAGGTAGAAGAGGAAGAAGCTGAAAACTACTTCTTCTCTTGTTTCCTGTGTAGGAAGGCAGGTGTAGGAAACCTGGGGTACAACTCAGTAAGGAGTTTTCCTTTGTCACAAATAGCAGAAAGAAAGGGCTAAATATCTTTCTAATCCCTGCAGTGAGTGACCTCAGGATTTATTTTATGTGGTTATCGTAGATTCATGGTGAGTTCTGTTCTGTCTATGCCAGGTATATCTTTCTAGAGCTGTCTTTGTGATACTGGCTTTTGTTTGGTCTAGAATCCTTACTAACAAAGGAATAATGTTACAAATAGCTGGAATTTTTGTCCCTGCTGTTTACTAGATTAATTTTTTTTTATTGAGTCTCCAGACACCTCTATGTCTAGCTCTGCTAAAGTGCAGTGTTTATACCATGGCTGCAATTCTCATATTTTCGTGGCTTCTGTTTTGCAAATAGGGTGACACTGGTAGCTCATATGCAATTTTCAAGTAAAAATGTTACTCTGTGAGCATTCCAGCAAGTCTGGCCAAGTGTACTTCCTCTGTGAGATTGCAGACTACTGTGCACAGCCTTCACTTCCTCAATCATATTGCTTTTATTTTTTTCTTTGTCTTTCCTATTTTTAAAAAACTACTTTGTGAACTGTATTTAGTTTCTTAATTACTGATCGTTGCCACTGTTTTTTTTCCAAGTCTGTACTGTCCCTGTTTGTTCTGCTGCAGACAAAACTAAATATCAATTGCTGCAGATGTTGTTTCCTTCTGGAATGACTTTGAGTAGTAGTTGTCTCTTTACTGCCCTAGATGTATGGGCCAAAAGCTGACAGTTGTGAAAGATGCCTTTTTTTTCTTTTCCTGGATAAAAGTGTTCTACCAGTATCAAGTTGAAGAGCAAAACTGTTTGATCAACATCCCCTTTTGTTGATCAATGAAATTTCCATAATATTCTAGTTCTGGTGGTTTTGGACAAAAACATTTGACTTCTGTTTTTTGATACCCTGGTATTTTTTTCCCCTCTTGTTTATTTCACAAAAGTGGTGTGTGTTGGTAGGGAAACAGTGGCATATTTTCATTATCCAGGAGAATTCCTAATGTGTTGTGCTTTCAATTTTAAGAAAATAATTTTCACTTTGCGTATTTTTCTCTGAAAGCCCATTTGCTGTCTGTACAAAAGCAATGTAAAATGTCCTTGTTTTGTGAAATTAAACAAGGAATTGTTTTCCCCAGCACTGTAAAATAGTATGCTTTATGCAAGAGTTTAGGAGGTGTATAATATAAAATGTTTAAGAGCTAGCTGAAGATTTGAGATACCATGGATCAATTTACCACTCGAGTGTGAATTTCCTGTTTGGATGAGGGCTGCTTCTGCTTCATTTCCTTACTGCAATGTGTTTACAGTTGCACAGGGTGCTGTGATTAATGTTTGCCATGTGCTCTAATATTGCTGTGAAGGGAGACATCTAAATATTAGCAGTATCCAACAGAGTATCAGTGTGTCTGAGAAGCAGAGAATCTGATTGTAGAAATGTCCAATGACTCTGAGCACCAGTGTACAACAATGTGCCTGCAGAAGAAACATCTTCACACTTGATAAACTTATACCCCTCAAAAATGAGATTTCATCATATTTAAAAGGATAATGGCAACTGTTCTTATCTATGTATCTCTGCTTTCATAATTCCCAATAATCTCTCGGTTTGAGAGTTCCCCAGGTTAATCCACATATGGCAGAAAAAGATACACCTCAATCTAGGTGAACATTGGCCATGAGACTTGAGCAGAAAGAACCTCTATCCTTCACTGATATTTATGCCCCCTCACATCATCTGCTCCTTTGTGTAGTCACACCAGATCGAGTCCCCAGCTGTATGTGTAGGGCCAGGTGATATTGGCCTCTGGTAAGTGATGGAAGTCATGGTCATTCACCTGCTTCTGTCTCAGAATCTCTATGTACAGATACCAGCAGAGAACAGGAGACCCTTTTTCTAACATAGAAAATGACTTTGCTCTAGAACAAAGTTTAGATGTTGTAGAAATGATCAGAGTGCATTTCTAAGTAGAAGAAGGCAATTTTACTATGTAAAGACTACCATCTGGGCTAGAAAATCATTAAAATTTGGCCTTTGAGGAAGAAAAAATGAGCATCTAGTATAGTATGTGTTTAAAAAAATCCCAAAAGATAGATAGCTCTGGCAATACCTGGGTTTCAGTAATTAGCTTAAAAATACTCCTGTGAGTATTAGCTGTAGCAGAGACTTGGTAGATTAGATCTGAATTGTTAAAATGTTCTGAAAAACTGAGGGGGAAAAAGCCTGTTGTCTTAACATGCCCTTGGATGTATTTAACAGCTTTTACTGTTGTGAATTGCTTCTAGAAGGCCAAATGACGTGCCCAGGTATTTCCTTAAGAAGTTTTTCAGTTTCCTGAGTCTGGCATTTTGCAGTAGCAATGCTCCAAGCATTTAATTGGTCTCCCTTGTATATCTGGCAGTTCTCTCCATAAATTCAAACTTTTTGTTTGCATTACCTCCCACTCTCAGTAACAGGAGATGTATACCTGCATGTACTTTTATTTTTTAATTTTGTTTTTGTTTTTGCTCTGTTCTTGCATGTTAAACTACTTGTGAAACTCCAGAGCCAGTCAGACCATTTTTACATCCTGGTGCTAGCTAATCTTGTGCTCTTTGGCTGTGAAAATTTCACGTTTGGGCAGACTAACTTGGCAGAATTTTCAAGCATTTTGACTGTGTTCATATTCAACTGTGGAATAATCTCATATGGGGAGCACGGTTTCATGTCTGCTCTGGGACCTGGACCCATCAGCACCTGTTTATACTTATGGAAAAACTTGTTAAAGTCTGCACCATTCTTCATGGGCTCGGTGTTAAATCCTACAGGAGCAATGCCCAGCACCTGTTTATACTTATGGAAAAACTTGTTAAAGTCTGCACCATTCTTCATGGGCTCGGTGTTAAATCCTACAGGAGCAATGCCCAAAACTGCAACTTTGAACATGACCTTCTGTCTAAAAATGCTTCTCAGATTTGTTCTTAATTAATGTCTTCAAAGTTTGAGTTTGTCACTTTCTCAGTGAGCTCGTTTTGCTTATGAATCTGCCGCTTAGCTCAGTAACATTAAACGCCACTGTCAAAAGCTGATTGATTGCTGCTTTCCATGAAATTGGATACAGGCCACCCAGTGGGTGATACTTTTGCATTTGGTACAGTTTTCCATGTTGCTCTTTCTGGCTCCTTGATGATAATTTCTTGCTTTTTTTGTCTACTTCCCTAGGTCTGTGCAGAGCTACTGGAGCTATACAGATTAAATCCTCATTAGATTGCCTCCTTTATATTCTTCACTTCTGGATCCTTCTAAACTTTTTTGTACTCTGCATTCCTAAAGGTTTATTTTTCTCCTTTTTATTTTAGCCACAGTATTTGCAAAATTGTACAACAGAAAAAAAGACATGTGCTGCCAAGTGGAATGCAGTGCTCTGTGGATGGCACAGAGAACATGGGAACTGGGGGGGTCTCATATGTGCCTTTCTGCCAAATAGTAACACCATCAATCAAGGATGTCCTGCAGCTTCTTCCAGCTCCTCTGGGGATGGTCTACGAGCTTTCCATCTCAAAGGCTTTTTTTCCCCCCGCAAGGACTCTACGTTTTCTGTTACAGTTTTCTCTTAAACAATATGCCTGTATGATAAAAAAGAGGATGAGTTGCCTTTACTTCTCATGGAGCTGTTTAAAAAGGAACAACTTTCTGCCTGTAGGGGAAGAGTTCCATCGGGATGGTGGGAGCAGTTAGAGGTTGTTCATTTGCATGCTAGAAATCAGTTTCACTGGCTATTTTACTGTCCATCTTTATACTCCAGCATGAGTAGGAGATTTACAAAGGTCCTGTCTGTGTGTGAACAAGCTGGATTCCATGTGGATATTGCTTTAAAAATATCTTCAAAGACTTCAAACGAAAACTTAAATTCTTTACCCTGAGTTCCAAAGGCCATATCTTTTATTAGAAGGCACAGAGGAGGCTCCTGTCACTAGAGGCAGTAAATTTGCCAAATTTATTCAGACATTCATAGGAACAAAACAGCACCAGAAAGCTATAAATTCATGAATTTAGAGAACTCACTACAATGAGGGTGGAAGAGATCATAGTAAACTACATCTGAATGCAGTATTCTGTTTCTACTCCTTTAAATTAACTTGGCAAAGCTATGTGATATTCACTGTTAGGGTAAAATTATGTGAAGCAGCTGCACTGACAGAAGATTAATTATCCTTTACACTGCTGACATTAACCCTACCTGTTATCAGGGCGATGGGAAGAGTTGCCTGCTCATCATGTCATTTTGTGAACACATTTACTACCACTGTTATTTTAAATTATCATAAAACACGACTGAAAATGGAGACTGTCACCTGTGGCTTTCTATCAACACTTTATGATGATCAAATATCTTAGATTTTTAAAACACAGAGGGAAAATGTTAGTAAGTCATCAGTTAAACTTTGGAAATCTCACAGGGCATGTACACCTTTGATACCTTTGTAAGTGACTTACTGTGGTGAATCTGAGATTGTGTCATAAAAAATCCCCAAGACCAGAAAGCTACTTCTGCTTTCTATGGAAATAGAAATAACTGGTGTGCCTTAAGGGAGTAGGATGTCTTGCTGGTTACATTGAAAAGACTACTCTAGCTTAATTTTTCTCTCTATTTATCTGTTCCAATAATTATGATGAGGTACATACTTACCCCAGGGCTGGACTGCACTAACAGAAACCAGGACCTGAGAAAGCTGGGTGAGAGGCAGAGCTGCCCAGTGGGGTCTGTTGTCATGCACTCAGGTGAGATGAGTATCTGTCACTCTCTGGCTGTGCTGTCTGGCTCCAGACCTCTGAGAAAGATGTGTGGGTTGGGGGAGCTCTGCTAGTGAAAGGTGTCACGCTGTCAGCCTGGGGGTGGAGAGTCCTGGGCCTCTGCCAGCCTGGTGACATAATATATTGAGGAATGCTACTCTGATTCTTGCTGTGCTGTGGGGAGAGTCTCCAGGGCATATCTCCAGAGACAGGGAGTGGGGAGGCCAAAAAGGGCTCCCTAGGCTTTGTTGAGACCTCCATTGCAGGACATGGTGGCTTTGCTTCTAAAGACTGAACACGAATTTGTAGAGGTCAACACACTGGAAGGGTGGGATTCCATCCAGAGGGACTTAGTCTTGAGTGGTGGGTCTGTGCAAACCTCCTGAAGTTCAACAAGGCCCAAGGCTGGGGCAGTCCCAAGTACCAACAGAGGCTGGGTAGAGCATGGATTGAGAGCAGCCCTGAGGGGAAGAACTTGAGTGTGTTCATTGATGGGAAAGTCCAGATGACTTGGCAATGTGCAGCCCAGACAGTCAACAGCATCTTGGGCCTCATCAAAAGCAGTGTGACCAGCAGATTAAGGGAGATGATTCTGCTGCTCTTGTCTTGTAAGCCCCCACCTGGAGTTCTGCATCCAGCTCTGGGGGTGAGAAGATGGGTAAGAAGGATGGGGACCTGTTTGAGTTGGACCAGGAAGATGCTCAGGGGGCACCCTTCCTGTGAACGCAGGCTGGGAAAGTGGAAGCTGTTCAGCCTGGAGAAGATGAGGCTCTGGGGAGAACTTAGAGAATCTTCCAGTGTCTAAAGAGGCTTCCAAGAGGGCTGGAGAGGGACTTTTCATATGGCCATGTAGTGACAGGACAAGGTCTAATGGGCTTAAGCTGACAGAGTGGATTTAGGTCAGATATTTGCAAGAAATCCTTTACTGTAAAGGTAGAGACACTGGCACAAATTGCCCAGAGAAGCTGTGGGTGCCCCATCCCTGGAAGCCTCAGGAGGCCAGGCTGGATGGGGTTTTGAACAACTTGGTCTAGTGCAAGGTGTCCCTTCCATTAGCAAGAGGTTTGGAACTAGCTGATCTTTGAGTTCCCTTCCAACCCAAACCATTCTATAATTCTATGAGTTATTTGTAATCCCATAAAATTCCCATTAGGAAATGGGAAAATGCCAGTGTTTAGAATGACATTAACACATAAACTCTCTCTATAAAAGTAATGGTAAACTTTTGTCTCCTCTGTCATACAAAGGTCAATTTTAACATGAGTTTGGGACATTTTTCACTGTTAAATCTTCATGTGGGATGTTACAAAAGTCATGGGCTTTCAACTTTGTGCATTGAAACTTCTCCCTGTAAAGAGAAAAAAAATGTTAACGTTTGTAGAGAAATAGCATTTGCAATTCTAACAGGCTGGAGTAGCCCATCCCCTAGTTTGCAGCAGTGAGCTAATTAGAATATGGAAACCATGAAGCAATATAAAGTGTTAACTTGATTAAATTGGAAATGGGGCTGCCCACCTGTTCATCTAAATATAAGTGACTCTGCAACATGACCCGACAGTCGTCAGAGGTGGGTAAAGCCAGCACAAGCTTCCACTAAGCCCTGGCTTGGGCTGGGCTCTCTGTCCATGAATGAGGGCAAGCCAAGGAAGGGAGAAGCCTGCAAGAATGTCTTGGCACTGCTTCCTGGCTCCCACAGTGACCTTAGATACATATCATTTATGTAATATTTTTTTCAAATGTGTGTAGTCAGCTCTAGCAGCTTGTTGATTCCAGCTAAGCTCTTTGGCTTGGCTCTGCTGTTAAGTGTTCTTGTTTGCCTGGATCTAGTAAGCGGTGTGGGTCGAAGCTATAGGAGCTTCCTAAATATTATGGAAATAAACTCAAGAGCTCCATTGTGATCGCTTGTTGAAACAGCTCTTAGTGCACCAAGGTTCCCTGGTGCTGAGAAGCTAAATGACTCTGACTTGGTGCAAAACTTTGCCAAGCAAGTCTGCGTCCAGATCTTATCCACGGTGTGAAGGAGGTGTCTTACAGAAGTTCCTTTAAACAACTTTGAAACCTTCTCAATAGAATTGAATCTGCATAATCCACATGATTCTTTTGACTTGGACGTTGCATCTTAATGCTTATCTTCTTAGTGGGTGACAGTCACCATCCCAGTACTACTAATTAGCTCTTTATTTAAATGAGTCCCAACACTAAACTTCTGTAGGCATGGATGGCATATCTGCCAATTGCATCTCAAAGCAAAGCTTTGAAGTGCTCATGTTAATTCCACACATTCCTTTTAGCCACATTTACGGTGTTGCTGTCCTTCAGGTATCTTTCTCAGCTCTGCTTCTTGTTCCCTAAAATACAGGCTTATTTCTTCTTCTTCTACCTAATACACCCATTTTTGTAGGACTACCAAGAGTTAAATTTTGGTGAAGTAATGTTATGTTTCTGCTGTAACTCTGCCTCACTGCAGTGATCCTCCTTTGGTTGATCTTAAGCCCGTTAGGGTGCACTGGCCAGCAGCTTCCTTTTGAATATGTGTTATTTCATTTCCCAGGAGTACTAATTTGAAGAAGCAGCCCACCTTCTAATGATAATATAAAGCTTGACTTTTACTTGCAATTTAATGGTGTGTTGACATTGAAAATCTGTCTTCACTCCAATTTTATACATTTTATTTATATACATCGTATATTGCATTTGTTGCTGAATTAAAAACTGTATTCCTAATGACTTCCATGGCAATTTTGAAAGAGCTGTCTATATTGCATAAGTAATAAGCTTTTAAGCTCAGAAGTGATTTACATCTTCCCAAGTTGCATGATTTCTTTGTTAGGCTTATTAAAAATTCTCAAAGGGCACTTTATTTTTACCTCCCTTCCCTTTCCCTGCCTTTGTGTCTGTAATTCAGTGCTCTCAGAAGCCACAAGGGAATGGCAACCCTTCACAAGCAGCCAGGCTGACACTAAGTGGTGCTGGTTCCAAGTCCTACCCCTGTGCCTTTGCGACAATTACACCTTGCCTCTGCTCTGCAGTATCCTGCTTGTTTGTTTCTGGACTCCTTCTAAACAAGAATTAAGGGCATAAAAATGAATTGTGCAAGAACACTCCTTTATAGTGATTTTATGCTGTGGGGAATTCCATTAGAGATTAGGTTTTTGGGCCATAAAACTTCTTTCAAATCTCTTTTAAGCTGGATGTGAATTCCAGTTTCCTGAGGTAAATAAATACAACTTTCCAATCCTGTTCCGTCCACCTGCCAAAATCAGGTCTATAAGGGCAGCCAAAATCTATTATTGGTTTACACTGGTGAGAATCTCCTGACCTTAAAGGTTGAATCTGTGTAATGGAGAGTGGAATTTGGCTTGTGGCCTTGGTATCTTCCTTGGTAAGCAAGGGTGAAAGTATACAGCTCAGAGCAGATATGACAAGGAGGGGCTGGTGGGGGGAAGTGACGAAAAAAGGTGCTAAAGGGAGGCTGTATACATGCATATGAGCATAGGTGTTTGTGTAAATGCTCTGATTGCTTATTTCTCCTCTGTTTATTAATAAATCTGCATAAATGCTTTATATTAAATAAAATAAATTTGTATTTGTAGGTTTTGAGTTATCACTTCCTTCCAGCAGGATAGCAACATATTTTTTGGAAGTCTTTGATATTATGTGCATGAAAGCCAGTCTGTTAATGTTTTTCTGTTATGTGGTGAATGTTTGAGTGTCACTTTGCCAGTTTGTGCAGCATGTAATCCCCACTTGGTAGTGGTTAGAACTGAGGTTCTATTATAATAGAGAATTGTGAGACATAACTGTTGCTTTTTTCTTTCTTGCTGACTTTTGTTTCTATGTTCCTGTTTTCCTTTTTACTATGGCATCTCTAGATGCTGTCATCATCTTTTCAGTAGAATGTTTCTGTATTCCACCAAGAAAATCCAACAGCTTTTTGTTTTTTTAGGTAATTTTAGATAATGTTAGAAATTATGAGTTTGAAAAACTCAATTAAGCAAAAATTATAATAATGGTTTCTTAGAAAAAAAATATTTTTGCTATGCAAAGAACACTTGTGTATAGAAACAATGCAAAATAATAATACTGCTTTATTCTGAAGAAAATAGAGAATAACAGGAATGGCCACTTAATGATAATTTTAGAGCAGTAAATTTCAGTTTTCATTTGCACTGTTTTAAGCATGAAGCAACTCCATTGAACCAAAAGGAATTGAGGCTTATATGCTGAGAGTCTCTTTACTGTTGCCTTCCTTTATACATTTTTACTGGTGATTTTGTCTCAAAGCTCAGCAATTTCAAATAATGTCCATGGGAAGAAAGGGCTCGTCTAAACTTGGAGAATATAAGAGGGCATCTAGGGCCACAGTGGTTATCTGTGTCTGTGTTAAGCGCTGCTTGTCAGGGCACCAAAGTTCTGTGACAGGCAGGGGAGTGACACCTAATGTAGGAACTGTGCACGTGGATGTCACTTGAAATCTGCAGAGTCTTTCACAAGTGAGACTGAAAAGAATTTGTCTCACCCTCTCTGTCCAGAATTGAAGCTTAGAGTCAATCTCAAAGTGTTAATAATATAAATTGTGATTTTTCATGATGTCTTGGTGTGCTTTAAATCCCAATGGATCGACTCATGCTTTGTTTTTGGCCTGGATTTTTGTTGTTTGGTATTTGAAAGGTAATTGCTTTTATTAAAGATTTTTTTCTGAATCTTGTGCTAGTACAAATATGTATCTTTAAGTCTGAAATTAATTTTCTCACAAATGTTACTAGGGTGTTTCTGGATCTGTGGGTATTTAGCTTGGATTCTTAATAAATTTGCCTTAGAGGCTATTTTACATTCCTTTGGGACTTCAGATTTTGGGATTGTTATTAGATACTTCCTGTTTGACTCTGAAAGAGGGGAGGAAGCTGAGAACAGAAGGGTACTTCTTGAAGGAACAATTGTCCTGATAGTCCCATGGGATTTCCTCTGAAAACCTGGCTGTCCGGGCTCCAAGATGGATGTCTTCTGCCATGTGAGCAAATATGCTGAGTTGTGTTGGAAAACAGCAAAAGCTGGATAGTTCTGCTAGAAATGAGGAGGAAAAAGAAAAAGGCCAGGTCAGAGCACCAAAGCTGGCTTCAGCTCTGCTTTTCAATGGCTACTGTGCAAAGACTTGCTAAAATTCTGCCTCCAGTCCCTGGTGTGTTAAAGGAGATGTGCAAGAAGTGTGGCTTTTTTCTGTTGGCTTGGGGTTTTATTGTTCTTGTTTTATTTTGTTTTTCCCCTGAAGTTCTCTGCAAATTTTATACAGTGCTCTAATCCTGTACTTTGTGAGGAGAAAGTTCACATTTCAATAGAGACAAAGCTACTGGGTAGGGAAAGCCCTGACTGCATTAAAGATTAAAATATTGGGACCTTGATTTTATTTCTTGTTAGACACAAAAAACCCAAGAGTAGCCTCTGCATATGTTATCCCTCTCCTTATCTGTGAAGCTGATAACAAGACCTAACCATTCCATAGTGCTAGATCAACCCACAGCAAATAAATGGGGCCCCTTAATTTTCCTTCTGTGGGCGTTTATTCTTTATTTTTTCTTTCAGCTCTGTTCTCTCCTTGTATTTTCGTTTTTTTTTTTTTTTTTTCTCAACGGTTGAGATAAAGATGTAGTATGCAGACAGAGTATACCAAGCAGACATTAAACTTCTGGAATAACTGTTTATAGGGTCAGGCCCTACTTTTGTGTACAACTCATACTCAGGTATGAAATGCTAAATGGTTTTGTGTAAGAGTCCTATTACTGCTGAAAGCAGGGAGAACTTTGCCATGTCTTCTGTGGTTATAAAATTGTCTTGTTTTTCTTCTCAACTTTCTGTAAGTTCAGTGAAGTGTTCACCATGTAACAGAGAAGCAGGGAAAGCTCTCCTAACCTTGTGAAGTTGATAAATTGTCTTTTAGAAAAGCATTATGATAAATGATAAGGTAAGCTCCATGTTACTGCTTGCAAAATTTGAATTGCTGCAAGCAAAGCATCCAGCAGAGCTGCTGAATAGGATGCTGTAAGTCTTGGCATGGCTGGTTCTTGCAAGCTTTGCCAGGCTCTTTCATGACTTTTCTTCCTCTCATGTGAATTTTGTCTTTTGCAACTCTGTTAGAAATAAATAGGAAACTAAGTAGTGAGCAATACTGTATCAGCAGCCTTTAGGCTGCTGAGCCACCAAACAACAAAAGGATCTTTTGAGGTAACACCTTCTTTAAAATCTCAAATGTTAAAACTTTGCCTTGTTTTAGGTTAAGGGATGTGAGGCAAGGAGGAAGAGAGAGAATCTAAGCCCCTTCTCACAACCATATTATCTGCATTGATTTGTAACTTTATTTTAAAATAAGGGGACTATGGCACTATGTTGGACAAAAGGTCTGAGTGCCTGGGTGGGTAAGGATTTGGTGAGACTAGTATTTCATTTAACTCATTATGTAGAAGCTTTTACCACATGCAAAGAACCATAACCCATGAGGGTAGTTCTGGGATTAGGCTTTAATCTCTTGTGCTGAAACAGTCATCTTTTGAACAGGTATTTCTTGTGTATATTGGCATGACATAATTAAGCAATAAATCATAAAAATTTTTAATTGAGTTGGAAAGTTTACTGATGAAAAAGGGAATAAGAATTTTTTTTCTAATGGAAGAAGCTTTTCAGATGTGTTTTGTGGTTGAGACTGAGTCTGTTAGTTGAGATCAAAAACTTTTAGTGTCAAACTAAAATTTAAATATCCAGAAGTTAAAAATAATAAATGAATTATTATTAAAACAGATATTCTTTAATTTTTCATAACCTTTTCCACGTGAATACAATTGCACATAGATGAATTTGTACATTCAGTACAACTTGTCATTCACTATCAAAGATCATGCTGCTGGCAAGGTAACTTTTCCCCACAGCTGGAATACAATAAGGGTTTTTATTTGTTTGTGACATGAATTTTGACTGATTCCAGGGACCCAGGAATGACTAAATTCTGAACCTCTTGGTACTGTAAATAGTCTAATCTGCAACAGCCCCTATGAAACAAAACCAAGGTTAAGAATAGGAAGCTTTCAAACTCTTTCTGGTTTAGGTCAGTATATTAAATATCCAGTTGTTTCAGGGAATTGTTGGTTGTTACTTTCATGTGTTGGTGACTGGTGTGAATATTAGTGAGCTTGACAGCATCTAAAAACTATTGACATGTGTGGAATAAGTTTGGAAATCTCAGCATTTAATGGACAGATGGCGTGGTGCAGGAGCTGTGTTCACAACTGGCAGTTCTGTTGCTGCTTGTGATGCACAGTGTGGATGACAATAAGCATCCTGCTGGCCTCTGGATATCATTCTTTGAGTCAGGCCTTAAAGGCTTCAGTGAGGGAGTTGTGTAGGCTCCCTCTGTTTTGTACTTATTTGGGAATCTCCACCTCTAAGGCCCTGGTTAGGCAATGTCACCTGATACCTAAGCCAGGGATTGATTCCCTTTTCCTGGGAATCATATGAATTCATGAGGTCAACGCTTTAAAGCAAATGCCAGAACTTTTGGCAGGTTTGAATTTTTTCAAAGTCAGCTGGTTTTGTTTCCTTCCTGGTACGTATGGTTGGCTGGCACTCCTCTTCTCTGGGAACAACAGTAACATGAAGTAGACATTGCTGTGCTTTTAGATCCAACGTCCATCAAAGACAGTAGCACCAGCAATTAATGCACTTTGTTTGTCAGCCTGCTAGTATTTTTAGGAAGCTGATGGAATTTGGTTTGTCATCTAATGTGTTGATCCTTTGCCAAATATCAGGTCCCTTAACCACCCGCCCAAGTCCCTGTACCAACTGTCACCCTGCCTCACAGAAAGTGGAATGCCATGGAGTCAGCAACTCAGTGAAGAATTAACAGCCTCTGCCAGCATGCTCTAATTAAACAGCTATATAGACAACAGCTGGGAAAAATTCATCAATCACAGAATGTTTATTATTGGAATTAAAACACCTCATAACTAATGCATAGATTTGCATTGATTACCATCTCCTGGAAGGAACAAGTGGTACCAGCTCCGTGTGTCTGGGCATTTTGAATGTTTGTATCACTTGTACTGGCTGTACCCATCTGCCTCTGGTTTGTTAACCGTAGTTAGAGGGTTGATCAGCTTCTTTGCAGCTGCTCAGGGTCAACATCTGTAGAACTGTGATGCTGGACACTACAAGGAATTCTGAATTCACTTTGTCATGTGGTCCATGGTGTATTTGTTTGTGTCAATCTTCCAGGCACATGGATGGGACTCTAGATTTATTCACACTTGGGCAAATCAGTAGTAATGAAGCCAATACTAGATTAGTTGCATAGACTTATAACCATGGTTAGTTCACGAGCTCAGGGTGAGTTGCTCAGTTTAATTCTCTGAGCCATTTTGCTGTCTAATGTGGCAGTAGTGCAATGGTATGTCCTTTTGTAATATGAGGTGGATGTGTTGCAGTCAAACCACTAGAAAACTTAATATATGAAACACTTCCTAAGCTTCTGAAGATGACCATGTAAAAATATGCTCATATGCACTCACATTTGTATATATTTAATGCCATGCATTTTTCTTGGCAACATCTTTGCCTTATTCAGAAGCAAACTTTTCTATTTCTGTCAGCACTTACAAGGACTTGGGCAATGTGTACAGATGCAGTTCTGAAGCACTTGATCCCTGTGTTTATGGCTAGTTCAAGGCCTGAGGTCTCACTTAAGCCCTCCAAACTTATGCTGTTCTTCCTGGAACCATTATATCCAAACTAAATGGAGCCAACTTTAATGTTAGAGTTCTAATACAACATTCTTCTCCAAGGCCTGAAACTTAAGATGCAGAAAAGAAGCAAGAAGTTAGCTCCAAGGCTCTGAACCTCAGATGGTCTTTCTTCAGTGCTCATTCAATGGTACTTACAGAATCACGTGCTTGGCAAGCCGATAGTAACTGATTTTCCTCATCTAAAAAAAAAGAAAATCTTGAAAATATTTAGTGGCACTGATAGTTGGAAAAATATATTGGTAGGTAGGCTGAAAAAAAATCAGATTACTTGTGAATGAGAAATACTGTATTGTTCTAATTAAATTAAAGAAAATGCCTGGTATCCAGTCCTGGAATGTTTTTATGACACAGTAAGCACTGGCATTTGTTTGTCTGTGGTAGAACCTTGTTCTCCCCTTTAGCACAGCAGAAATATAGTTATTATGGAGGAGGTCTACTGGATGTCTTTAAATCACAAAATTAAAATCAGATATAAGATCATACAGGGACTGAAACATCAGATTCCTGAAAGATAATATTATTAGCCAATATTTCATGGCTGTAGTAGACACTATTTTGGTTGGTATTTTAGATAAGTTTTCAGGTCAAACCTTGAGTATTGCCTGAGATGTGCAGACATTTAATGAGGCATTATAACAAGTTCTTACTACTATATAATTGAGATAAATAACAGTTTTAATGAATAACTGGGACCACTCATGTCAAGAGATGAAGACAATATGTATGCCTAGAGAAGAGCAAAGCAGAATTTATTCTCTTACTTACTGACTTAGCATTCATGGGAAGCTGAGGAACCCTTCCTCTAATGCACATGCTGAACAGAGTTCATTCACCATGTGCTCTTTCTTTTGACAGGTCCTTTGCTACATGTTGAGCACAGCCCAGACCTTTGAGAATATTCTGTTTACTAAGATGAGGAAAAATAATCATTCTGATGGGTCTTTCAGAGAGTCTGCTGTTGGATGCTTCTCTGCTTTCACACAGGCTTGGTTCTGACGTGACTGTTGACTTTGGTAAAGGTAAGATGATATACTTGTTGCTTTGTTTTTTTTTTCCTCATGAGAACAAACTGGATGTGTGTTCAGATTTGCCACAAAGTACTACTGGGGTTGGCAGCAGCAAGACAAGGTAAAAAATCCACACAACAGTGAAATGTTTGATGCACGATGTAAATGCTTTGTGTACTTTGTGACAGCTGATGGAGATTACAGTCATAGCTGAGCTGAATTTCCACTTCCATGGACAGGTGTGCTGGGACAGTGTGCCCTGGTATTTAGGTATATTGACTTCCTAGCCTTGCACCAGGAGAGACTTGCTTGATTATGGGTGAGGCAGGTCTGCTAATGGCTGTACTTAGATTCTGTGCCCAAACTGTGGTAACTTATTCCTGACATTTCCTCCTTAAACTTCCCCATCATGTGTTGGTGCACAGTGGAGTTTGTCAGTACTGAACCTGGTACTTTTAGCTCTGAAAGCTCCATATGTTTTAGAGGATGAGAGAGGTTCTAAAACATGTCAGCCTTTACTGCACTGAAGGGTTAGACTTTAATGTCATACTTGCAATATTTCTTCTAATTAAGAAGTGAGGAATACTACTAATTCAGCAGTAAAGTTAATTAGCACAGGCTATAAATGTTTATTTGTTTTTTAATAGCAACAAATGCATTATAAATGACTCCTGTGTTCATCTATTGTAAAATCCTGCTGTTAAAGTAATTTGTAGCATAGCTTTTTCTTACAATAGCTGTTGGCATTGCAAAAGCATGAATATGAGTTTGGTGTGGATTGTGGAATAACCATGTTAAGTGTTAAACCTGCTAAATTTTTAACTAGGACTTGCCATGTGAGAAAGATTAAAATAAATTATGTGCATATTGATGGCTATTGAACTTCTTAATGTAATCTTTATTTACAGTCAGAAAACTGCTTTTGTAGGCATTTCAAATCTGAAATAAATGTTTTTACTAAATACAAATTTGCTACATCTTAACTCTAATAAATTTATGATAATTCTTGGATTTTGAAATAATAGTGTGGAAGTAGAACTTCTAGTTTTGTCTGTTAGAGTGACTGGAATTTCACAGATGCTTGTGAAAACTTGATAGTGCACTTTATTTTTTAAATAACTTATAGACTTTTATAATATTTTTGATAGCAAGTACTGTTTTTATAGCATTGTAGATGTACCTAATATTTTCAAAGTGAGATTTGTGAACATTTGAACTAAAATATTGAAATAATTTATTTACCCATTAATGCAGTTTTGCAGTTTTCACTTTCTGACATACCACAAACATGGAATGAAAAGCTGCCTTGAAGTCCTGCTTCATTCAGGACAAGTACTTTGTACTGAACTTAATCCCATCTTCTCAAATGAGGGAAGCTGAAGAGATTTGGATTCAAGACATATACAATGAAGAGGGAAAACAGTAAGGGGCAATTTCTGCTGTGAGATGATTTCCTTAGAGAAGTATCTTTTTAGAGAACTGAGTGCCAGTTTGGGTTTTTAGAGTGGGAGCCTTCAGTAGGTGTGGAAGACAAAGTATTTTGGAAGTGACTAAAAGAGGGCTGATTTGGGGGAATGGAGGTGCAGACTGGTTGTACACACCTAATTCAGCCAACACTAGAAAACTGGGAAATTGCCATCTCATTCTGTCTTTGTTTTTTGTTTTAAGTAAACTTTGCCCTTGGATTTTATGAGAGAGAAATCTTGGCTCTTAATGCCTTAATCAATGCTATCATCTTTTCTGCAACTCCAGTCTTTTCACAGTCTTTTCAGTCTTGACTGCTGGTCAAACTTTATTGAGCCACTTTAATTGATTAAGGCTTTTCCAGTTTTGCAAAATCATCTCTAATGCAATGAATCCAGTGGCCTAACCACCTTCTCAGTATGAAGCAGTGTTATTTCTGACTCGAGAAGTTTGGAAGATTATCCAGCTGTTGATATGCTGGCTTCTGTATTGGCAATATTCCCATGGAGAAGCAATAGTGTATGGAAAGCACTAAACTCTTTCTTTTTTGGGAAAAAGAGGAACAAAAACCTCATATGTACACTAAGATATACTGCTGGATTCACTGAAATGCCACCATAGAGGCTGAACATGATTTACTTGCACAGCAAAAGCTCCACTTCTGGAAGTTGTGACTTTGCTATGAAAATCAGCACATCTCCTGCCCATTTTTCAGGCTATTTTCTGCATAAAGCATGCATTTGCTGAGGATTTCTGAGTAAATGTTATTTCTTTAACAAGTGCATTTCTATATAAACACGTGATTACTTTTGAACTTTATTCTTGACTTCTGAATGCAGTATCTATCACTTTGGCTTCTGTAAAAGTTCCCAGAAGGCAGTTACTTGATTGCTGAGGAAATAGTGAGAAAGATCCTGTTTTATTAGCCATTGTCTTCTTTATACTTTTCACAAAGATATTTGTAAATGTCTCATTAAAACAATGGATCCAAAAGGGTGGAAAGGTGGTGTCTGATCTAACCCTCAGTGAAAAAACCTGGACTGCACAGACTCATTAGAAATTAATTCCAATTGGTGTAGTATAACCTATAAAGCTGGGTTATGTTAGATTTGGAAGGCTAGATGCAGATCTGACAAAAGCAAAGTTGCTTCACGTTTTCTTGGATGTTAAAAAAAAAGAAAAATATCCCTGGTATTTGAGCTGCATTTAGTTTGAATATTGCTATTGGAGTGGTGAAGAGGATTAGGGGAAGAGAAGCAGAACACAGTGATATGCAATTTTATCCTGACTTTCAGATCCTCACTGAGGCTGGAGAAAAGGAAATCACCCCATAAGTGGCTATCTGGATCCTTGGGAAAAGGCCTTAATTTCATGAAGAAGAAAAACTACTCACTGATTTTAGAAGTTGCTGTATGTTACTGAGGAAAGCTTGAGGCAGTATGTTGGTTTGAGCTGGACTTGTAAAAATCAGTGTGCTAAGCTGGCAAGGGCCTGTGAGTTTGCTTTGCTCTTCCTGTGGTGGTCGCTGCATTTAGTCCTGCTTGCAGTCACTTAGAGATTTTACTGATCTGTGTATTGACAGCAACGTCAGTTTAAGTGTTGCTGGGCCCTAAAACAACTCTTGCAGGAATGTTGTTGCTCTTTCTTGTCTTTCACACAGAATACTTGACTCTCAAGTCTGCTCATCATTCACAGAATTAGAATGGTGGCTAATAATCATCATATGATACCTCGGCTGTAAAATGTGTGTATCCAGATATTTCTGTCTTCCAGCTCTGTTAGATTCTGTTGCCTTTAGCCTTGAAACAAGCTGGTCATCAAAACTTATTCAATCTAGTGTAAATTTTCTTGAAAAGTTCTATTCTAAAATTTCAGTTTTATAAATTGAAAAGGTTGAATTTTTTGCTACGCGAATTGGAAATACTCTGTTTTAAATAATAGCATAATGTCGTTACTCAGTGTGTTATTGCCTGCCTTTAAGCTAAGAAAAACAGATATTTGGCACAGTTGAAAATAACCATAAATCTATTGTTATTAAAATGCCTTAATACATTTTTAGAGGGGATTTCCCATTCACGTGTAGGTGTGGTTGTACTTTTCAAAGTTTGATAAAGACAGCATTGAGAGCTGAAGTATTTTTAGCACTCTTATAAAGGGGAATATATTAGGAAAACTTTGTGAGTGCATGTATCTATTACTTTTTTAGGCTCACACATCTCACTCAGAGCCTCAGTGCAGCTGGGCTAAATACTCATTTTTTGGCCGTATCTAAGCTCAGCATTGCTGTGAGTTAAAATGAAGGAATAACATACTGCTCAGGCTGCAAATTCCAGAGACCAGAGATTTTCAACTTTGTAAATGTTTATATTTTATTTCTGTTTTAATTCTAAATTAAAATAAACCTTAAATATATTGTTCAGCAAACTGAGAACTGAATTAGTGAAGCCCTGCTGAGGAAGTAATGGTTGAATCCCTGGATGTCAAATGAAAGGGAAAGTACTGTCTGCCTTCAGTGGTTAAAAGTTTTATCTTCTGTTTGAGAACTCTATAGACACATCCATCAAGTGGTCTGACAGGGAAATTAAATTGGGTTACAGCACTGCAAGAAGTCCAGATTATGTTCCTGTTGAGCAGTAACAAATTGTGGTGAACTTTATAAAAAGTTTTTCTGTTTTTCACAAAATAAAGCAGTATAGAGGCAGTCACTGGTCACAAGAGACATTGAGGAAACCTTTGGAAAAGCTTGCTATTTTTTAATAAGGAAAAGATATGAAATTATAGATGTGGCTTTCTTTTCCTGGAGAACAACTTGTGTTCTCTGCTACTTTATTAGCACACTAAATCCACCTAAAGTGAAGTTTGCTTTATTTGCTGCAAAATGAAAAAAAATTAAACTATTTTCTTGACAACGAGTTAATATATTTGGGCCCCAGTTGTGATGGGTCACCCTTCTGCTGAACATGGTAAGAGATACAGCTGTTCTGCTGGGGGGGCTCACTGTGGAACCCTAATTTTCCTCTAATAACAAAACAAAGAGTTTTTAAATCCCACTCACCTCATGTATGCATTTCAGCTAGACTGAGTTCAGTCTTTATTTGAAAAGGAGCTCTTATACAGAGTCTGGATCCAAGTGCTTTTGTATGCAGCCATATTCAGACCTAGAACCTCTCTTATCATTCCATCCTGGCTCTGAATATCCTTCAGTTTGAAGAAACTTCAGACCCATCTGTAATGCCAATGGAAAATTGTGAATGTTTGAAAACAGGTCCAGAGTTGTTCTCAAGCTTTGTGAACTTCAGCCAGCCATTCCATTAAGGTGTCATTTTCTTCAACTGAATCTGAAATAAAGAAAGGTTTCTGGTGTCAGGTTTCTTCACATCCTTCTGAAAATCTTCGCATTTGTGTGGAAAATTAACATCCTTTATATCTTTGCATGTATCTGTAATACCATGTGTGAGATCCTGGATGTTTTAACAAATAAGAATTAAATTCTTCTGCTAATTCTTTGTTGTCTCTTTCAAACCAGTTGCATTTAACTATACAGCCTGGACTATTTTTGAATAATACCCATGCATTCTTAGACTCAAAAGAAAAATAAAAAAGGGAAAGGTTTCCTTCCAGTTGGATGCTCTTCCTACAGTGTGAGCTTTAAGAGCCATTGGTCACCTAATGTCTTGTTTATATGGAAGCTAAGCTACCATTTAAAAATAGATACAAATGAATGCAATAGAAAAATAGTGAAAGTTTATTAGAAAAAGGCTGATGTTGTTTAATGAAGTGTGGCGTTCTGATTTGTTTTTAAAAGCCTTGATCCTTCTCAGTTAGCAATAGGGGTAAAATGTTTCTCTTATGGGCTTCTGCTTTGCACATTGCATGCTTGCTTTGAGGGATTTAAAACCTAAATAAGTCTTAGCTCACAAAAGATGTAAGCATGAGAAATCTCATCCTTTTTCTGGAACAGCTTGGGGGCTGATTGTTTATTTAACAAGCTGGTGCCCTGATTTTGCCACTGACACACTTCGACAAAAATCCCCTCACAGGCTTTTAAAGTTGCAAAAGGGAAGAAAATTGAGAAGAAAGATGTGAGTCAATGCACAAAGCCACAAAGGTCTGCTGATGTAGGTGTTTTCAATATTCAGTAACTCTCTATCCAAAGTTGCAATGCTAGAATGGTCTCAGAGAGAGAGGAGTCAGTGATGTTCTGATATAATCAGAGCAAATGAGATCTTCCTGTGAGTTGCTAGTTGCCTGAGTTATGTACAGGAGCTCACTTGGGAAGAGGGAATTCATGTCTCTGGAAAGACCCAGAAGAGTCCTTGCTAAAATCCTAACCAAGTAAAGTGAAATTTATATAGTGCATGGGCTCTGGGCAATCTCATAAAAGGTGAATGTATTTTATCCTTAGATGTCAAGATTGTTGAGTGGCTGAATTTGGGAATTGGCTTTTGTTCTCTTCACTGAAGCAGCTGGGAGTTGTTGCAAAAGGCAGGTGCAGATGTAAACGTAGCATCCCTACAGTTGGCACTTCCCAGAAGAGTCTGAAGTGCCAAAGCCAACTATGAGAGCCAGGACAGAAGTTGGTGTTTAGCTGATGGATTTTGATGGTGGGGTGGTGTGTTGGTTTTTTTTTTTTTTAATTTTCTTTTGTTGTTGGTTTGTTTTTCTGTTTCTCTGTTTGTTTGGGTGTTTTGGTGTTTTTTTTTTTTGTTTGGGTGTGGGTTTTTTTGGTAGGAAAAATACTTTTAAATGTTTTGAAATACTGATACAAAACTATTTTCATAGCTGCAAGATTCCCTTCCCACTAACTGGAGTTTTTTGGCTAAAAAATTTATTCTCTTTTAAAAACTTTTTCTAAACAAGAAGCATTGGCCGTTCACCAGAGAAGAGGGATTTTTCTCTTGTCTAGTTCCTTTCTCTTCCTTATTTCCACTTCTTATACCAGGATGCAAGAAGAGGTTGTATGGAATGAACTGAGGAATGGGGAAATGGGTGGGAAAAACCCTATTTATATAATTTAGAATGAAATGAAGGATGAAAATAGCGGTTTTCCCATGAATTTATGTTACTGTACAGTTGGATGGAAGGGCAAAACAGAAGGTAGAGGTTTCCTTTCATGTTGTGGATATTCTAATTTTTGTCATGCGAGCTTCTCGAACTGTTTCTACAGAACCAAACTATTGTATTTCCCCAGATGAGTTTCCTATGGTTGCTTCATTCCAAGTTACAACAGGCTCTTCAGCAATCACCTTTGAGTTCCTGTTTTTTACATTGTAAAACTTGGATTCTGCTATCGTTATTATATTATAATACAAAACAAAAATCTTCAAATAAGCAAAATTTTAAATTTCTTTTCATGTACCTAGAATGTTTATGGATTTTAGGAAGCACTGTTTCACTGTGATTTCACCTTGTGACCAGACAAATTATTGAAGTTTGTCAGTGACAGGGTTAGAAAACCTTCTGGTCAAAAAGGAAATTGAGCATGAGCCTGAAATGTGCACACAGATTATATTAGTAATTGGTATGCATCTCATCTTAAATAATTCATTCAGCCCTTTTATGTGTTAAAGAAATTATTTATTCATGGAAATACACATTTAAAATGTAGTTTAATACTGAGATTCATGAAAGAAGTGACATATGGCTCTATCCAAAGTTGCAATAAAACCCAGCATCTCAAATGTTCCTCAATGAAAACTCTTATTTGTCCATACTTACTCTACATGTAGAGAAGAATGGACTTGAAGTGGTTCAAGAAACTTGATTAAGAGCAATTTGATTTTCTTTTTAATAGACCAAATAGTAGTATCTTCTATTTCCTTTCAAGTTGCTTTGACTGGAAAGTAAACCAGTTTGTATAATTTCAAATGATACCATTTCCCTCAGATAACTTTTTATGAACAGGTTTTTCTCTAATATTTTTCTAATTTGCTGAGGGAGCTGGGAGTGAGTCAAGCAGGAGAACTGGGCAGACACCTGTTTCAATGAAAGCTTTCCAGCCAGTTCTGCTCTGTATGTAGTCTTTTCTGTTTGAACATTTTTTTCCTCACTGAATAAATGTTTCTCCCTTATTATCTATGTTTGTAATTTCTTTGTGTTTGACCTATTAAATAGTGCATATGGTAAATCTTTAATTTTCAGTACTAGGTGGCTAGAGATGAAAATGGGTCTCATAGAGTAACTGCAAAATGAGCTTTAAATTCTAATTAAAAATCATCTTATCAACACTACGTTTAACATTGTATAGTTATGGGTCTGATATTTTTGGAATTGGTTATGCCAGATTACTTTATAGTACACTGTGATTGAGAGGGAGCATGACTTTTTGGAACAATTTCTTTTGCACAGCAGGGTGACTTAAATTAGTGTGACTGACATCCACCTAATATGCTTACAAATCTTTGGAACAATTGATTTGAAACTTGAGCCTTTTCATTCTGAGTGGATCACAGCACAGGGAAAGAAGCTGGATGTGCTGGATGTGCAAGCAAATTCACAGAGCTGTTTCTCTTAAATCCCAATCCAAGGTATATCTAAGCATATGTGTAAACTTAGTTTATGAGTATTGCTAAAGCAAGTGGAAAAACTCAGGCCCAGAAGAAACTGTCACACTTCATAGGAACAAAAATGAAGCCAGGACTTTGCCGGTGAGTAAATTTACAAAATGCAGGTGCTTAAATGTTTGAGAGGAATACAGAAAAGAGGTGAGGAGAAAAATAATGCTGTGTTGGAAATTTTCCCAGGTGAAGGGTCTAGCATATGTAAAAATCCCAGTTAATATCAAAGATGCTTGCTCTGGACTAAAACCTAAAAATTTCCCTGGACTTATTCCTTGCAAAGGATTTTCCTTAGCAGTGTTGCTGTTAATCTCCAACATGTAATACATTGTTTGTCTGAGCAGGGATTCCCTTGTATGGAATATCACTGCTATCCCCCTCCCCAGTGTCAGGCATTCATTAACTTCCTTAATTTATTTTGTATAAAAGTTTTGCTTAAATATCTCTAATCCACCTGTCCTTTGTATCTGGCCAGTAGGGGACTGCTATCATTATAAAAGAAAATTCAGAAAATAGCCAGTGTTCAAAGCATCAATCCAACAAATGAGTTGATAATCCTTGTAAAGAGTCATGTCCTTCCTGCTGCAGAGTGTGCACCTTGCAGTGTGGTGAAGGGTATATGTAGGATTAGGAGCTGCAGAAGAAGCTGTCCAGAACTGTTAAACACTTGTGTAAATGAACATGTCCTGAACTCCAAAAATTGGAACTATCTGCAAACTGTACAGCAATGTATACAATATCTTGCTGTTTAAAGATACTGTCAAAGGTAATAGGAACAAATTTTGAATGGAAGCATACATGTGCATGCTATGAAATAGGATGTGAGTGACCACTGGTGTGGTCAGACTCTCATGAAGTCACCAAGCTTCATATTTATCTGTCTGGGAGGTAAGAATGGTGCTAATAATACAGGTTCAATCACTCTATGGGCCATTCAATTAAAAGCTGGACTGATGATCCTTGTGGGTCCCTTCCAACTCAGAATATTCTGTGATTCTCTGATTCTGCTCTCATGGTTAATTGTTGATGTAGTGAAATTTATTCTAGATAGTTATTAGACTTGCTCAACAGCATTCCTTTAAGATCTAGCATTATTCTCTGGGCATACTTGTTTTGTCCTAGAGATATCTTAGAGCTTTTCAATTTAGGAATAGATCATCACCATGAATAAGCAGTTTTTCCTAGACACTAAAATACAATTGTGTGTGGACTGCTTGTGAAGGTAAGATGCACTATTGCAACTGAGACATTTTCTAGTGACAGCATGCATTTCTCTGCAGAAGTAATGCTGAGTCTTCCAACTGACTTGTCAGGTTAAGAATGCTTTTGCATTGACCCTCATGATATCAGTATGGCAGTGCTAAAGAAAAGGTATAGTTCTTTCCCCTTAATCTACTTGTTTTTCTCCTGTGACACAAATGCTGTCTAGCTGGAACTAATGTGGATTGAAGGGGAAGTCATGTTAGCAAATGTTTTTGAGTTGAATGAGCATGTGCCTGTCCTTTGGTACCCCCACAGTCTGTTGTGGGGTTGTTGGGTCAGCTGAGAATGGAGGTCTGGAGTTCAGCTGGTATTTAGCACAAATGATGTCATCACACCCACAGGGTGCACTCACAGGGCAGAGCTCAGCAGCTGATGCTGAGCATATATTGATGTGCAGTTTGTTATGCCATGCATTAAGCTCATGCATTGTTGCTGGTAGGCTTGCTAAGGATGCATTTTGCATCAGTAACTACACTGTATCTTGGTTTAAGATATTTACAGGTCTAGAAGGGAACAAGTTTCTGAAAGACCTGGGGATGGGTAGATGTAGGAGATTTTTGTGATGTTCTTCTCTGAGATTCTCACCTGCTAATTCTCCATTGGTACAAAACTAGAGAAGAACTCTTTGTGTGCCTTGGAAGGTCCTGTAAGTGCTGACAAGTGGGAAAGGAGGGTGCAATAACTGCTAGTCCATGAAGACAGTCAGCAGTGATACCAACATTGCTGTCATGTGACACCAACTCACACTGAGGCATTAAACCATAACAGCCAAACACCATCTCTTACAACAAATATGTTCACAAGGCTCCAAGCAGTAGCTTAGTTGCTTGGCTTTTTTCTTTAGTTGCTGTGTTTGTGGCCTCTTTCATTTTTTAATGCTCACAAAACAATAATAGCCAGAAGGTAAGGTAGATCTGCCATCTCCCAGATTCTAGAAAGCACACAAAAATCCAAGGAAGGGAAAAATTGCAGTGCATGGGTTTATACTGGAATGAGTTGAAAAGCATACCCAAATGCTACCTTGAAGCCAATTACCACTTTAAAGGTCACAAGTATGCCATCTTAAAACTGGATCCCAGAAACAGCTACAAACCTACAGTTCCTTTGAACCTGAGCCCATGGGACTGTGGCATGTTTTTGGTATCTAAGCATCCCTGCCAGCGGCTAGAGAAGCAGCATGCACCTGCTTTCTAGGTGTTGGGGGTTTGTTTTCTAGGTGTTTGTTTCTTGTTTCGTTTTGGTCTGCATATGACTGGAAGCTGTGTCTTTTCCCTCAGTACTCCTGAGTTATTTGGGACCAATCTTTTGAGATTTAAGTGGTAAAAATTCCCATTCTTTTACATTTACAGTTATTGCAGAGAGAGAGGTCTTTTGAGCAAGTTCCTATATAGAACCTGCACGGCCAGGTTTGGCATGTCAATCCACCATACTGACCCTTGGCTCAGTTTTCAGCTAGTCCTAGAGCCACTGCTTTTCACAGCAACTGCACACTGTGTGCCTGTGCCCACTGTGGGGATCAAAGGGTGGTTTTGCCCCTTTCAGTAGCTGTTCCTGCAGCACACCTCATGGCTACAGGCAGCCCAGTGGTGCTCTCTTACCAAACAGCTGGTGGTTTAGTGCATGCTCATACTATGTTAGGTGTCTTACTTCACAAAAGTTAGAGCAGCCTAGCTGACCACTAAAGAAAAACCAATCCAACCTTTCCAGTTTTACAAAAGAAACCTCTTGAAGTATAAAAAATTTGACATGTAAAAAAATAATGCTGAATCATGTGAATATGTTGCAGTCTGTGAAGGATTGGAACTGAGATGCTGACAGTTCTGAAGCTTTTTTTAAAAGTTGGTAACAGTTCAAATCTCATCAGCTTCTGAGATTTCATCTGTTTCTTTGGGAGGGTGGGATAAATGTCTCTGGACATGATGCCAAGATTGAATCTTTAGGAGGAAGACTTGGATGAAAACTCCTTTCTTCTTGTGACCTGATCCCTTCTCACCCATTGTGATATTATACAAATTGAATTTCAGGGCTAGTGAGCTAAGGATTCTGCAGTGGTCGGCAGAAGTGTCTTTCCATCTGATTACCCTTGAGGTCAGAAGCATGTAATATATTCAGGGGGGTTTCTAATCGAACGAAACTCAGAATATGTGAGGGTTGTAGACAGCAGCTGGCCCCAGCAGAGACTAACAGATTTGCTGAGAACCTGCAAAGATCTTGGCAGAATGTCAGCAAAGATACTGCAGGGTTGCTAGATGCCAGGAAAAAGATCTTTGGTTTGCAGTAAGGAAAATGGTATTTAGGGAGGATGGGATGTAATAAATTACAATAATAGCACTGCAAACAAGTCTCATCCAAAAGTATCAGAGACTGACTATAGCTGTTTTCATTGGTGAAGGAGCTGAAGTGGATGCGGGTGAAAAAAATGTGCTTTCTTATAGTGGCAGAATATTATTATTAGAGCCAGGGAAAGAAGTAGCTGGATTCTTTGTAGGAGCTGGTTTTTAAATGTAGTGAAGCATGACAGGGAAAAAAGCAGTGATGGAGAAAGGGGCATAACTGATTTAAAACAATGGGAAATAGAGTAATAGTATCTGGGTGGATAATGTAGAGACATTTGTGAAGATGATGATCACAGAAGAATTTGCAAGGACCTTACTGTCTTTCTGGGATGATAAAAAGTTGAATCTCTACAGCATCAAGAGTTTCTAGTTATCCTAGTTATTCTAGTTCTAGTTATTCTAGTTGCAGTATCCAACTTTGAATTTGTTTGCTCTCACCATGCATTTGCTTAGTGAATTGCTCTGGCAAAATGCACAGTTATTTCTCTGACAGCTTTGGGTGCTGTAAAGATATGCTGGCCGTTTAACTGATGAAGTGTAACAGTGCATGCCACCCCCACACCTGACCCTTAGATGCTTTCAGAAGACTTTTAGGTCAGTCTGCAGGAATTTTTTTGTTCTGTTGTGCTAAGGTGCTCTCTCTGCTCCTTCAGGAGGGTTTTAGTGAAAAAGGTGCTTTCCAAAGAGCCTGTCCAGAATAAGTGTTTTACTTGAAACAAAATTCTGGCTTTTAAAAAGGCAGCTTCACAAGGAGAGAAAAGAAAACAGATTCTCATCTAATTGGCACATTGAACATGGCACAGGGAATAGCAGCTCTAGTGGGGAATGCCTATACCTACGGAAAATTTCTGCCTTACAGGACAGGTCTTTCTCAGTGTTTCAGAAATTTGGTTTATATTATTTCAGGGGGTTTTCCTCTTCATTTACCTGGTAAAGCAATCTCTATTACTTATCATTGCTTTTAGGACTTGATTTGGTGATTAGCTTATCAGGTTAAAGTCTGTTACTGACAATCTGTCTTAACTACATGGCTTTGTTTTCCTGGCAGGATGCCAGCAGAGGGTAGGAAAAGCAGCTGTTCCTTGAGATGGGAATAATAAAAAAATGCCAACTGGTAAAATCTTCCTGACTTTTGCTGAACTGAAAAAGGCCATTAATAGCTCTTGGAATTACTTGGTTTGTTGCATCCTTGTGTTCCAAGAGAAATAAAGTGGCAGGCAGGATGCTATTGAAAATGTAATGCGAGTGCTACTGGACTGAAATGTGTACACTGAAAATCCAAGGTGGTGGGGGCTCAGGAGAAATGCAAACTGCAGGCCATTAGTAAAATTCACTGATGGCAAACAATTCTTCACCTGTATGTGGGTCTATTTCCAAGTAGGAGACAATGTGTACTGGTTTTGCAACTACTGAATGGGCCAAATCAAATTTCCTAGCATGCTCTCAACCTGCTCAGAAACTAGTGGCTTCAAACAGCAGTATAAAACTCATTAGTTTTGTGATAGCTATGCAAGCCTTACAGAAACTTTTAACTACTTGTGCTTTTTTCCTTTAGCACAAGTATTAAATATTTAATAGAGCAGAGGATGTATTTGTGTTGACAGTTTCCATGTGAGCAATCTTACGTAGAAAGAGAAAACCCTGAAAATCTCTGAACCCTTGGGATAAACTTGTGTTTTCAAAGATCCTGTTAAAGCAGGGAGGCTGTGGCAGCACACTGGTCAGCATGGCTTCGAAAGCTGTGGGGAGCTTTCGGCAGCAGCTGCTGTGTGTCAGAAGTCTATAAATTGACTTCCTGCCACAGGAGGCCTCCAGCAAGTTCATCTGGAGAGTCAGTGGGAGAGATCCTCGCCTTTCATCTTACCAACAGAGCAAATCTATCCAGGGCTGTGCCCAGGGCTGGGAAGGGGTTTGAGCTGGTACAATCCTCGTGTCAGCCAGCGTGGTCTTGAAGAATAAAACTGCTGTGGGTGGAGACCTCAGTGTTTTGTTGAGGGAGGACAGGCACTCTCGTTGAGTAGTTTATACACATGTCCATCATATTCTTTGTTTGTAAAAACTCACAGCTGAGAACACACTTCTTTCATTATGTCTCAGATAACATCAAACAACATATTTTCTTTTCCCCCATCGCTTTTTTGTCTTCTAGGCAGTTATGTGCTATCCCTTCTCTTCAAGGTGAATGCATGTTCCCTTTCCAGTGTTCAATTCCCTTTACGATAATCCTTATCTACCAGTTTTGGAACTGTCCTTCTTCAACAGGATTTAATTTCCTTTAAAAATTGCACTCTCACTGAATCAATTATCCAACAAGAATTTCTGGCAAATGATGGGTTTTGGTGAGGTAGGTGTCTCAAGAGTTAGTAGCTATGATCATCTTTGTTGGACCTCATTATTTAATTGAAGTTTAACTCCGGAGCTGCGGAGTTCAAGCTTTTTGCATTTCCTTTCTGTCCCTGAGGAATCAGCCTGTTTTCTGCCAACCAGAGGTATATAATCTCAAATGTATAATATATCTTCTTCCATATTCCTGAAAATTTTGTTTACTAATTCAGCATAGTAGATGGGTTTGAACTCCTTTAGCTTAAAAACTGAACCTGAATATGCTGTTTCATACCAAGAAGAGTCATTCTTTTGCATATCTGTGGTTTTGAAATGCAGTCACGAATACTGAAAGGAGAAAGAAAAATCCACAATGAGATATTTTGAAAGTTTATTCTGGCCTATATCCATCCTTGATTCCTTTGCTGTGCAGGATAAGGCTGTGTTTATAGTGAAATGTGAAATACAAAGAAAGCTAAAGGTTCAAAAGTCTGGAAATGTTTTGAACCTTGTGGAAGTTGGAAAAGTAAAGGAAATGTAACTTGGTTTAGAAAAGCAAAGTGCAATGCCTGACTTCTCAAAAGTGTGTTAGGCTGAGATTTTGTCAGTATAATAGATTCTAGAAGTTGCATTTAAATGCAGTTTAGAAAACCTATTTAATAAAGCTTTCTGACCTTTTTGACTTTTGGTGTTGGAAGGGTGAGGCATAAATAATAAAAAGGGCTGGGGGGGAGGGGGGGAACAAAACCAGGAGTTGTAGTAATTCTTAAACCATGCTTATTAGTATTGTGATCAGTTTTGGTCACTGTAATATAAGAAAGATATAAAGCTCTTAGAGACCATCCAAGTGGAGGGCAATGAGGATGGTAAGGGCCTTGAGGAAAAGCCACTTGAGGAGCAGTTGAGGTCACTTGGTCTGATCAGCCTGGAGGAGACTGAGGGGAGACCTTGCTGCAGTTACACCTTCCTTGTGAGAGGGGTAGGGAGGGGCAGGCACGGATCTCTGCTCTGTGGTGACAGGGAATGGCATCAAGCTGTGTCAGGGGAGGTTTAGGTTGGGTATTAAACAAAGGCTCTTCATCCAGAGGGTGTTTGGGCAATGAACAGGCTCCCCAGGGAGAGGGTCACAACACCAAGCCTGACAGAGCTAAGAAGCATTTAGCCAATCCACTCAAGTACATGGTGGGATTCTTGGGGTGTCCTGTGCAGTGCTGGGAGTTGGACTCAATGACCATTGTGGCTCATTGTGGTTCCAAGTCAGCATATTCTGTGATTCTTTAATTTAGGCATCCCTGGCTTTAGCTGCTTGCTGGAACATTCTCCAAAGCACTGAAGTCTGCTTTCCCACTGAATTAAAATCCCAGGTTCAAATACCCCAAGTCATAGACACCAGATATGAATCTTACAGATTTTTGTCCTGTCTGTCTCAATGTTCTGCCATGAGTGGCTGTGTGGGTAATGAGAGCTATTGTAGTGACACAGAGTTCCAGCCTGCAAAGGCAATTCACATACCTGGATATAGGGTTTGTTCTGCCCTTTTCTGCTTAACACACAATCTGCCTCACTTGTCAGCAAATCAGCCAGTGGTCAAAATAACACTGCTAAGGGAAAAAACCCCATGCACTTCTAGCCCTCCCTTCAATTAATTTCATATTAGAGTAAGGCAGAAGATGGGCAGAGCTTAATTGTAAAACTCCTGTGACATGCTGTGGCATTTTGGTCTGTGGGACTTAATTGTCTGTCTGTGCATGCATATTTTGGAGGGATTATATTGGGGAAGCACCCTGAACCCATCAGGTGAACAGTCTGTGGTTCATACACAAGCCCTCTTAGAACTCCCCTGTGCCTTTCTGTGCAATTAACTGATGCATGCATCGGCGTGGTTTGTGCATATGTAAATACAGAACACTCATAGGAAGTGTAAGGAGATCATTTAGAAAGCTCTGTTGAATTTTGGCTTATGTAGGCACATTCTGTGGCCTGACAGGATTACTCCCGTTGGAGTAATAACTGGAAGTTTTGCTTATTTAGGGCCTGTTCCTACTCCCTTTGAAGCCAATGGCATAATTCCCAGTAATGTTTAATGGTGCTGGGTCAAGTCTTTAAGGATGATAGAATTTGATGTTGGAGGCCTCAGCCAGTGCTTACGGTAGTACACAGGGGTTTCCTCAGTTATTTCAGTGAGCAAATTGCCATTATTTAATTAAAATAATTATTTTAAAAACAACTTATGCAGAAATGTTATTAGTGTTAAACTTAAAAAGGAAAAAGTAGATGAAGAGACTATATTCTGGCTGATACCGTTCACTTTTTACAACACTAAAACATTCAGTTCAAGTAAGTTACCAGAAGCTGGAACAGCCATCTCCAAAAGCAATGAACTTGTTAAATTGAAAAGGACATGTTGTGTTGCTGCCACATCTCTTGTGACTTCTGAATGCATTTCACTACTCCTGTTGCAAGAACAGCCGTTCTCATGGTATCTCAGCCTTCATGCTTCTGGTCTCAGCTGCTCTGACACTGTATCATCTGCAGAGAAAGGGAGATGATGAAGAGAAATGTTGCAGCTGCTTGAGAAAAATGCTGGCACTGGCTAATCAAAAAGGCCAGTACCATGGCAGGTATTAAAAAAAAGAGAAAAAATTCTCTCCTCTTTCAGTGTGTTTTAAATACATAGATTTTGGTATTTCAGGCTTGCTAAGATAGATCTTTAAAGGGATAAAGTAAAAATGCAGCAGACTGAGGAGAAGCACAGAAAGCTACTAGAGGGTGTTGGCATTTTCTCTTGCTTTGGTTCAGCAAATCTATTGACCTAGAGGGCATGCAGGAGGGTCCATCTGTTTTCCCACAGTTCTAAAAGGAAAGCAGAGAAGGATATGGAATTTACTGTGTGTATTAATATTTGGATACTGCTGATCTACTGGGTTCCTTTAACTGAAGGACAGAAAACACTTTTCCTCTCTTGTTTTCTTCTGTTTAGATCTGCTCACATGCAGTTATTATGGACCTAAGCACATGGAGCAGTCTAAATCATGTCACAGCCAGACTGCCACGGTGCTTGCTTTGGATGCTGTTGGGCCTTCTTAATGTGCATGTAATCTCATCTGTGTGACTTAAGGTTCTTTAGGTCTGTATATCCACAGCACTTTTAACCTGGAATATCTGCTGACCTTTCACAGGAGACAGGCCAATGAGCCAGATGTCCTTCTTTCAATGGCAGCACCAACACTTCAGGACTCCCTTTGTTTTAAATGCACATCCCAGAGCCCCAGTGCTTGGTGTGGCCACCCTGTGTAGGGGAGGCACCAGATTCCACTTTACATAATATGAAAACCACTGAGCTCTTGAAGTTCATGAACCAGATAAATATTTCCCTATCCCTCTTTCATTACTGCCCTGAAAAGTCCTCTAGGCTCAGGACCATAGGGTGTCTCCCTTCTGGGTAATCCAGCACATTAAAGAAAATACAGCAACATGAAACCAATGTGGTTTTAGGCCTCGTCAATGGAAATGGAGATTCTGGCTGTTAGTGTTACACTAAGGACCTGTGTTTATGATTTATGATACTTCCTGCTCTTTTCCTTCTGTTTAATCTCTCATGCAATTGTAAATTTTACAGCTGTTTGAATGGTTGTCTTGTCTACTGCAGAAGATGGCCATAAATTTTAATGAGTAACTGCACCAACTCAACCAGGCCCAGTTAAATGTCTTTTTATACAATGCTTGCTGGAGTCCAGCTCAACAGCTCTTTGGTGGTGGTGTTCACAGACAGTCTGGGTGAACACCAGGGAGCTCTAGATAATCCAAATGCTTGGCTTGGGGAAGAGGTGACCCAGTGAGGGTTGTTGAGATCATCAGTGTTGCTGGGCTGTTCTGGGACAGAACCGTGTATCAAACCCACCACCATCCCGCAGTGAGATGATGGATCTGCTGGGAAATCTGCAAACCACTCCTCAGCTTCTCATCTTCTTATCTCTGAGGCACTGTTATCTGCATGTGGCTTTCAGCCATGGGGTTTGTCAAGTTAGGAAGACTGGTTGCTATTTCAGACTCTGCTTAGTAAAAGATTAATTTCATTTTCACACGTGTATTTGATCATAAATATCAAAGTGTGTTAACAGTGCCAGTATGTATATCCATAACAAGTGTGTGTTAGTATTTAAGTCTGTAGCAGAATCCCCAATATGAAGTAGAGGAAAGAGAGCATAGACATTATTGCAAGAGGGCTACAAAAAAATGCATGGTGTATATTTATAAAAGGAAGTTCTTGGTCCAGATGTCCCCCTTCACTCCTTAGGGAATGTTTCTGATTGCTCTCTGAAATTTATATTGCTTCAAGTGAAATATGTGATACAAGCCTTCCCCTCCCCGCCCAGGGCCAGGAAAATTAGCAAAGGCACTTAATCTGTACAACAGCATCACTTAACTGCTCTTGTTGAATTATATTATAAATGAGCCATCACAGAAGCCTTTGGGGAGCTTCTGGTTGAACACTTCAATGTGAGAGAAAGCTGCTTTTCTTGGTGTTGTTTTAAAATTTATTTTTTATATTTTCACCTAGGAAGAGAAGAAGCAAAAAACTAACGTCACAGTATTAGTCACAGAAATCTGCCCCACTAACACAGTGATACCTTAATCTGCACCAACGATGAATTCTAAATTTTGGTATAATTCTGGAAATTCTTAGTGTTCATCAAAACAAGTGGCACTGATTTTCTTTGTGGTATTTTGTTTGCTTGGTTTTTGCCACTTTATACCTGTAAAATGTTCCTGAGGTATGTAAGTTCTAATCTGTTAAGGTTTTATACTCCCACTGTGCACGGGCGTGAATAGCTCCAAAGGGAAAGAAATGGCAAATCAAGCCAAACTGAAACATGGAGTGTTCCACATTTTGTAGGCATCAGACAAAAAGGGCAAAATATTTTAAATAAACGTTGAAACCTAGGTTTCAACATGAATGAGTCTCTCTGCTACTCATATTGGTTGGTGGTCAGATTTGTCGGTAGGAACAAATCAGAGAACTGTTTTTACCTCCCTCTGACCTAGGGCTGCCCAAAGACACTGCATGCAGGAGATGCTCTTGAGTTGTTAACGCAGGGTAGCTTGCAAGAAACAACTCCCTGAGCTCAAATAGTAGTGGCTCTTTCATAACTTCATGAAATTTTCATATTGGAACCCCTCAGAAACACTATGCCTTTCATATAGCAAAATAGAAACGTTATCTATAATAATTAAAAAAATTGAAAAATACTGCCTAATACAATGTCATAAGATTACTTCATATAGATTCACTTCTCGTGTAATTAGAAAAGCTGGAAAAAATTATCAAGTCTTATAGAGCACAGATGTAGGAGTCGAGTGGATCAAAAAAAAAATTGACTTTAACTTACTCTTACAATTGGTCTCTTTGTGGCAGTGTTCAATTCAGACATTGCTGGCACTAAGTGAGATTGATTTTTAGGACAGACCCAAACTAATGTGGAAGAGTATCTTGGTGAAAATATTTCATGCAACAGGAGCAAAAACCCAGGAAGGATGGAGGTTTGAAATAGTCATCCCATGACAGGTATTAGTAGTTCTGTGAATTTTTCAATGGGCAAAAATGTGCAAGAGTTTCTTCAAGGAATAAGTGAAATACAGATGTGCTGTTTCTTGGACATTGCTCTTGTTTGCACTGCTGTGGTGCCTGTCTCATACTGATGCCTCTTTTGCAAAGTGCCCTGGCTTCAGCAGCTCTTCACGGGTGCATATTTTAATTCTTATTTGGTGGATACTGGGTTTCATACTTCTTCCACTTATTTTAATGAAAAATAGCATGTCTCTCATCTGTTCCCAAAGAGAGAGAACAGAAGTAAAATAAGGGAACAGCCTCAAAGTTCTTATCACAGAGCTGTAACAGCAGCCATGCTTCAATCTCTGAGACTGTGTGTAAGAATTTATAAAGTTTTCCATAGGATAGCATTACAGCAACTGTGGTTTCCTTTTGCTCAAAATATGAGCTAACCTTATTGTCTTGAACACAGAATTGCATCAATTAGAGATAAAGATTGATTTATTATCATAGTCTTCTATAAAATTTTATAGACCAAAAAATGAATTACACCAAGTAACCAATGGGAAGCTGATCCAATCTAAGCAAAAGGGAAAAATCAACTTCATAAAAGCAACCCACCACGTTTTTAGTTGATTAATGTAATTCATAGCCTTTGACAGTTGCCCAGGAAATGCTGCAGAAATTTGCATCAGGCAAGCGCTAATTTAAAAGGAAAGATCGCAGCAGCTACTTGGTATGGGTAGTAAAACTCTATTTTCTCCATTCCTGCTACTGACTGGGAATCTGAGGTTAAAAATTCAGCAGCAACAGAGGCCTGAGAATCTTGCTGTTACTTTGAGTTGTATCTGTCTTCTAAAACTTATATATAGCTTGTTTTCTTTGTATGTATGTATATCTTCTAGCAGCAAAATACAGAGGCATGCACATTGACAAATTTATATACAAGAGTTCTTGCCTTTCCAAAGGTAACTGTAACTTGCATTTTTCAAGTTTTTCAGAGTGCTCTTTTTCAAGTTTTATGAGTGATGCATATGACTCTTCTAGGCATATTACAAAGTTAGTAGCCAGCCTCAAGCTGTAAAGAAAATAGCTAAATCTTAGCCAATAAAATTGGTCACAAAAGTTTATTGCATTTGCGGTGTAATTAATGCTACATTTTAGTTATTCCACAGTATTTATTAACAAATATATGCCAGGAAAATGTAAAACATTGTTATTCAAAAAAGAGCCCTGTCCCATTTATGAAAGCAGCCTGTTGCAGTGGTTCTGCAGATGTGCCTAGACACCACACAAGTCAAATGAACAGACATCAACATGCCTACCCATTTCTCATTTGCATACAATTTATATTTATAAACAGTAACATGATTATAAAAAGTCTGCTGGAAAAAGTAATTTACTTTTTTCCTTATGATTTCTCTATCTAAGGCTGAGGAACACCCCTAAGGAGTGTAAATTTACTCTTCTAACACTGGTTTTCCCCCCAAGCACTCTTCTCCCATATTAACATTGATTCTAAAAACTGTAGCAGTTCACAAGACCACAGCAGTGTGTTTTCCTTACTTTTGGGAGTAGTTGGAAAATCCAGCAAACCTCAGGTTTTGGCTCCCTTTCGAACACCTTGGGCACAAACCAGTTGCAGACAGGATTTTGAAACCTCTATGGTAACATTGTTTCAGAGGCTTCTTATGTGAGCAGAATTCAGATATTTAATTGGTTATACAACCTATTACTGCAGCACTTCACGATGAGTGGCACTAAGTAATTACACTGTAACTGCTGCACAACTGTTGTAATTTTTCCTGCAGCTCTGTTACACGATAACACGATAACGCTGATGCTAATGCTAACGCTAACGTTGGGTTAGGCAGCTAAAGAGGGGATTACAACCCAGAAGTGCTAATAGCATGTTGTTAGGAAACAGGATGCTGAGGAGCCATTATAAATGAGAGTAAAAGAATAAAATGAAAACTACAGCGGCAAGTCGGAAAAGATTTATTTAAGGCAAACTGCAGGCAGAGGGTGGTGTGCTGTTTTTAGTGTATTTAAATCCTTGTTAAAGGGTATAGACGAAGAGGTCAAAAAATTATGATGATGTGAAAAGCAGTGGGAAGTGATGGGCTTTAGAGTAGTCACCGCATTTAATGACTGCAAGGTGTCTTCACATAATGCATCTGCTGGGTTTGTGGAGTGTTTCTTTGGCATACTTCCATAGATACTTTTCTGGAAAAGAGTAAATTGATATTCCTAAAAATACCAGGGGGTCTCCTGAGTAACATGAAAAGAAGAAAGGAGCTCCAGATGGTGGTGACAGGGATGAGACAGCAGACTCTTGCAGTTCTGTAACATCTGAGGCAAAGAAGGTCAAAAAGTGGTGTAGTTCTACATGGACAAAGGGCCTCTGTACCCAGAGCACTGTGACCTCCCCTTGGTAATTGAATTGGCTTCCTTGAAATGTTATATGTATAAATGCCAGCACGCAGAGATTGGGATTTTCATAAGTACATTCTGAATGTGATAAGTTTCCTGCCACACTATCATCACAGTGACACACACAAGTGTCAAGCTTGCTTTATCCTGCACCCATATGTGGCAATGGGAGCAGCACACGGAGCTGAGGGGAGAGGACAGGCTGAAGGCTGTGGAGGCAGCGGGGCTGCTCCCTGCACAGCCCATGGGCTGAGCCAGAGACACCCAGGGCAGACAAAGACGGGGAAGTCTGGAGGGCCTGAGGCATTGGCAAAACCAGGAGCCCCTTGGAGGGCACATGGGTGTTTGTGGCCAGAGATGTTGTAGGGGAAGGATGAAGCCATACTTGCAGTCAGGCTTCTCTCTTGTACGCTGTTGACTGAACTTTTGTTGCTTTTGCATGTCTTCCCTCCTTTCAGAATAAACAATATTTCAGTATGAAACATCTAGATCTCTTCAATTAACTGTTGCACCAATAGCATTTGCTGACTTTGTTGTACCAACAACTTGCCCACATTTGAGGACTGAGAATAAGGATTTTAGTGTTAGCCACACGTGCAAAGGAGTTTTATGCACCCCAGTATGTGGACATTTGACTGTCTGGTCCTTACTAGGTTAAATGATAAGAAGTGGAATAATAAATAGTACCACACATATGTATCAGTTTCTCAGTCCAAATTTCTGCTTATGGGCAGAAAAACCTAAAGGGAACAAGGCATTTAAAAAATGAAACTGAGCATTTGAGAAGTTTTTTCCCTACCAAATTATGACATGTGGGTGGGAGGCAGGGAGCTAAAGTAAGTTTTGGACTAATTATTGCAGAGTAGATAGTAGGTGTTTCAAATACAGAGGTCTGAATAGCTTTCATGTGAACAAGCGAAACAAAAAGTCTCTGATTAGAAAATAATTTTTCAAACACAACAGTGTACTCAATTTTTAGTTATTTTCCCTCCTGGAAGGAAGAAAATAACATCTGTTTCCCATTTATTTTGTCTGAAAAACACCAGGAATATTAAACCTGCTCTTTGCTAGTAAGAGGTTAGGTCTTGTAACGTACATATTGTGACTTCTTATACCTCAGCTAAATCTTTAATGTGTGTTTTCTCTCTGAAATACTAATAAATTGTTTCAAATGAGTTCAATGTTAATATAAGCATAACTGATTTCTTCTCAGATTTTTTTTGTGGTGATGCCTCAGGGATTTTTCATCTTTCTGCTCGTTCTTACAAGGTCTCTCTGCTCTTTCAATACCTAACATTTGGGCACACTCTATCTCCAGGAAACACTCAGCCTTTTGTCAGACATAAAGAGGCAATGGACAAACCCAGTGGTTTTCTTTTGAACCTGACCCTTTCCAAGCAGTGGGACAGCTATGACCTATTGCTTAATGCTGAATTCCACAGTGAAATATTATTTATTTGGCCTAGGGCCAAAAACCCCTTTAGGTTTGTTCCCCTCTTGATCAGTGTGTCTGCATCTTTCCATACTGTGCACCCAGGATATGCTGTAGCACAGCAGCAACACACCCCTGGCATTATTGGGCTGGACTAGGGGCTGGTACTGGGAGTTTGTGCCTTGCTCAGAAAGCATTGATGATTTTGTGTAGTATCTGTTTCTATTCTTTCTTGCATTTGCAATTTTCTCTTCTGTATCTTTTTGTCAGACCTATGGCAAGAGTGGTATTTGAGATTGTTTAATACTCTTCATCACAGCTCTCCCTTACAAGTAGATTATTAAATTATTTGTTAGGGTAAAAAATTTCATGCTGTATGTTTGCTATACATTGAATATCATGGAAAAATAAAAGGGCAAAATGTCTAGGCAAAACCATTTGAGAAAGTATGTCATATAATTCTTCATTCTAGAATGTGGGGAGCTCAAGGAATCCTGGAACAATTTAGGAAGTTGTTCTGAAAACTGACTCTCTGAGAGAAAAATCTCTGAATTCTGTGGTAAATCTATTCTT
This sequence comes from Rhipidura dahli, assembly GCA_013399225.1. Lineage (NCBI taxonomy): Eukaryota > Metazoa > Chordata > Aves > Passeriformes > Rhipiduridae > Rhipidura > Rhipidura dahli. The sequence goes on along the minus strand of VXAC01003306.1, from coordinate 53,203 downwards.
TACAAGTTAATAATGTGTGGGCAAAGGGTGAAGTGTCCCTTGTCTGTATCATATTTCAGCTGAAACACCTTCCTACTATTTACTCACTCCAGTAAAAGGAATTTTCCTACTTTCTCCTCTACTGATATGTTTTTGTGTTTCCAGGAGAACTCCAAGTTAGAGGTGGTTCTGGGATTGGGGATTGCTTTTGCTTTCCTTCAAGACATTGACCTAGGATGGATTTGATCAAAGCTAAATATCAAAACATTTTGGTTCAGAATTGCTCGGTAGAAGCAGATGACTTCACCTAAGGTTGAGTGCTGCCCTAAGCATCACCCCAGGGCATCCAGGTGCTCTGTGTGTTCTCCTTGTGATCACCTCTGCTGGCTGTGCAGATGTGGGACCAATCAGATAGAATATATACATCTATTCTGGAGCAGAGATGATAGGAAATGAGGAGACCTTGCAGGACAAGGGCAAGACACCCAGGTGTTATGGGTTGTGCAAGGCATGAGAAAGCTTAGGTTGGATCATGAGGCAAGTTTTCTTCTGATGTGGTGAGGTTGAGACTGCAAATGGGAACCAGTGGGTGTGGGGGCTAAACTAGAAGAAAAAGATATGGTCAGGAAGACTCTGAGTGAGGGATAAGTAGAGCAAGCAAGAGTTGGAGAGCTGGGGTAGAAGTTTATAAGCTGAACAGTGTAGAGTGAGACAAGATTTTGGATAAATGAGTGGTACCTGAGTCAAGAAGAAACCAGGAACTATGACAAGATACTTTGAGTCATCATAGAAAAGTCATGTCTTGCAAGGTGATGCCCATTGTTTGCAAAAGTTAAATTTCGTGTCACAAAAATGTTGGGATCCACTGTCAAAGCACTTGATGTCTTCCCTCCAGTGGCTGGTGAATAAAGAAGACAGTCAATGAACTATTGCTGTGGCTGTGCTCTCCCTGCACTTGGCTCAGTGTGGTGCTCCTGTGTTTCCATCCCATGTTCCATTTGGAACCGTGTGATCATTCCTGTTGTTGTTTCTTTCATGCAAACTTGCTTCCTGAACAGACTAATTTCAGGCGTTTTCTATATTTTTGGTGGATTGAATTTGCAGATGTGACAAGTTTAACATACCTGTAATAACCACTGGATTCACCCACGCATCTGTAGCAATCAGTGGTGACATTAGTTTAGCACTGGACAGTATTCCTCCCAAAGTTGTATTTTGAACTGTCACTATTTACTAGGACTACTCTTCACAACAAAACAGCAGCTCACACCTCTGAGAGTTGAGGACAATTCTAAATTAATTACTGAAAATGAGCCTCAGCTGGGTCCTTTTGCATGAATGTAGAAGTGGAGGAGGACAGCACTGGTGGAGTGCTTCAAGTTCCAGGTCAGGCTGTGCTCCATTCCAGCAGCAAAGGACTCTTTAACTGTAGGCTTTGCTGAGGTTGCTGAGTTAGGCTAATCCCAACTGGATTGGATTGGACCAGTGTTGTTAAGTTTTCCTGACATGACAGATTGTGTAGTGTGGTGTGGGTTCACTTGTGGGAGTCTATGCAATTTCAGACAGCTTGGCACTATGCTCTCTTTCTGTGTGTTAACATATGCAGCCCAAATCCTGCTTTTAATGTCAGCTCAACTGTGAGCAAGTTAACTGAGTAAATAAGAGTAGCTTTTTATGTAACCGTCTTAGAATTTGGCTTCATAATGCTAACACTGTTTTTCTCCAAAGTACTTATTATATTAGAAAACACTTTAAGTATGTCAGGCAGCCCAAAGGTTGCAGCTGCAGTCTGATAATAAATACAAGCTAATGAACAGAATTTCACTATCTCGTAGCACATCTCTTTATTCCAATAGAACATAAACACATATCAAATAGGGCATAGGATCTCATTTTCTACACCAAGAGCTCAAATCTTTTGCCATCCTGAGGAGCTAACAAAAATGCTCCAAGACCACGGGGAACTTCTGCTTTGGAAGCACCTTAGGAAACAATAAGAGTAGTAGAATACCACAAAAATTGATAAAATTGCTGTATAAGTGAATAAGTAGCACCATAACATCCTTTAGGAGAAGAAGTTTTAGCGTTAAACAATGAAGGACTGTTAATGGTCTTTGGGATATTGCTCTTAATGGAGAATGAGCATTTCACATCTCATGACAGGACACTTCTGAAAGAAAAAGCACCTTTAGTGTGTTTCTGAAAGGCAGTTGTCAGAAACAGAAAGTAAATAAATGTACTTGCCAAGAGCCAGGCATGGTGACCTTTAATGTTCCAGGTTTTAGAATAATTAGATTTATAATAATTGTTTTAGTCTTGTCTAATATTATTATGTGGTTCAAAAATACTTGTACAACATGTCAACAGACAATTCTTTCAGCAATAAAATAATATATTACAGTGGCATTATTAAATCTGTCAAACTTGCTGCATAATATAATTAAAAGTATTATATGGTATTCCACCAGGTCTGGTTGTCAACTGAATTTTGAGTTGGTAGTTTCGGATTGTGTATGTGTCATTTTTGCTGCTGCAACTGTATGCCTGGCTTGATAATAAACTGACAATCCATGGCTTAAACTGTACCTTCCCAAGGGACTCGAGCTGCTCTTGTGTGTAAAATACCAAGGAGCAAAAATACTTCCTACACTACATTCCACTCTTGGGAAAGTCTTCTTCAAAATTTTGCTGTCCTCCTGCTTCAACCAAAACCTTTGATGTGACACTGACACTGTGTTAGAGGGTGTCTTTCAAACAGGGATGAGTGCTTATGTGTTGCCAAAAATGAGCTGCAACTGAGCCCAAAGCTGTTCTGACTGTGGTTCTGGGATGAACTTGTTGATTCGTGATAAGTAATCCTCTGAGGCTTTTGTGGTGCAGACAGCTATGTGTATTTCTCTGTAGAATGCTAGAAAATGTGCTTGTGTTTCCTATGGGATATTGGAGGCTCAGCTGCAGTCTAACCTCTGACACACTGACCTCAGCTTCACTGGCTGCACTGATGCTTGCCAGGATCCCTGGAGATGGAGCCTGCGCTGACTCAGTGGGGCAGTGGCTGTGCTCTGTTTCTCCTTGTGCCAGACAGGTGAGCACAGGATGGGCCAAAGAGCTCTCAGCTTGCTACTGCATCTCTGTCCCTGCTCAGCCCTGGAGCTTGTAGCCTGCCATGCCTCCAAATCAGCTGAAAAACTAAGGTTGGAAGGCTTCCAAAGATCAACAGAAACATCCTATTTCTGCTTCCCCTTCTTTATCCCCAAAGACTTTTCAGGTGTTATTTGAAGCAGAGGAACTCATGAGCTCATTGTCTCTCATTGCCTGTTCTTTGCCTCCTGCAGGTTGACCCTCTTAAAACTTCCCAGGGTATGGGAAACCCTGCAGGTTCCTCTCCTGAAAATGGGATTTGTGTGTGAATGTTAAAGAATTGAAGTGAAACAGAAATTATAGCTAATGACTCTTGTATTTGACAGGGCATAATCCTGTGAACTGCTCAGAGCCCTTAATCTGTTGATAAGGGCTGACAGACTCTCCATGCTTTTCAGAAATCCCAAAATGTGAGGCCAAGAATGCATAACTGTTCCAGGAAGGGATATCCATGAGGTGGAGCAGAGTGCCCAGAGATGTCATAGTCATACCCCTCTCAGGATATCACTCACATAGAGGATACTGAACCTTACCTGGCCTCTGTCTTCACCTTAGTCTGTGTGATCCAATTGCCCAGAAAACAAAGCTCTAAGTTCATTGCTAAAGAAATACTGTGGAGAGAACCACTCAAAACAGCTCATGGGAAAAGAAAACGTGGCCACTGCATTCCTTCACCACATCTCTGGTCTTAATGAAATCTCAGCTGCTGGTGCATACCAAAAAGAATTTGAGTCTCATTCATCACTTCCTATTTGTCTTAAAGTGAATGCTGTAGATGGGATCAGATTACCATGGCACAAACCCCTTTTGTGTTATTTTGCAGTGACACAATTTTGCACCAAGATTTTATGGATCCTGTTTTCCCAAGAGGAGCCTGTGGCAGCTGGGATTTCAAAAGCTTTAGGATGATTTCCAGCACAAATGGCATGTTCCTCAGCAGGCCTGCAGCTCCCACAATCCAGGGAGCAATGGTAGACCAGAGGCAGCTGTGGAAAAGCCCCTCCTCAGCTGGGGCAGCAGGGCATGCCCTGGTAGTGGGGAGAGGTGGCAGAGCTAATTCCTCCATGCCACATGCTCTTTTTACTGAGGTGGCTGAAGAAATGTTTTCATTTCTTTAGATTTCTGTACATCAAACTTTTTGTAACTTGGGTGTTTGCTTACAGATCAGTTTTGGGAAATAAGATTCCAGATTGTTGCTTACATTGGCTTCATTCCCCATTCATTGTGAGTAGGGTATAGTTGGTCATGGAAATCATAGGCTGTTATTTGCTTGATAAAATTGTTTTACAAGAAGAATGATGATAGAATGGTTTGGGTTGGAAAAGACGTTAAAGATCATCTCATTTCAACCCCCCTGCCATGGGCAGAGACATCTCACATTAGGCCAGGTCACACAGTGCCCCATCCACCCTGGCCTTGAATACTTCCAGGGATGGGGCATCCACAGTTTCTGTGGGCAGCCTGTGCCAAGGCCCCACCACCCTCACAGTAATGAATTTAATCTAAACCTACCATTTTTCTGTTTAAGGCCATTATTCCTTATCCTCTCCTTGTGAAAGTCCCACTCCAGCTTTTTTGTAGGCCCCCTTTAAGGTGCTATAGGATCTCCCTAGAGGCTCATCTTCTCCAGGCTGAGCAGCCCCAGCTCTCTCACTCTGTCTTCATAGGAGAGGAGCTCCAGCCCTCTGAGCATTTTCATGGCCTCCTCTGGACTTGCTTCAGCAGATCCACATCCCCCTTGGGCAAGGGACCCCAGGGCTGGGTGTAATACTCCAGGTGGGGTCACATTGTGAGTGTGGTTGCCCAGCCAATTCCTTGCTCACCAAGTGATCCATCCACCAAAATTGTGTCTCTGATTTAGAGACAAGGATGTTGTGCAGAACAGTGTCAAATGTTTTGCACAGGTCAGATGCAAATAGAGTCAGTTGCTCTTCCCTTACTCACCTAAATGAGCACCAAGTAACAAACAATGAATAGCTGTAAATGCTCTTATTTATGCATGAATTGTCTTTCCAGCGTTCTAATATGAGCATTTGTATGAAGGAGAGTAATTCCCAGAATATTGTGAAACAAAACTTTTGAACAGATATTTGTGTGTTGAATGTGATGAGAATGCTTAAACATCTGGTATTTGACTGAATATAAAGTAAAAGCACGCATTTGCTTTTATGATTTCATCAGAGAGAGCTCAGGGGGTGATTTTCAAAGGCACTGAAGACAGAAGAACTAGCTGAGACTCAGAAGTTTTATGATGGGGAGCTGTGCTTGAGGAGACATGAATTCTAGTATGTTTTTGTACTGAATTGGAACAAAAAGTGACATTTCTAAATTTTCCACTCAAAGGAAAATGAGAAAAACTTTAAGTTCATGAGAATGGGAAAACGTGGTTTAAGTTTTCCTAAATGAAAGAGCTGTCATAACTTCTGACTCCTGGCTCTGCCATGCTTCCTTGGGGCACATGGGGAAGCTCCCAACCTGTTGGAAGCAGCTAAGGAAGCTCCTTGAAGTGCCAAGGGTTGCTCAGGCTGGAGCTACAGTGACTGTTAGGCTCCAAAATGAGTGGCAGGAAATCAGGAAGCCCTGGTTTCAGCTATGATTTGAGGGCTTCCAAGCAGTTATCCTGCTGGTTGGCTCTGGCAGTCATTGTGGCAAGGTTGTTGTCCAGTGCAGGATCTGGGAAGGTGGGTTTGCAGCAGTGAATCAGCCTCAGTGGAAGGAAACAGTTTCTGCCTCTCTTGGGAAGATGTCACATCCTTTCTGTGAGATATTTGTACATCACTGCTCCCCATAAGCTGTTTCACCAAGAAATTCACAAGTGCCTGTTGGAAAGACAGTGAGGTTTGGATACCAAATTGTTACAATGTTTTGAAAATTTTCACTTGAAGTTAAAAATGAGTCCATTAAGAATAATTTCAGGTCAACAGTCCTCCCCTCCCTGCCCCCACTACCTGTCAGGGAAGTGGAGCATTTTGGCTTGATTCAGTTTGTGGTTTTGCTTTGTAGATTATTTATTCTCACTGTCACTTAATCTACCCATAAGATTTAACATATTGTAACTTTTGCCAGTGAACACATTTGGAAAATGATTTTAAAAAAGCTATGCCAGGTTGCACCAATTTGGGGTCTGCTCACTTATTTTTTAGGGGATGAATACAGCCTGGTATTAAGTGGCAGTGGCAGTGTTAAGGGGCAGCTAAAAGAAGTGTGATAGGCAGAATTTAGACAACCTGTAATCTAATTTTGTTCTTTTAAATGCATAGGGAAAATTATTTTATGTCACTGGGTGTTATTGGGAACCAACTTGTCTATTGGGCAATGGTATAAAAAGTAGCAATCCGGACTCCTGAATTTGAAGAAGGAAAAAGTATCCATTACAGGAAAATAACAAGGGCATGTTAGGGTTAAGCTGAAGAATGTACCAGCATGGCTCAGTAGAAAAAGGAGTCCAGGAAGGCATGCAGGGAAAGCTACTACTGACATTTATTTGTTTCTTTCAAGTATTTTACCTTGAAAACTGGAGCTATTTTTCATTTTTATTTTCTCATAAAATAGGCCAAACATTCAACAGAGAAGGAGAGTTGGTGGACTTGTTGTTTTAATAATGAACATATGCCTGCATGTGTGTGATTTCTTTTTTATGCTTTATAATTGGCATAAACTCCTCATGTGACAAGTCTTCAACTTTAACTACTGAACTTGTGCAGACATCAAAAGTCATTGTGGAATTTCAGACCTTTGATGTTTGTTTTAACAGAAGAGCTGATGGCTGCTAAGGAGTAGCTACCATGAACAAACAGATTTTCTAGGTCTCATCACACACAACTTATTTTCTCCCCATCTCTGACATTTTTCAAAGTTGCACAAATGTTCGTGGTACCTAGTTGTAGGTACTTCTGCTCTTTCTGATGTTCATAATGAAAACTTGGCCTAGGAAAAAAAAAAAATCTGATATAAAAACTAGCCAGTCTCCCCTCTACCCCCTAAGATTTCACAATGTTGTGTAGTGACTTTTTTATAGACATTCAGTTTTAGTCTTGCGTGTCCTATTTTGCCTAAGTTATATCTTTCTGGCCCTGTGTGTTCTCATGGATGTATATTCACTTGCTTTCACTAATATTAACCCCTCCCTGCTGAAAAACAACAAAACAAACCCAAACCAAAATCCAAACCCAACAAACAAACTGTATTTATTATTTGAAGTCTTGCAGACAGGTTTGGTTTCCCTTTTTACTCCCATTATATCTCAGTAATCCTGACTGCTATTTTGGTGCAAGTACAAGCAGATTCCATCACCTAAGAGCCTCCATTATACATGGTACTAATTACACAGAGGTCTGTAGTGTGCATAAACTATTCCTGAAGTAGCACTGTTAGGGAAGAGGAGTTAGAGAGAGCAGTGGAGGTGAAATGGCAAAAAAGGAGGAAAAAAATACTAGGCAAAGAATGAGGGTGAAAGATGAAAGGAGAACAAAAGAGGCAAGAAAAGGAAAAGAATGGGAGAGAAGGAAGCAGAGGTATGGCACTGTGCTTTTTGTCCTTGCTTAGGCTGCTGTTTAAGTTGCTCTGGAAAACAGTGATGTATTGGGTGGATCCAGCTGCTTCTGTGTAGCAGAGACTGCAAACAGAAATTTTCTGCTGGGTTCAGGCAACCATTTTGAGAAACAAAACAAAAGAATAAAAGAAAGCTTCCTGTTAGTCTAGAATCAACTTTGTAGGATGATCTCCTTCCACACTGTGGCTGTTGAGCATGTTTGCCAGGAAAGGCCAGCCTAGCACTGCACACCAGACCCCTGTACCCTGGGGGTCCTGGAGCTCAGGCCGTGTACCAGCCTCCCAAGGCACGTCCAGTCCTTCTGTCAGGAAGCAGCCACAATACCTGTGACCCTGTGCTGATCTGCTCTGGGCCTGCAGTCTGCTGACCCAGGCCATGAACCTTCCCTGCTCACTACTGCAGGCATGTCTGCTCAGTTCCCTTTCCCTTGCCTTTGCACGGGCATGGATTGTTTCTGTCAAATGCAGGGCTAACTAAGCCCCTTAGGAGATTTCTGTGCTTGTGCGTATTTAAGTAAGAGGATTAAAAACAATAGTTCAGTGTCTGGGACACTCCCAAAACAGTGTCCTTATTTAGCTTCTTGCTGAGGTGTGAATACTTTTTTGATGATGGAAAGTAATTTCCATCAGTGTTTCTAAGAGGTTTTCAGGCTGAGACATGATTGTCAGGTTTTCTGAGTAAGGAATATCAGGACATGTTCCTGCAGCTTAATATATGAGCACTATGCACATACTAGTTCATTTCTGGAGCAGGTAGCCATCACTGCAGAGCATCTTGAAGGCTTTATTTTCCAAGGAGCATCTGCAGTCTGCTGGATTCACTTGACTGTCAGTATTTGTGTTTGGCTTGAACTTATCATTCTATCTGCAGAGACTACTCAGCAGCACTTAATTGAGCTGATGGAAATTTTCTGCTATGTAGAGCCCTGACTTCATAGCTGTTATGGTGAGGTGTCTGTATCAGCAGTGTGGTGGTATGAAGAGATTCCCTTGCAGCCAGCCCATGACAATTCATGAAGAATTAACAAATGCAGCTATGTAGCTCTTCATGAGAAACACAGAACCAGGTGAACATGGTTCACTTCACCAACTTCAGATAAAATGGTTTATTCTTTGCTTATCTCATCCCTCTGAGTATCATAGACCCATGAAGCCTACTGTCTGAATCCAAGATATTCTCTGGAATAACAGGCAGTATTTTCAATTGACTGTGCAATAAACTCAGCAATACAGATGTTTCAGGCATAATGTAGCTCCCTAAGGACAAAACACCACAAAAGGATTTAAAAAGGTCTGTAACCACCATGCAGGGGTTAGGAGCAGCTGCAAGTGGGGTTTTCCAAAGTTTGAAGAACCACCCTAGAACGGGTGGCCCATCCCAGCTAACGCAACCCAGAGCAATGATGTGTGGTCAGCTGTAATAATCAGGTATCAACTGAGATTAGCCTTTCAGGTGAGCAAACCTTTAACAGAGATTGGAGCAAAGCTTTTGGGACCACAGCAAGATACTTTGCCTTTGTCACAGAGCATGATGTCTCTAATTTAGTCTGAGTGGTGGGCGGAAATGCCTACACAGCAGCTTCAGGAAAAGGAGGTGGAAGAGACACAACAAGCAGTTTTAGCCTGGTGCTAAAGATGCCTGCCTGCCAGGACAAATAGATGGGTGTGAATTCTTTATGGGATAAGATGCAAATTGGTTTAGGTGGAACAAGTGTAGTGTAGTGGCTAGGTCACTGGTGTTTTGTTTGGAACTATTTCACAAAGTCAGGGCCTAAGTTTCCACTAGCTTAAGGGGGATGCTAAGGGGATGCATCCCTTTGAACACAAATATAAGTTCCTAAACCAAAAACTGCAATTCTCCAAACTGCATTCCAGTTCTAGTGCACCAGGGAGGTGCATAACTCTCTTTTCTCTCTGATGTGCAGAAGCACCTCTGACACTCTGCTACAGCACCACATTGAGCTCTGCCTCTGCCAGGTACCAGAAATTTGTCTGGTGCTTGTACTTTGCACAGAAGTGAAACATCTGGTGACGTGCAAGAGCCCAGCTCAACTGCCTGCTGAAAATTCAGCAAACTGAAGGCTCTGCGCAAACCACAGTGGATCTGTAAATTCACCCTTGCAATCAGTTACCCCTGTAATTGCAATGGGAAAGATGCATCCTCAGTGACACATGTGAGGGGAAACAAAGTGCACAGCTGCTGCAAGCTCCAGAGGCAAGAGAGGAAAGTGGTAGTAAGGAGATCACCTGTTTAGCTTTCTGTGTAAATCTGTCCTGGATAGAGCCCTTGCCCTGTGTGGCAAACTGTGAAATTGGATCCCAAGAGGGTTCAAAGTGTGTTGGCTCAGCTGCTCTGTCCAGCAGGCTCGAACCTATTTTGGTACAGGGAGGTTGAGGATCAGTAGTCTTTTTCCTCCCCTCTTTTCAGAATTCTCCTGCTTCATAATCCTTAGGTCAGAGAGAAATCATGACTCTCTACTCTCCTCCAGGTATTTTGTATATTTATATAGGAAGACAGAGATCTGTTGCTCCAGAATCTATTTGAGCATTTTTGCATAAAAATACAGAAAATTATTTGCAGAATACAAAAAAATATTTGGGGATTCCACCCAACAACTGGCTGCTTACTCTAGTGTGCTCCTTGCCTCTCTTGAGCTGTAGAGAGGCTGGTTTTTTGCTGGTTTCCTTTTCCAGGGATAATATGGTTTTGTGATCATTCACAATGGTGCAAGTACTACCCCAGTCAGCTAAGCTATTATTCATAGAATGTACCTAAAGTAGGCTTTCTTTTTTATTGGTTTTAAAGGGCAGGATATGAGTTCCTGAACTTTGTTTTAATTTTTCACAATGCTTTTACCTGCTGTTCAGTTCTTTTATGGGCCAAATAAACAGCTGGTTTAAATCATCACTATTCTGTTAAGCCTGGCATAATGATGCCAGTGTAAACCATTGAACAACTTGGCCCCATTTAACTTTCTCGAGTATTCAAAAAAATTTTATTACACTTGCTGTAAAATAAATTAACAAGAGACATAGGGCATATCCTTGAGGAGTCTACCCATAACAAATCAGGTTCATAAACAAGTGAGATGTGGAGCAGAACAGAAAATTTGGCAGGGAACAGATTTTACTCCAAGTTGACAACTGCTCTTGTGGCAAACTGTAGAAAATAACATTACAAAAATTATATGCCAGGTGTATGGATCCTTTAGCAAGTAGGAGACAGCACTCTTGATAGAATAATCTGAACAACTGATCACACAGCACAGGAAATCATTTAGATTTGCTAAGATCCTTTCTCCAGGAAAAAATCACCAAAAGAAATATACACACACAGAATGTTACCACAGCAAAAATGATAAATGCTAAAATATTTCAGCTGCTAAAGACATTGCTTTGCTTATGTCAAGGCATTCCTTTTCAGCCAGCCAAAGACAGCAACAGCTGTGCATGGCAAGAGGAAAGCTTGTACTGTGGGGCACAATCCACTTCAGTGCCTGGGCCATGAGTGTTCACGGTCCCACTCGCTCCAGAGCTATTGTACCATTATGTGCTCACTGTAACTGGCTTATTTATTAAACATTCACTGTAAGTAAAAATTAGACCTTGCTGAAACAGACTGAATGCTTCCATATTCCTGATCATTCATATTTCACTTTTTCTGAATCTCAAGAAAGCTGGCACCTTCCTTTGCAGATAATGTTTATTTACCTTTAGCACAGTGTACAGTGAAGCCAGTAATCTGTGTCTTCACTGCTGCAGTTAATGGATCATGACAGGAGTGGTTTTCAGGGAGCTGGGATGCAGCTAACAATATCATAATCCTTTTTTTCTTAAGCACTTAGGTTTTTGAGTTTTGAAGCTGTATTTGAGCTTGTGTAAGCAGATCAAGATGGAGTTGTTACACATCTTTAATTTTTACATCAGCAATTGGATGGGACTTATAAGTTGAGACAGCATGTAACTGTTGTACTTATAATAGCTAGAAAACAATTTACACTACTGAAACAATGTGTGCCTCAAGCATGACAGCCTTCATATTTATCACTCTCTCTCCATCCCTCCTCCTTCCTACATGCAAGTGAAGAAAGATGACCTGCCTGTGATATTACTGATGATACTTTACTAGACAAACAAAGACTTAAAGTTGCTATGGAAATACAGAAATCTGTCAGTTCACGCATTTATTAAAGAGGGATCATCAAGATGATGCAATATGGATAGAGTGCACACTGTCTCCCTACATGCTTAGCACAAGACTCTTAATGTCAAATGGAAAAATGAGGTACACTATTTCATTGATGTCATGTCCATTGATCAGTGCCTACATGAACAATTTCTCATTTTAATGGTGTTTAAGGTGAAAATCACACTCCCCAAACCCCAAATATGCAGGTATTATTTCAGTATGATTTAATTTCAGAAGTGTGATTTTGAAGGCCGTGGCTTTCCAGAAAGCCAACTCATGACAGAATCAATCGCTGAGCTTTTTATATTTTTTTGTTTTTATTAATGAACATTTCTTTGATTGAGTTTGATTTTATTCCCCATCCTCCTCTCTCTGTAAACACAGTAAAGGAGGCCCTAATTTGTTTTCTGGGATAATTTGAGGTGTAGTAGTTCTTTGTTCCTGCTCTTCCAGTGCTGCTGTAGAAACTCCCGGTATCTTTAGACTGCTGCTTTTTAACTTTGGATCCCTTTTGATCTGTAGAGGCTTCTGTGGCAAATGCATGAGGTTAAACTATAAACTGGTTCCCCCATTGGTATGTGTGGGTGCTGATGAACCTAAGACCACCAAAGCTTTCTGTGTTTATGTAGCATGGATACAGACATGTCATCATCCCTTGCCTTGGTTCCAGTTCTCAGATTTATTTCTGAATGGCTTTTGCATGAGCTTTTTTGTCACGTATTTCAGTTTCACAGATTACCGGCACCATCGGAGCAAATCATCTGAGCACTGAATGTGTAAGCAAAACTGAGATATCCAACATTTGTAAAAAGGCAAATACATTTAAAAAAAAAATCAAAATGAGCAAATCCCTAAGCAAAACTATTGAGTTGATAGCCTTGAAGAAAAAAAACGGCACAAGTCTAAAATAGTTGTGAATTTGTAATGTAGGAATGGCACCAATCCAGAAGTATATTGGGATGTTTTGGTAGAGGAGTTTTTAGTGCTATCATTTCAAATATTTGCTTTGTTTCACAGTGCTGTATTTTCATTGCCATTAATAAAACTCTGAAGTTTCTGAGTTTGTGATGTGATTAGAACCCCAAGTCACTGGTTTTGAGGTGAATATTCCAGCTGCCTGTTAGCAGGGATGAATTGAGAAGCCTGACACACGAATGGAGTGAGAATTTCAGAAGCAGGTGAATCAAACTACTTCTGATTTGAATCTGTGAACTACTTCTGTGAATCTGTCATCTGATTTCCTAAGGAAATAAGGGTTGCATGATTGTAGTTAATTTTAGTTTCACAGGGATGAGTTATCAAAAAGACATTAGTCTCCCAAAACCTTGAGAAGTAAAAGGAGAGGAATATATTTAAAGGAAATCCCATAATTCTGTCCTGTAGGTCTAGCAATGCAGAAGGCTACATGCTGAGTCCATACATTATTTATCATTGGTGTGTACATGGAAGGAGTACTTTATAAATGTCCCAAACTCTGAAAAATCTTCTGCCAGAGTTTGCAGGAGCCTGATTTTACTAGTTGTGATGTCATGGTGCTGTTTGCTTGTTCCCTTTGTCCCTCATCTGCAGAGAAAGCTTTCACTGAGTAGATGATGAGTCTTAAAGTAGAGCCATTCTGGCAAGAGAAACCATCATGGTATAACTTGTTTGATGTTAATCAGCTCAACAGGTGTGAGGCATGATAATGGCCCATTGGCTAATAACAGCTGATCACATTTCAACCAGTTACTGGGCTTTTAATAATCATCCTTCCTTGCAGTCTGCTTTGGGGGCAGGAATTCTAAACACAATTGCTGGCCTCAGGTATAGGATTTTTGTTGTCATTTTTAAAGCGTTATTGATGTAACAGTGTAATTTAAAATGTTAATGTCTGTAACAGTTACTGGGGCCACTGAAGAAGCCATGGAATTATAGACTTGTTTATGTTGGAAAAGACCTCTAAGATCATAGAGTCCAACATGCACTATTTGTGGTTGTAGTGTATATTTCTTGTAACAAGGATTTGTATTTTCTATATCCTTTTTAGCCAAAGTGTATTGTCTGTTCTTTTGCAGGCCGCTGATTGCCTTAGATACTGGTTGGACAGACAGGTGATGATACAATTACTTACAATTAAAAGACAAGATCTAATTTCATTGTGCAACTCAGCTACTTGTTATCGCAATTGTCTTTTCTTAATTAATTGTATTTCAGGGGAGACACACTGTAAACTAATCAGTCTATTGTCACATGCCTGCTAATTTTGTAATTAATAATTATTGCTAGAGTTGAGTGAATAATTTCTAAAAAACAACTTATTTGATGACTCTTGCCTTTTTTTCTATTCATTAATCCTGTACAAACATAATGATTTTCTGAAATTGGCTTGTTATTTTATTGCCATTCACTGAGTTATTCTTCATCGGTACCCAACACACAGTTTATCACAGCATTTAAAGACTGAAATAAGTTGCATTTTGACCAGAATCAAATGAGCATGTTACTTATCAACCCCCTTTTGTAACAGTATGTTCCTTGCAGTTGTGGTTATAGTGATGTCGTTGAAGTTATGTGGTTTTTTATTTTTTTTTTTTAATGGTTATAGTTGCTAATCTGACATTTACTTTGTATCAGTGTTCTTCCAACACTTAATTGTTCTTTTTTTATTGGGAACATTCTTGCCTGCTAACTTGTTTGGTAGCACATCAAAAGGTGTAAGGCAAATGAAGCAAGAAGCTGGAGAGGTTTCTTTTGGAAGGCTGTAAGATATGCAGTTTTGCTGCTGGGTGCCATTCCCTGTTAAACAGTTTGTGGAACCAGTCAGTGCAAATCCAGCTCAGCTGTATCCTGACATGAATGGCATATCTGCACCCAACCAGTGTTTCCTGATTTGAGCGGTTTCTGTAGGCTGCCTCAGTGCTACCTCCATTGTGGTTGTAGACGTGTCCTTTTGTTAGCTGTGCTTTTCCACTGTCAGTTCATCTTTCTTTAATTGCTGCTCTGCTTTCCTGGCAGAGTAAAATAACTGGTAAGCTTGGCCCCACTCAGGCCAGGTTTGCTTTCTGTGTTTGACTTGGGGCTGAATCAATGTTTATGTCGCCATTTACCAACCGTCCACACCGTTAAATAAATAGTGTCATTGACCTCGGCCTGGTCACTGACTCTGAGGTTTCTCTTCTGAGAAGCAAAGATCCAGCTTTCCTGGACTTGAGGTGTGCTCAGATGCTTTGATGCAATGTCAACACAGGAATTTGCATTAATAACAGAAAGCAGCAGCTGAGAGGTGGTACAGCCCAGCTCCTCGGTGCCTCTCTTAGGCAATGGAAGGAAAGCCCGCTCTCTGCCCTACCATGGGCCACAGGGCTTTGGGCTGCCTCATACTGACTGCTCTGGAGCAGAGGAGGAGCACTCATACTCTAGGCTCCAAACCTGGCTGAGAAGCAGGTTAAGAAGTTTCCCTTGACTGCCTCTGGGCTCTCAGTTGCCTTCTCTCAGCAGGGCAGCATGCTGGTTGTGTGCTAATTTGGACTCCAGCAGCAATTAGTCAGGAGATTGGCCAGGCCAAAGCCCGTGAGCTCGGGCTTCAGGCCAAATATACAACACAGACGTGTCCTAAGAGATGGGAGTGAAACTGTGAGCCTGAATTTCACTGGCAGAACCCACAGAGTGATTCTAGCCCCCTATATGCAATAACTCATTTTGGACAAAGCTGCTTCTCCGTTGGACTGTGTGTGTCCTCCAGTGTGACATTCCTGGTGAGCCCCCAGCTCAGCCCTTGGGCTCTGTTGCCATAGCTGTGTTTTGCTGCTGTTTGCCACTCTTAGCTGGATAACCTTCTGAGGTTCCCATTACTTCAGACTCTCAGTGGGTGTCCAGAATCCAGTGCAAGTGTTTCCCATCTTTTTTGGTGCTTCCAGTCCCTAAGCTCTCTTGCCTCATCAGATGACATTCCCCCTCAGCAGCTCCCCTGAGGCTCTTCAGTTTCCAGGCTACCTGTGCTATTTGTTTTTCTTGGTCTCCTCATTCCCAGGCAGGCAGAGCTTTTATGGACTTTTCTCACAGAAAAGACTAAACCATTTGAATTTTGCTTTTCTTATCTCTGATGAGCTCTTCAGGGGTGAAATCATTGCTGTGTTAGGGCACAGAGTTTCTTACCAATGTCTTCAGCAACCATCCAATGACACCAGACAAGTGCACTACAGCATTTTTACAGGACAGAATTTATTTTGGAGAATGACATTTGTTTTCTGACAAAATGGCTGTTTTTTCAGCAAGGTGGATCTGTCACAACTGCTTTGGATGTAGCTAGGAAAGACATGCAATTAGGAGCTTCTACTACCTCCTTATGTGGAGCAAAGTATCACAGCAGCTCTGCATGAGCATTAGGGATAAACATGACATGTTTGGATAAACATGACAGGAATCTGAAAATTTTCTGGAAGGAAGACTGCAGATGAAACCCCTGCTTACCTTATTCCACTACGGAGACAAACTGGAGAGGCAGCAATCCCATGCTCTGAGCTCAGTCAGAGGGAAGGGTTCACTCTATCTTTGGGAAGTGGGTTGTGGATTTGAGAACGCCCAGGCAGGATTTCACCTTCCCTGAATAATTTTTTAGTGGTTCTTAGGTGAACTTTTATTCATAGATTTCTGTCTTTCAAGTCTACATTTCCTCCTGCCATGCTACACTTGAAATATGCTCACAGTATTTCTTTTCAGTTTTTATAATTAAAGGCTTTTCTTTTCCATACTTTTTAAAGTAATCAGCCTTGCATGCATCTGGAGTTCTTCTAACATCAATTTCACATTAGTGTATCACAATTTCTTGAACTGAAGTCCAAGCTGCTCTTCCCTAGATAGTTCATTCATTGTCTAACAGCACTTTCTTTGCATTAAGCTCCTTCTTTTTACCTTATGCCATCCTCATAGTAACTTCTTTTTTATCATTGGAACTTGCACAAGAATGGAAGCTGGATTTTCGAGAAGCATTTGTCTATTTGTCAGTTCTATACTGGCCTACTAAAGTTAGTCAAGAAGGCTGATGGCATCCTGGCCTGTAGCAGCAATGGTGTTGCCTGCAGTGGGGTCCGGGCAGTGACCGTCCCCTTGTGCTCAGCACTGCTGAGGCCATTTCTCAAATCCTGTGTCCAGTTCAGGGCCCCACACGGCAAGAAAAACATTGAGGTGCTGGAGTGTGTCCAGAGAAGGGAAAGGACCTGGGGAAGGGTCTGGAGCACAAGTCTACTTAGGAGAAGCTGGGGGTCTTGAGTCTGGAGAAAAAGAGGCTCAGGGGAGACCTTGTTGCTTTCTGGAATTCCCTGAAAAGAGGCTGTAGCCAGGTGGAAGTTGGACTCTTCTCCCAGGTAAGAAGTGATAGGACACGAGGAAATGGCCTTAAGGTGCACCAGGACTGGTTTAGATTGAATATTAGGAAAAAATTCTTCACTGAAACATGATCAGGCATCAGAGCAGGGTGCCCATGAGTGTGGTGCTTGGGGATATGCTTTAGTGGTGGACTTGGCACTAACAGCTGGACTCTTAGTGTGTGTTCCAACCCAAAAGCTTCTATGACTCTGTCATTTAGCTAGGTATTGCTAAACTAGAACCCTTCTATATGTGTTCTTTCTTTCTTTCTTTCTCTGTTATCACAGGAGCTTACTTCAATATTGTGAAATAAAGGTTTCCTTCTCAGAGGCACAGGGCAAGATATTTCCTCCTATATTTAAACCTCACAGCTGTCTGTGCTAAAATTCTCAAAATTTGTCATCTCTTTGTATTGGACTGCAGCAGGTTTTGAGTAGATTTGATGCTGTTTCACACCCTTCCGTGCTTGAAGCTTTTCTGAGTGCAGTGATAGCTTCTCATAGTAAGCTTTTAGCTTACTCCTAAATATTAGGAGTATTTTGCTTTGCAAAAAGCTGGTAGTTGGTAACACTTCTCACTCATAGTTCAGAGTAAAGCAAAAACAGGCAGTCAAAATTCTCTTTTAGGCCATCATAAACCATTAGTCTTATTTTGCTTTAAAAATAATTTTCTGAAACTCAGGTTTGGCTCTCTCCTTTTTGTGTTATGCTATAATAAGCTTTTCAAAGACTTCAGTGGAAAGTTGCCTAAGACTTGAGCCAAATTACAGTCTGGATAGAACACAAATGCAGGTTTACAGTTTGTAAATCAAGATAATGGATGCAGGATAGTATGGTGTCACATTTTAGAAATTTATTATTATTTATAACCCTTACCTATTTTGGTAAGTTTGGTAAGTACCTATTTTGGCATAAGTTTTATGAAATTAAAGGATATTTGTTTGGTTTCTGGCCTGGAAATGTTTCTGGGTTGACTTGAAACATTCAATTTGTCATGAAACTAAATGTCTCATTCCATCTTCCTATTCCTTTGCCCTTTTAAATTTTTTTTTCTTTAGAAAGGTCATTTGAAACAAAAAGCCTAAATGGTTTATTTTGTATTCCCTTTTTTACAGTTGGAAAAATTTGCTAAATTGAGTTTGCATTTAAAAACTATTTTTTGCAGTATGCTATTTGCCAAAATAACCACACTAGTCATCTTGGAATAATCTTTTACTTACATTGGTATCTATGAAAATTTCCTAGGGAAGGTTTGCCGTACACCCTTTGCAATTAAAATAAGCGATACACTGTCTTAAAAAAACCAAAGCAAACAAAAAACTCCTCACAAGGTAATAAATAACCCCTCACAAAATCAACAAACAAAACTCCCAGGCTTCAATATGCTATTTAATGTTGCATATATTCAGGGACTACTATTGATATGTGTGTAATAAATTTTAAGTCTGCTCTGTGGTAGATGTTGATGATCCTCGGAGACCTGACTGTGACATGCTGACAAGCAAAACCTAGAGTGGCTTTGTGGCACTTGGAGTAAAATCTGCTCTGTAAATAATGAACAACTAAAAGTTGTTTACATTGATGTGCTAAGCCCAGAGAAACTGCTATGGACTGTGTCAGCAATCCCAACTTTTCCTTATTATGAAAATCGTAATAAAAGGAAGGATTAAATGCAAACAAAAAGCTCTTAGAGGGCTGTAGGGCTGACTGAAATGAACCAAATCTGATGGCTAGAGTGTTACCATGCTGCAGGTTTGCTCCTGGACTAGAATTCAGGTGTTATTTCCTGCGTGGTTGGGAAAGGTTGCAGTTCCTCCTGGAAACTGGATGGGCTGAGCAGGAGGCACAATGGCTGCCTGCAGTGAGCCAGGCCTGGCTTTAGTTACATTTATCTTTAGTGTTTCGCTTCTTGGTAATTTAGGTTTAGTCATCTAATTTCACTTTTTTAGGATTTCTTATAAGTCACCAAAGGGTTTTCCCATTCACGATACATAATATGCATACACACTTTAAAATAAACAGGAAATAATAGAAGACTGTGTTAAGAAATCTTTTCTTTTAAAAATGTGTTGAGTTGTCACCCATATCAAAAGCAGGGTTAGTCTGGTGAGAAAGCCTCCACCTCATGGTGGCCATGCAGATTCTTCCTCGAAGGTGGAGGTTTAGATCTAGGTTTGCTTCAGTGTGCAGGAGCTTTCCAGTTGTCAGCAGTCAGGGTGCCCTAGAGCTGGTTATGTGGATGTGACAAACTGCACCAAAGAGCTCACTGTGTTATAAACTGTCTGCTCACCCAAGCTGTACGAGTACCCCTTCCCAAGGCAAAGGAACAGGGATGTAGTGGAGAGAGGGAATGGGTGGGTTAATGGACACCAGGAAATTTATACTGAGACTTAAAAAAGCCTCGGTGTGTGTATCCCAAAATGTGGCAGCATCAGCTGGGGGTGGGTTGCACCTGGGTGATAATGTGTGCAGCTAAACCAGATTGTAGCGCTCAGCTTCCACTGCCCTGTGGCTTGAGCCAGGATTTGTTATTGAGCTTGAGCCCCACGGCTGTCAGGCTGTACCTGCCACTCCTAGGAACGTGCACACTGAAACTGAGTTGTTTTGTTTTCTGGAAGCCTGTGGCAAATGTTTGTTTGGGTGATGCCAAGTGCTTCCTTCTTTATCAGAGACCCGATCTCATGCAAACAGATACAGAAGCAAACACCTGCAAACACATCTCTTTTCATAATACAGCCTGTAGAAAAAAATATTTTTCTATCAGTAAAAGTGCTTATTTGCTACCTTTTCACAGCTGGAAGATTTAAGAAAGGAATATGAAGTACCTATAAAAACAGCCACTGGCTGAGAACTCTGTGATTTAGCTGAAACTGAAAATACTTCTGTGCTAGAGTTTGCGTGTTTCCTGGAACCCAGGTCCCTGGTGCTGATCAATAGCTGATGAAAAAGAATAGTTTCAAAATGATTTGACCCTCCCAGGGTCCGAAGTGGGGCTGCCTTCATCTGTGCATGTTAGTGTAAGCCAAGTACAACAGCTCAACAGGAGAGCGCAGAAGATTAAAGAAGAAGTAGTTACTTCTGGTCTATGTGAGCTTTTCTTTGTCAAAAGGCCTTTTCTAGAAATATTTTTACGTATCTGTTTTATACGAGAGGGCATTTTTAGCTTGAAAGTTATGCTTCTGTTTCATGATGTTTTAAAATAGCTGTAATTTATTTGGACTCTGACTGCTATTTAATTAAATTACCACTGGTACAGCATCACTTTGGTTTTGTAAAGGTGTTACATGGTAAAATGTTGTACCTTGGCTGTTATCAGAAGGGCTTCCCTGTGTTTTTCTAGGTGTAACGTGTAGTCAGAATTCTGTTGATTCTGGAGGTATACTGGTTCATATATTTATGTTTGTGTCCACATATAAGTGTATTTATTTATGCATATCTCTCTATTCATTAAGATATACAAAAACATACCTATACTCATTTATTTTTGCATGAAATGCAAAGTGGCAGCTTTTTGAAAAATGGTTCAGATGTAAGGTAATTTTTCACTTAAATGTTCCTGTATGAGTCTGTATAATTGGCTTGTACATGTTTCTGAACTGAATGAAACATTTTAGGTTTAACAAGCTAAATGCTAAAGAGCAACAAGAGATGCACAGCCATGCTCTGTTGTATGTGATAGTGTTCTTTGTTTGTGTAAGAGGTTTCTGTATCAAATAACAGGATTAAAAAGATCTGGTATATCATCAGTTGTTCAGGATCATAGAGTTAATTGATTCTGAGCCATTTATCATGAAACTCAGTGGGAATAAGACTGAACCTGATGAGAAGAATGATGAGTGGCGTTTTGAAATCTGCACAGCTAATTTGTAAGGTCTGAGTCTAACCAAGTAATCTGATTTTCAGAGGTAAGCAGCAGTGTCAGTTCACAGCCAATGTAATGGGATCTCCAAATGAACTGCTACTTAACATATCTTTTACTTCAGTGACTAAACAGAGATGTGTGTGTTTAATAACAGCAGCTCTGAAATTCAAAAATTATATGCAGTGCCAGTCAGCTTGGGAGTCACATGAGTTTGCTGTCTGATGACATTAATGGGATTATGAGGAAGATGTCTGATAATCATCAAGATATCTTAGTAACAGAGATAGTAAGGGAGACTTTAACATTTCTAATATTCTTAAATTGTTTTCTATTTTGCTTGCCCAAAGCTGCCCCAGCTTGGCTCGATAGTCACAACTTTCAACATTGTGATCCATTTTCACTGTATGGGCTCTCCAGTGCATGTGCCTCTGCATTTGCATCTTTACTTAAAACCTGTTGGCCTAAGCACTCACTTGTGAGGTAGCAAATATGGATTTTTCTTTCCGTGCTGGATCGAATGGCAGAAGTCAGTGGCAGAAAGAAGGTTCTGAATAAAGGAGGCATGACTTCTTCCAAAGGCAGAAGATTGTGTTTAAATAGGGCCACAATTTCCTTATAAATTATCTGTAAAGACTGATGTTAGCACCCAAGAGCAAATCTTCAGTCTGGGGATCCTGGTAAAAGACAATTGTTTCCTTTATAATCTAGAGTCAGGTGCATCAGCTTTTGAAGGAACACTTGTATCCTAATTATTGCAGGGGATTATTTTGTCATTTTCTCACTTCTTCCATGCACAGTTTAGGGATTGTAGGCACCCTGTGTGGCAGACTTGATTGAATTTTGGACTAGGGTCTGAAAGGTAATTGGTGACAACTGTGACATGGAGGCATTGATTGCTGTTATCAGTTCTAGCCCTTCACATACACACCTTGACACATCGTTATAGCTGCATTGCAGTCTCACAGACTTACACCTCTGATGTGACATGTAAAGGGCTTTATTAATACTTCAGCTATTTGCATTCATGGAACATCCCTCTGGAAGGTTTAATTGATCACCTATCTAACCTTATATTTTTTTTAGAGGCACCCCTTGGAATGGTGACTCTCTGTGGGACAGGGTAGTGTGTGCTCACTTGGAAAATGTAATTGAGAAAGAAGGCAAAGCCTGAGCACAGACGGTGCTCGTCTGGCGTGGGAGTTCTGGCACAGGCTTTGTGCTGCAGCCACTCAGTGCCCTGGCGTGGGACCAGCACTTGAGCTCATGTCAGAGAGGCTGGCAAGTGATAAAGAAAAGGCTAATGTGAGGAACAGAGGCACCTCAGATCCAGATTTGGGAGGCAAGCACTCATACTGAGTTTGCTTAGAATCAAATGCTTTTGCAGCAGGTTTAGTTGAGTCACACCCCCCAAATACCTATTCTGCTACAGCACCCTGCACATGGTTCAGAGAGCACAGAAACATGCAAGTTATTGATATGCAGTTTATCCTACTCAGGCTCATTAGGCTGTCTGAAGTGCATTTGGTCAGGGAAAAATGTTTGTCAGGCTTGGGCTTCTAGCTCTGTTGTTAGAAATGAGACCATTAGGAAATAATGGGAATGGCAACTTAATCTCATTGCATTGTTGAAACTCTGAGTTTTTTTCAAGTTTATTTGGAATCTGAAGATCCCATACTGGCAAATGTCCTCACAATCTCTGGTCCTTTATTCTGTCAGTGATGCCCATTTAAAACACATGATATAATCTTGAAAACAATAATACCTTCTAATCTACTGAACTTCTCTGTATGAAATGGACCCCATGGAATAGAGGTCTATGTGGTCTCCAAGCCAAGATTCTTCATTCTTCTTTCCATTTTATTTTTAGTTGTTGCATTTCCTGATTAAACTGCTGTACATCTGGCTACAAAGCTAGGGAAGGAAGAAGACCCAGACAAAATCAGCCAAACCATTAAAGTAACAGAAGTCTCAATTATGAAGAGTAAACTCTGTTTACTAGATTTTCTGAGTTATTGTACCTCCAAGGTAACTTGAGGCACTGGAAGTAGTCAATCCAAATCCAGTAATAACCTTAAGCACTTGGATTTGTAATACCTCTGTTGTGAGTCAAATGTAAGAGTTTATCACTTTTAGAAGACATATTTTTCTCACCTCTGCAAAGAAAAATTGGTTCAGATTTTACTTATAGTGTAAAAGTTGTAAGTGTAGTCCAGCAGGACATGAAAGAAATCCTGTGTAGAATTTCCAGCTTAGTCTGTTACAAGTATCCCAAGAAAAACTAATTCCTGGTCCTGTTCAGGGGTATTTCACCACCTGATACTGGAAAAAAAAAATTCCCTCCACAATTAAAAGCTAGAGGAAATAAAAATCTGTCTCCTCCCTCTTAGCAAGATATTTTTTTTTTAGTTTTCAGAACTTAAGCTCATATTCATAAGAATAATCTGTAGTCTTGTTGACAGGTCTGCTAGGAAACACCTTTATGGCACCAATGGAAAGGGAAGCGTGTGCTGTTTTGGTTTAAGAAAAACTACTG
This sequence comes from Rhipidura dahli, assembly GCA_013399225.1. Taxonomy (NCBI): domain Eukaryota; kingdom Metazoa; phylum Chordata; class Aves; order Passeriformes; family Rhipiduridae; genus Rhipidura; species Rhipidura dahli. Next base: position 29,606 of record VXAC01003306.1, on the reverse strand, counting down.
CTGCAAAATCCTGACTTTACACTCCAATATTTTTAGCAGTCGTGTTTGCAGTCACTGCAAGCTGAAGTGATGGGGTCTGGAGAGTAATGTTAACATGATTCAGAGAAAATTAATCGTTAGTTAGCACTTGTCTCTCATGTACTTTGGGTCATGGCCTGTTCTAAACTAACTTTCTTCTTATTCAGTGATGCAGGAAGGAAGATTTAAAACCAGCAGGAGGGTAATAATAGTGTGACAGGAAGAAAAAGGTCACTGGAAACAATAGGAAAGCTGATTAATAGGATCATCCTCACAGGTGAATTAGAATTCTGCAAATGACTGTTCTATTTCTCATTCTTTCTGTACTCCATTTCTGGGGCAATGCACCTGAACAGGTGCACCTGAAAAATAAGCCTTAAGGCCTGTAAGATTTTTTTTCCCATTGAATTTCCTTTGTATTTTTCTTTGAGCACTGGAATATGCTAAACCAAATAGAGTTCCAAACTGTGTATAGATTTTGAAGAAGAGATCAACAAAAAACCCTGACACCAAAAAAACCTAACAACGCCAAAACCCTCATGTCCATCAGTGTGTGCTGATCCAATGCAAGAAAAACTGTTCCTGCTGTTCTGAGGCAATGAAAATTGGTTCTCAGTATAAAGCAACAGCATTTCTTATGTCATGATGTTCATGATATGCTTGATCTCAGTAAGTAAGGTTAGGATGCAGTTTTATCATAGTCAGTATGTCTGGGGGAGAATATAATGCTAATAAGTAAATGGATAAAAGCCATGGATCCATGATGCAGTGTTGCTGCAAATAAGGTCTTTAGAAGGTTCTAAAGAATGATATTTCTTTCCTCACCTTTAACTATCTAAAAGCTGGTGTTCCAGGCTCTTTCTACACAAGGTTAAAACAGCAAAATACCTGCAAGATGCTTCTGCATTAAAGTTGCCTTCTTGAGGTGCAAGTCTGCTGACTTCAGAAGCACAGCTTGGATGCAAACACCCTGTACAGGCTGGGCAATGAGAAAGTCTTCAGCTTCCTGCTCTGATCCCCACATTCTCCTGGCAGTGCAGAGCCAGAGGTGGTCTCCAATGCTTTCTGGTGAGCCTGCAGTCTTGGCTGCACTTCCCATCAGTTTGCAATGTGCTGCTCAGCCATAGCTTTTGTTTTGAACTCTTCATGTACTGGAAGAATGTGTTGTGAATTCAACTTCACCTTAAACTGGAGGACTAAATAATAGAGCACTTCTTCCTTATTTTAGTACTCTTGCTGGTTGCTCTAAGGAAGTGAAGTATGCACTGGTGAGATGTTTTGTTGCACTGTTGATTTAAGTTTTCAATCACTTTTCATGCCATGTTTGATTTGTTGCCTTTGTTGCGTCCTATTTTTTTCTGCTCCTTGACTGATACCTCCTAAACAGGCTGAGGGCTCACAAGATTTCTACAGGCAGATACAGTGTCCATTGCAGGTAAATCACTGTTTGTGAGCACAGACTTACATGTTCAAATAGGGTTTTCAAGCCATCTGTGTAATTTTTGTGGGCAAGTTGTACTTTTAACTGTGTAGTGAACATAAAGGCCAATATCATATAGTCTGCATTATTGTCTTCAAATATTATTCAGTAATTGCCAGACTATAAATCAGGTTTGGTGACACTTCACAGTTTTTTTCAGAAGCGCTATATAAAGAAGTGCAAATATGGTCTTCCATTAAAATGAAAAGTTTGACTAAGAATGGTTTTTATTCAAGGACTTTTAAAAGTACTATGACCAGACCCTTGGGGAAAAGGCAAGGGAAAAAACTTAGCTCATTCATGCTCTAATGCCATATTCTGACCTTCATATACTGAAGTTTGGCTCTGACATTTCTTCTCAATATTTATCCCATTCACTTGCTCACTTTGGATGAGGTATATTAGGCCCAGTAATTTGCATGGGATCTCGATGTACCTGTCATGTGAAAAATCTCTCCTACACTAGAAATATTTACTATTTATGACAACTGCCATCTGCCACTGTGAAGAACTGAAATATCTGTGGTCTGAGGTTTCAGGACTTCTTTATCTTGGTGGCAATAAATCAGCCTTAAAAGAACAAATTAACCAATTGGACTTGTTTAGGTAACTTCTAGTTATTTAAAGAAAAACTGATGAATTCAGTACATGAAGATGACACATTATATCAATGTACAGGGATGTGTGTATTCATTAGGAGGTGGCACTTGTACTGTCAGTACAGTGAACAAGTTCCTGTATGGTTAAACCAGCATCAGTGGTAGGAAGACAAGATGGACACACAGTGAGACACTTCTCTTTAAATGGCTTAAAGAAGGAGATGAGGGGGTGAAATCTGTATTCCATGAACTGAACTCAGAGCAGGCCTGCTGCAGAACCCCTGTGTGGCTTACTGGGGCTGGGAATCGATACCAGAGCTGGAATCAGCATCAGAACATCATCATCACTTATCCAGAGCCAGTCCACATCTGGTTCATGGTCTTGTGTGCTGACCAAACAGGCAATGTGTTGAGAATGTGGCTGTGATGATTGGGTTGGTCCATCCTGTCTGTAGCTTTTCTGCATGGGGTGTCTCTGACTGCACTTGGAGTTAATCTCAACCGAAATCAATTAACTCTAAATTTAAACACAGAAAAATGGAAATCATAATCAGCATTGGCACAGAGACCACAATGCCAGAAAACTGAGCCTAAAGATACTTAATGAAATACTTTCTGAAAAAAACATTGCTCACCTTTACAGCTTCATTTTCCTCTCCCTATCTTTCATGACTTTTCACAGCTAATAATTTCATTTTAATTTTGAGGTTTGCAAAATTTCCCGTTTTCCCTTTTCACAGTTCAATGGAAAATGCTTATTTTAAACGCATATTAGAAGAGCTTGGTTCTGTGTTAAGGTATTAATTATCTTCAGTGCTATCCACCTCCTTGTAACAAGAGAATAAGTCACCACTGCAACTTGCCATAGAACCAGAGACTTAATCCAAAAGGCAGCACTGGCACAGGAACAAGTATATGGATTGATCATAAATGCATTTAGGCTGCAAATGAGAAAAAATATTTCTATGCATGCTTGAGCACTTTTATGGGGGAAGAAAATGAGATTGTTCATAAAAGGTAAATTCTGTTTTTGTGAAAAGAATCCTAAGATGTGGTGTCTGAAGACAACTGGAGGTGATGACCCTTGGAAGGTCTGTAGATCTTTGGGGAGCAGGCCTGCCTAAAACCAACAAATGACACATTTGTGTCAAATACAAACTCACATCTCCCACCGTCCCCATTTTCCCAACACACCTGCCTGAGACTGGAGTGAGATCTGTGGCAGTCTAGCTACTATGTCATAGCAAAGTGCACCATCTGTTATCCAGAGAAAAATTATCCTGGCTTCCTATAAAATACACATAGCAGTTAACTGCTGCTCCCCTGATTTCCACTGGGAGCTCTGCACAAGCACAGGATGCCCCCAGGCAGTGGTGACTCGTGCTCTGCAGTTTCCAGGCCTTGTGAATGCACCTGCACACAGTTCATCCATGTGAGGAGCCCTGGGTGGAGTTCTGGTCTGCATGGTGAGTTTATGCATACAGAACTAAATGTTTCAATCAGTTGTGATGCCCTTTTTTGCTACCCCCTCCATCTGTGGTGGCCAACATGCACAGGGGCCCTTGACATGACAGTTTGTCAAACATACAGGTCTAAGCTGACTGTCAGACCTCAGGGCTGTACCCAGCTCTGCAGGAAAGAGTTGTAAAAATCAGTGTGAATTTTACTTTGCTGATATACCAAGGAGGAGACTCTGAGGTATGGCTGGAATGCTAAGGAAGGCATGTGGAGGAAGTATCTGGGAAGAAAAGGTGTGGAAAAGGCCTCTAGAAATTAGGAAAAAACATTCTGAGAATTGGCTCTATGAAGAGGAGGGTGCAGTAAGGACTGGATGCCCTGAATTGTGCCTGTTTTTTTTGTTGTAAGCTCTTTTGAGATAACTGGGAAATCTCTGAGTGTTCCAAATAGATTCCCAGCTAACTGCTTGATCCATGACACTTAATCCAGAGAAGACCAGAAAGTCATACATCAGGCTAGAAAGGATGTGGTGAGTGACTGACTAACAAAGCTTTAGGTGTGTGTATATAGGAGTTTGATAGATATGTGTTTGCTAAGTTTTATTTCAGAAGTATTAATAGACCTGTAGCATACATAGAAGCAGAAGGAGGAGAGCCCCCACTTGTTTTCTGAAATTAACTGTGTAATTGTCCCTTAGATTGAGAACCTGGATTGCATTTTTTTCAAGGTCAGTTTTCAATCCATCAGTGCATTTTTACCCAGCCTGTTCTTATGACTTTTGATATCTTGGTGTAAAGTCAAAGCATGTAAGTATGTTGTGCACTTGGTCAGCTGGTAATATTGTATATGTAAAATTCTTTACTGGTATTTGGGCTGTTACAGAGGGTGAAATTTCATCACTCAATGCCTCTGCATTCAAAGCTACAAATAGCATAACTCTCATAGAAGGAACTGTGGAACTATTTTGAAAAACTGAAGGGACACTCACAGTGGCATCCACTGAAGTTCTGGTGGGGGGTGCAGGGCTGTCATTTTGTTTAATCTCTGAAATGAAATCTGTGCACAGCACTAAGCAACCATGAAAAACTTCATTTGCTGCAGAAAAGTCATGTATGGGTACATATTTTTGCAAGACAAGAGAAAGAGTTTTCTTAAGTGCATTTCCTGATTGTTTTGGTTAGAAGAAACAAGGCTTTCAAATCCACCTGGACAATTCCTCTCTTCTGCTGCAGCATTAAAAATTGTGTGATACCTCTGGCAAACCCTGCGTGAGCTGGTGAAGAAAATCTAATAGTTTTCTGTTATGATTAGGACAGTAGTTTGCTGCCTATCCCTGCTCTTTAATGATGTTGAGGCCTGTGACAAGCCTGGATGTCCTGTCTGAACTCATTCTTCTGATTAACAGTAAATGATTCTGTAACATTTCTCTGGGGGTGGTTGACTAGTGGCAATATTGCACTTTCCTGAGCCAGCTCTCTTTTCCTTGGGGACTAGCTAAGGGATACTTCCCAACTATTTCTAAATGGCTACATATCATATCCTTGCTTGCAGGGACAAACTCCTTTGTCACAGGAGTGCCTTTTGATAAGAGAAATCAGTCTGCCTAAAGCATTCACTCCTTAGCATGCAATGCATACTAATTATGACCCCTTGCTTCCTCCATGTAAACATAATATAACCTAGGCTTTGAGCCCATGCCAATCCTGTATCTAGAATCAAGAACACTCTTAGAATTTACTTGAGTTTGCAATTTTGTGTTGAGAAAACAGGCTGAACTTGTTAAAAGAAAGGGGGTTGCAGCTAAAATATTTTATAGTAAGCTGTATGTTCCAGCTGATAACTCACATGGGGTGGATTGAACACTTGGTGTAACCAAGTTCCAGCAGGAAGGCCTGAAAGTACCCTGCCCTGGGACAGCTGAAAGTCCTGTGAGTAGAGCCTTGTCTTGACCTGTCTGTAGGGTGGGGAAAGATGAGATTTTCAGTTCTCTTGCAGAACAGTTTTCTGCTTGTCATCTGGATCCTGCCTGAGCGTATGGGCTCTTAAGTCAGAAGTGGTGATACTGATAAATAAGAAAGGAACACATTTTCAGCCATGTCAAAACCACAAGGCTTGGATCATGGAGAGAGGCAGTTAATGCTCACAAGAAAATTAGGTGCTTTCAGGATGAGGTATTAGATAAGTAGAATATATTAGGTTCTGAAACTTGAACTGAATTTTTGACTTACTAAAAGGTACATCCCTACTACTTGAGAGTGCTATTGTCTGGCTCATTGACTTTTTAGTCCTAAATCTGACTGCCTCCAGGAAAAGGTTAAGGAGCAGTGCATGTATAGGGGTCTTATAAAAGACTTGGTCTTAGAACAAATCAGCTTGTGTGCAGCTTGTCATTGGGAAAATGAAATCGGTGGCCTGCTTCTACTATCTTAAATGGATATGAAGGAAAGTGGCTTGTAGTGATGTAGAAAAAGATCTAACAATATTTTGCTTGGTGTTTTATAATATGTATAATATTTTTGAGAAGTTCTGTGTGAAAGTTCTGACTGTCCTTAATCTGATTGGGTGGACATTTCTTGGCTTAACAGTTTTCAGAGGAAAGGCAAAGCCATCCTGTTTTTATCAACAATGGGTGAACTTTTGGAAAACTGAAAAAAAGTTAGAAAAAAGAAAGTCTTTGTGTAGTGTTTTGAACCACTGTTGCCTTTGAAATTGAAGATAATAGCAGTAAACAAAAATAATAAACACCTTCAATACTGAAATGAAGTGTTTTCAAACCTGAAGTGCAAATTGGAGGATTGAACAAAAGAAAGAAATGAAAAGTGTATCAGTTAAAGAATTTGATGTTGTAACTCTTTTGCACACTCTGCTTAAGGAAAACTTTGTGAAAGCTCAGAAATCTTGGCTGATCTAAATTCAGTTTCTAATTCCTAATCTATGAAAATGTAAGCAGAGGAACACTTGGTTTAATCAATTGTGGTGTGAAACTAAATGTTACTAAAGCTCAACACATTGGTTTTATCAAAACCTTTTGGTCAATTACACAAACTCGTCCTGTACTTATAGGTCTCAAAGAATCCTGAAAATATTCAGCAGCTGCTGCTGCTTTGAGGGTATCTTTATCTGTTACGAATGTTGAGGGTTCTTCTCTGATGAGAGGTAAGGTTCTCAGCTCACTAAAACTGAAGTGAAAACTGCATTTCCACGCTGTATTGTAGAATATTTGTTGTTCCTGGAGCTCATGCAGGGAATCAGTTAAAAATGGCTAAAAATCAAGGAGACCTGAGCTGTACAGAAAGACTCTGTGATCACCTCCTCAAAATCTCTGGACCAGATCCCCAGTTAATTTAACTTTTCGTGTCTCCGTGGAAGCTGGTGGCTCTGCAGGTCAAGATGTTTTTCATGGAAAAAGCCACACTGTACAGGGATGCAGCTGACTAATTGTTCTTTCCTGCTCATCATTACCTGCATTTATTTATTATCTTTCTGTAGACCTAAAGATTTTTGCTAATGTTGATGTATCTGACTGTACATTGAAATATATATCTGAGAAAATCACTGCTACTGCAGAGGACCAAGTTGGGAAAGAAAGTGTAGATGACTGGCTAAAAACTATGTAGGTTATGAACTGAAGGCTGGAAAAATATGTGATTTTGACCATTATTTTTGTCTGATAATTGCAACATTTTCTTTCCCTAGCCTTCGTGTGAATAAGTTATCTTGTAAATATTTTAAACTTTTCTAGACTATTTTTATTTGCTTCTTTTTAATACAATAATTGAATATGATATGCAGTTTTCCCTATTTACTCCATGGATTGTTGCATAAAGATTTTCTGGTCCTCTTCTATTCATTTGCATGATTTACTTAGGCCTTCTACTGCTGGTGTGAAATCTTTTCAAGTATGTTAAGAATTCTTTATCCTTTATCAACCTGTTAGGCACTGCTTCACTTGTCTCCAAGCCTCTCCAAGTTCTCTTCATTTAAATCTGTTGTCCAGTTCTAAGATTTGATGAAGCAAAGTGTATTTCTATTTTTATGTGAGCAATGTCAGTTATTAATGCTAATGGAAATTAGGTGTATGCTGAGACTAGAACAGACCTGGTGGAGACTGTTATGAAGTATTAGAAGAAAGATATATTTTATTTTGACTGAAGAAAGATAAAGATACATCATCCTTTTTTTTTTTTTCAGATCACTTCCCCTTCCTTTCCTGTTTTTGCTTCCCCTAGAAAGTAATCTTTCCTTCTCTTTGTTTAACTCTAGAAATTCTGGAAATACTGACAGTAAGAAGAAAAAGTGAAAAGGGTAAATGAATGGGGTTTAACTTTTTTTCTTTATATAATCGTTTTTCCTGTATTTTTTTCTAATAACAACAATAAAAAGCTCTAAAATTTTCTTTTTTTTGGTGTTGTTTCCATTATATTCCTTGAAGAACAACAGAAGGAGATACACCAAGATTTCCCAGGCTGGATTTTTTTGGAGAATTTTTTTGTGTGTCAGAATTTCTGGGATAAATAGCAATAGATTACTTAGTAAATATGGATATTAATATCTTTTTACTGTTCACCAGTGATCAGTTTGGCTCCAAAGATTTCATATCTCATTTCTCAATAGCTGAAAAGTCTTTGTTTGCCCTCAGATATCAGGCCATGTGTTTTAGTAGGCTGTAGAAGGTGTTTTGTCTCGTTTCTTTGGTACCAGAATGGTTATACTGAGATTTATTGGTAAATTTGCTTAATGCTGGGTTATCAGCTATATTTTGAAACTAGGACTTTGTGTAGTAAGATTTTTTACATTTATATATGGTGACTCCTTTTAAAAGGAGTGGTTAAAGTGTTCAAAAAGGTGGTTAAAATGTTCAAGTTTTTGGTGGTTAGGGGCATATCTATTTGGTTTATGCCTAAATCCTTTCCCTGATTGTCCTGCAAAGTGCTAAGCATGCCCCCTTCAAAAATCAGGCCCATGTCTCCAAAGGAAAGGAAATGAAAGTCAAAGGAAAACACTTTAATGTTATGGGTGACAGAAGAATAAAAAATAAAGCAGCGTGCTTAGACAATTGGCAAAGAAAGCAGAAGAAATCTGGGACTCACATGTTGTTATCATTTACAGCATGGTCCTGGCTCCAAGGCAAAGTTCCTCCTATCCCAAAACCCATCTTGGAGGTCATCCTGCCCTTTGTCCCTCAGATTGAGCTGCCTGTGTCAATGCCCTCCCCTTCAGTGAGAGCAGAGGCTCTGGTCTTGAGCATGGGATGGAGGGGCATTGCTGGCACTCACATGGGAGCTTTGCTGTTGTCATCTGCACAGAGCCCTCCCACAGAGCCCTGCTGGCCTGCGTGGATGCAAAGCTCTGCTCCAGGTTTCAGCACTGAGCAGCAAATCTCACATCTTCAATGCCATTTGTGAAGTTAGGGAGATGTGGCTGAAGATCTGATTTTGGTGCCTATTGCATGGCAGGAGACTTTGAAATGCTGTTGTTCTTGAATCCCAGGCTAACTAATAGCCCAGGTGCTCTGTGTTGTGGGGCTGCTGTTCACTGGTGTTCTGCCACTGGAGAAATTAGAGTGATTTTCTGTATGCAAGGAGCCCTGACTTTGTTGCAGCTGTTGTAGAAAGGAAAAAGGATTTTATTGTAGGCTGGGCCATGTGTTTGCACAGCTGGTGCTTCCTCTGACTGTTGAGAAGAATCCTAAGATGTGGTGTCTGAAGACAACTGGAGGTGATGATCCTTTTTGAGATGTGATCATACCTTCAGCTTCTACTCTGGTGGAGCTGCAGAGTGTGAGGAAATGGTTCTGGTTTTTGTATCTGTGGTGGATCTTTTTTGTCCTGAAGTCAGTGATTGTTTGGGGGACTTGCTGGTGAAAATAGCAGTGGATCTTCATGGTAGGGAGGCAAACAAATCCTACTGATGGAACAGCATTGTAATGGCACTTCATTTAAAATTTGTTTACACAAATCTATTTTAACATACATGCTTAGTAAAAGCAGGGAAGCAGGAAGCCATACAGTAAATGAAGCCAAGTTTCTGGACTTATAAAAATAAATGTCATATTTTAGGGCAGGTATTGACTGACATGTATTATACTTCACTGATCTTGCTCCTTGATCACACAATCTGTGCTAATTGACACATTTCCTGTAAGTTAACTCAAAGCTTTTGTCATGTCTAAGTTCATGGTAACACAGAGTTGAGCCTAATGGTTTCCACTTTGATAATGCTGTGACTTTTGCATGGATATTTAATAACAGAATTTTAGTTCCTATCAAAAACAAATTTGGCAAATTTTTTAGTTTGAAGAAGGATGTTAAATAATTTTCTTCGACTGCTCAGTACAAATCACTTGGAGGCTATGTAGAAGTCTCTCCTAGCACTGATAGCAACATGAAGAATCACACATTGTTTTGAAAAAGTGTTAAAATTCCCAGAAAATTCTGTGAATCTTTGGGTGAAGCAGTAAAAATATCTCGTATCTGTTAATCTTGTTCCCTCACTTACCCTGCTGCAGCGAGCTGTCGAAGGTTATGTAAGAACAAAGAAACTTTCCTTAAAAAACCAGAACTTTCAGTGAACATACTGAAGATCAGAGCTTGCCTACTGAATAGGCTCTTCCGTTCAGGTTTGACAGCCTGTGCTTTTTTTCTTATTATTTATTGACTCCATGGGGAAATAAAATGAAGAGAAAGCAGCATTGTCTCTTTTGTTGCTTCACACGTTTCAAGGTCCTGCCCATTTCTGGACAGTTTGGGATATTTTCCGGTTGCTCCTGTACCAGCTTTGCAAATGAAAGGTTTATTATAACCACAGTTGTAAACCTTTAGGGCAAGCAGCCAAAGTGCAATTATGTTGCTGCATTTTGACATCCCAAAGGTGTCTAATCACAACAGAATTGTGGTTTTTCTGTGGCACACCTCTGCACAGCCCACCAGTGGGGTCAGTCAGGGGGAAAAACTGGACTTATTTGTACTGTTGCACTTGTAAAAAATCCATTGAACTAGAAACCACCACTGTATTTCCACTTGCCTGAGTTACATTATTCCAGAAAAGAGCAAGAAAAATTTTGTGTGTGCAAGATGTGGCAGGTTACAGTCACGTTTTCCTTGTAGGCATTTGCAGCTATGATGAGCTAAGATTATCCACAAATCTCATTTCCCTTTGTCTCAGGCGATATCAAGAGCCTCCTAACAGGATTACAAGGACTTTGATTTGTCTCCTGTGCTGACTGCTGACCATGTGGCACTGCTGCATGGCAGGAGGGATAAAGAAAGCTGCTGTGCCTGGCACAGCACACCCTCCGGCCTTTCTGTCTCACAGTGTTGCTTTTACTTACCTTAGACAACACTCCATGGGCACAAAATTTACCAGCTGACTTTTGTGTTGGGCAAACTCTTTCTTTCACTGTAAAAAACAATTTCAAAAATTTTTCTAAAAGGACACCAAGCTTGTATTGGTTTTAAGTGTCATTTAAGCTGTCCAGATCAATAATGTGGTAAAATCTTCATCTAGGAAAAGCTGTGGCAGTCACATTGAACAACATCCTCTGGAACCATATAAACCCTTTAATCCCCAGAAGACTTTAATTTGCCCATGTAAAAATCAGATTTTCTTCTCTTCACAAAACCTTTAACAAGCTTTAGTCAGTGTCTGATAATAAAAGTGTCCTGTCACTGTAACTACACGTCTTTGTCTAAACTAGAACCCATTTAGTCCCTGTCAGTGGATATGAAAAAAAGAAGAGGCAGTCTTGGAGATCCAGTACAATGCATGAAAGATAACTGAGCACCTGTGGAACATGAGCAAAAATGGGTGTGAGTACTTTAGAAAAGTACTAATGAATAGTAAACATGTGAGAAATAAAAAGAAACAAGGGGAATTTGCCTGATGGTCATCAGTATCTAGTGTCTTATCTTAGGAGTGAAGTGATAAAAAGGAATGCTCTGCAAAGGACATCCATGCAATGCAGACAGATTATGGAGCTTTAGCCAAAGCAGCCACTGCTTCTGCAGCACTATCACAGATTTGGGATGTCATGGCCCGTGCTTGACTAGAGGCACAGCCCAAGCTTGGCATGCCATTACCAGATGTCGGGAGATGATGTGGTGACTCCAAGCTGTGTTTATTGGTGCATTCATGTTCTGACCTTCAACTCATTCTTTAATTGATTTTCTTCTTGTGCTATATCCCAGTTAGCTCTGGGATCTGCAATACAGCAGCTTGGGCTGCTCCCAGGGGGACAGCACTGCCCTCAGATCTGTATGGTGTTACAGTCTAATGTCCCACCAGCCCCTGGTGTGCCACTGCTCCCACCCAGGAGTTCTCCGATGGGTGGGCTTGTGAGGAGCAGGGGTAGGAGAGAAGCCTAACATCCCTCCTAGGGATTTCTTTTGTGGAGGGGCTGTGTGCTTCAGGACCTTTTTCCATATCTCTGAACTTTCATAAGTTGGAATGAATCAGAAGATGGTTGAAGTTCTTTCTTAGATCATGCCAATAAATTAGAAGATTTTTATAAGCAACAATCAAATATATCATTTCAACCTTTTTGAAAAAAAGAAGGGAGAAAAAATATCCCTTGTTTATTAAGTGCCAGTGTTTTTTATTTAGTTATTACTGTTCAGTAATTCTTCTAATTTTCCTTTACAGTGCTACTTAATTTCTAACTTTTTGTTGTTTTTATTCACCTGGCTTCTGGCCAAGAACATCAGGATGTCTCAAGACATTGACCCTATGAATATTTCTCTAACTCATGCTGTAAGTGAAGATAATTTCCAGAACTGATGTAGATTGGTCCTGTAGAAATCTTGGAAGTGTATTACTTTGTGGGCAGTGGGGAGAGAAAGGAGAGTTTAGTGTCTGGATTATATTGATTTTATAATTTTTCATTGATGTAAATTAGGTGTTTTCACTTTTTCTATTGAAACTTCACTACAGATAGGATTTGAAGCAAAGTCTTTAAAAGACCCACTCTAAAACTTTAATTTGTGTCTGATTTCAAAGGGTTTTTTTTTGAATTTGAAATTCTTTCATCTTTTACATGTATGTGCTAGAGAAAATATTGTTCACATCCAAATATATTATAAATTATGGTAGTCCTGTCTTTACATACTCTGTTGAGCCCACTATTGATGTGTTTTTATGTACAAACAGCAACTTTTCACTTTTAGCAGCTTAAAAAATTCAGCTATTTTCTAAAAATTAGCTCAAGATTTAGCACAGAAAATCTAGCACTAAACAGACAGGCTGAGCTGTCACATGGACTTGGAATGCATTAAACTCCATTACAATTTAAAAGTTTCAAATATTGCACTCTTATGCTTCTACTTCACTGCATTTCTTGAGGAATTTAATGTGAAAGCTAGCCTCTAAGAATGTGAAAAGTTAATATTTCTGCTAAAAGGATGTTTTATTAGGCTGTGCTGTTTTGCTCATGGTGCCATTAGCATATTAATAGCTATGTATTTTAAGAACAGTAAAATATATGTCTCTGTATGGTACAAGATAATGTGAGAAATTAAAAACAGTGGATTCTCTGTCTTCCTAGCTCTAGGTAGCTGCAGCATGTGACCTCATTTTGGTCCATGGCTATAAAAATACCCCATCCTTAAAACATGGAGGTTACCTCAAATAACCCATCCCTACACAGAGTTATATTGCTGGCTTTCCAAATCATACAAATTACTCTGAAGTGAAAACCGCAATGGAAACAGTCCAAAATCACATTCTTGGCTCAGCTCATCGTACCCTATGTTATATTTGCCAGTTCCCTTTTCCATGAGCTTTTAGGATCATTTACAGCAATGTTTGTGTGTCACACTGAACACTCAAACCAATGTTATCTTCTCCACATTCATTAATTGCTGCTATCAAGATGTAGTATCAAGAAGGAACAAATTATTGTAAATCACGTGGCACATATATAGCTTGAGCTTCTTTATTATGTTTTATGTTTTAAAACATCTTTTATGTTAAAAAATGGCAGGTTTTATTGTGTTTATATGCTCCTTGTAGTAAACATTATAATTCAATACTTGGAAAAGAAATAAGGCAGCAATCAAGAGATGGAAAATGTCTTTGTAATGTGCCACAAGCTGTCTTGTTGCTCAGAGCTTCAACCAATCACTCATGAATTTCTGGGTTGTTTAAGTGCCTTTGAGGCGGTGTTTCTCAAAAAGGGATTTCAATGCAAGACAACATTCAAATAATTGAAATATCTGATCTGCACTGGGCATGTTCCAGGAGAAGGAACTTCAGGGGAAGTAAAGAGACGTAGTCCAAGGTTTCCACACGCATGTAGCACTGGTAGGTGGTAATTCTGCAACGTACAGTCTGTAGTTTATGTTGTTCTGTTTAGTGCCCCATTAAAAAGATTGCTTGCTCCATGATGACTTGGTTATAAGAAGCTAGGCTTAGCACCCACTATTGGTGCGAAGGTGGACAAAGATTACTGGATGAAGAGGAGAGGAAGGGAATATATATAAAAACATGTGTGAATATAAAGGATTAACTTTCTGATATGTTCAGTTGAGAGGCACAAGTAGGATCCATACTGCTTAACACACTTAGAAGAAGCTAAGGATCAGGTTATGATATCCTACTGTAGCTGACATGTCCCATGAGTCTTCCAACAAATCTATTAAAAGCCAGTTGGATTAGGAAAGAGGATGTTATTCTGTAAAGGTAAGTGTATTGTAATCTCACTATTAAATGGTAAATCCTCTGAAGAATTTTTCCTAGAGTACTTTGGAACTGCTGTTGTTCACCATAACAGGCAAAGTAGGGCTGAATTATAAAGACAACAACTTCTCCCTGTAGAGGCAAGCCACATAATTCCACGTCCTGGAAAATGAAGCAGCTACGTGTTTAATCCCAGTGTTTGATTTCCTCTCTATTCATGGGAAGGACAGATTAGTTGGTAATTTCAGCCTTGAGTGTATCAGCTTGCAGGGCAGTTTGCTCGAGACTACTTCTGCTTCAGACTAATGATCTATCAGTAACTTCATGAGTGGACTACTGCTATGCTTGCAAGTGCTGCCATGGCTCATCCCAGGCTTACTGCAGCCTTTTGGTATCAACCACTCACGGATATTTGTGCTGCCACAAACATTTGGATGATGATGACTGCTCTTCACAATTTTTTAGCCTCGTGAATATGGTTATTCAATCTGATGTAAAAACTATTTGCTATTAAATTATTAATTAAAAGATTTCATATATGTAGTCTGGAAGAAAAAGAAATTGATATGATGTGACTGACCACTTACACAGCATAAATAAAAAGTGGGAAAGAGTCCAAGTGAATATTTCACAAATTCTTTGCGTGAAGTTTGTTCATCTCCAGCCCTTTCCCATAGCCCAGTGAAGTCAATGAGAGTTTGGGGCTTTGGCTCAGGCATTTCAATTGTCTGTACTACAATTACAATAACAAACACAGCAGTAGTCTGTTTGCAAACAGCTGGTAATTGGAAAAAGGGCTGAAGTTGTCAGCAAATGTATTTGTCAGTACTGATTTGACCAGTTGTACACATTACCTTAAATGACATTTCTTCCCTTCCATGAGGAATGAGGAGTCTGTGTCCAACGAGTTTCCTTGGTGGCTGTCATGCAGTGAGCATGGCAATCTGTGGTGTGTAGCCTTTGCATGTTAAATACCCTCCAGCACTTGCTGTTTATTATACAGAATGAATAGGCTGGTTTCCAATTCAGTTATCAAAAAGCAGTCCTGGTAACACAGTAGACATATTTGTGACAAGTGGATTTAGGCAGCTCTGTCCAATTTAAGATTTGCCTATTGATAACAGTTAAATGTTCCCTCTTGTAAGGAGAAGGCCAGAGGATGATGACACTTCTAGAAGAAAAAGATACCTCTGTCCAAGCTTTAGCTTTGGTTTGTTTGGGTTTTTTTTTTTTTTTTTTTTTTTTGTTTTTTGTTTTGTTTTTTAGGTTAAGAATCATCCTAGGGCACAATTACCTAAAACAAATCAAGCCTGTGTAGCAGTCACCAATGCTCACAGAGGAGTTGATTGAATTCCCCTACTTTTTTACATCCTGTTTTAGAGGCTCAGAGATCCCCTCTGAACTTCTTCAGTTCCATTTGCCTGAGAACTGTGCTGAATCCCTGGCTACAGTAGAACCCTTCAGTGTGATAGCACAGACAGCTCTTTTGCCTGGGTGATGTAAGTGCTGCTGTTCTTGCACTTTCTCACGTTTCCCTTTCAAGTTTGCAAGAGTCAGCAGCTATCACATCAGCTCATGGCTATTCTGTTTCCTATACTCTGTGTGGGGATGCCTTCCTTTTTTCCTTTTTTTTTTTTTTTTAACTTTTTTCTAAGAAAGTGAATGAAAAACACAAACTCCAGTCGCCAGTTCATGTTTGTAAGCTGAGACAGGGTTATTAGTCTGGTCTGAAGTTTGTATGCTCCTTCTTCTTTATGATTACTGGTTGGTCCACAGGTGCTGATAGCAAATGGTTATGGATGACTTGTAAATCATCTCCTGGGTTTTGTGGTTTGTTTGTTGTTTTGGGGGTTTTTTTCCCCCTATATTGCCATCTACCCCTGTCCCTGTTGCCTTCTGTTCATTTTTTCTGCTTGCTGTATTTATCTTTGAATGCAGAGCAGGTGCCTCTATAGCCTGGACATTCTGTGGTAAAAAAATATGTTGGCTTAATTCTTCCTTTTAAAATTGCCTGTTTCTTTCTATGGCCTACAGATATGAGTGAAGGAAGCGGTCACTGATGGGTGTGCCTCAGCCCTGGCCTGTGTGTCTCATGCTTCTGTTACTCAGGCATCAAGTTTATAATTTCTCTAATACCAGGAGATACTGTTGGTACTGTTACTGCCATAGGAAGAAAAAGCAAAGCATGAAAGTGAATTAATAAAGTCCTTTGTGAAGCAAAGCAAAACAATGGATGATACAAGACCAGTTTTGTTGCAAATTATTTTTATTCCTTCTGGCAGTGGAAGCACTGAGAGCAGAAAGCTCTTATTTCTCCTAATCTCAGACAGATCCAGATTTGGATTCCTTTGGTTAGATAGGAAAAGAGCAGGATGGAGAGAAGTTATGAATCTTGCTACTCTCCACTGCACTGATAGGGTGAAAACATACATTACAGGCTTCATGGGAGTGAAATCCTCTCCTGTATTTCATACTTATGCTATTGTCACTTCTTGACTGTAGCAGCTAGCATGGTTTGTTGCACACCCTGTTTGCTGCTGTTCCTTTTCCCTGGCTTTTCAGATTGTGGCCATGAAGGTTGATATGGGATTTTGCCTTTAGAGCATACCAATAATGGACTGAATAATCTGCAAGCACTCAAAGAAGTTAATGCCCAACATTAATGTATAGGCAAGGGGTCTATAAAAACATTACCATTTTTGCAAGCATGAATTTTGCAGTCCTCAGGTTAAGCAGCAGTTGATGAAATTAAATGGTGAAGTACAGAAATATCAGCAATTCATTATGATGCTCAGCAATTAGGAAAACAGCCTGTGTGATGGATATTTGATCAGTTGTAATGATAACATTGTTGATGATACATTATCTATCTAGTGGAAGGGAATTCTATCTCTTGTGTGTCTTTTTCTTTGCCCTAACATTCTGTGTGCTTTCCTTCATGCTTTTTGCATGTTGTTTGTAGGCTTCTCTTTGGGCTGTTAAAGATGGTGTTTTACATTGACAAACTTGTCATTATCTTGGGCCACCAACCTGTGATCCAGAGCACAGCCTGGCTCACCACAAACACCCTCACCATGATCCTTAAAAGGCAAATCCTAAAGTGGGAAACGGAAAACCTGAAAGTCAAAATTATCTCAACTCTACATGTCCCATTATCACAAATGGAAGATGGTTGAATATTCAACCAGTAGCCATCATGTCAAGGCTAGAAATATTCTATCCACAGGGAGCCAGTGGATACTATGCTTTTTAAAATATTCTATATGCATGATAAGACTTTCTTCTCTGTTGGCTTGCTAATCGTTTTGACTATTTCTTTTGAAGTAAGAAACAGATGGCAGCATTCACTGTAATAAGTGCAGCAAAACATGCCAGCCAATTAGGGATGTTTCAACTGACTGAAAATCTGGATCCTTTTCCAATATTTTGGTGATTTTTTTTCTTCCCTCTGTATGTCTAGAGGAAATTTTTATTTATCATTTGTTTAATAGGATCATAAAATCAGAGATTAAAGGAATCTTAGGTCATTAAATCTCTAGTAATGAACCTAAGAACAAAGAGCTGAAATACAATTTATGGATTTTTTGTTTTCCAAAGGTTTATTATAGTCTGCCAGAAGATAAAAGAACCTCCAAATCAAAAACCCTTGTTAATGTGAACCCCATCCATCACTTGAAGACACAGTATAAACTGTGTCTGTGTATGATCTTAAAATATTTACTATCTTTTTAAACTCTACTCCATTCAATGAGTTAATTTTCAAATATTGTAGCATTTAAATATCTCTTTCTTCAATCCTTAATGTTACGTTCCTGAAATTGTAATTCCAACAGTTCATTTCTCAGCAACATTTTGCAGGAAGTATACACCCTTCTCACTTCCTCATCAGGGGAGGTTACTGTCCGCACATTTCCTACCAAAATCAGGCAGAGTTCAAGATATTTTAGATCCCTCAGAAAAAGAGATTCTTCTTTGTCTTGTGCTATGAAACTGAAATTAGAGGTCACTGCTGAAAATGCAGGTCACTACTGATCTGCTCCTTAAGCACCTGGTAATGCCTCTTTATCCCTTTCTAGCAGTCAGTATTATTGAGACTATGGAAAAAAAGGCATTTTGGCTTCTAATATGTATTTTAGTCCCTGGTTATGTTGTGCTTTGATCATTTTTTGTTAGATATTTTACAGTCCTGTCCTCACTTTTCCACTGTTTCACCTCAGAAGGAGAACTACGCAGATTTCCCTGCTTTAGCATTTTCCGTCCAATTTCTATTTTTTTAAAAAATTTTATTCTACTGCTTTCTGTTGCAACATTTCTGTTCTTAAGATTATACTCTCTAAATATCTACTTTAATACAATTATGTATATTTTTCTAATATAATTCTGTGGAATCACTCTTCCTCACTGACTTCTCAATTGTAGTCAATGAGCTTCTAAGGATGTAACTTAAAGCAAAACTGGTGCCACTTATTAGGGTCAATTTAGCCTGTGAAAGATGAAATTCTGCTTCAGGCAGTAAAGCAATTTTCAAAGTAGCATATTGGCTTTTATCAGGGTTGGTCCTCTCTTCCTAAATGAAGACATTCAGTCTGTTTATGGGTGACTATGGTCACTCTGGGAAGCATTTGGTGGTAGTTAAGGGTAAAATACTGATTGTTCTTCAAAATTAGAAACAACTGGTAGTTCTGCAGTGATGATTTAAATTTCTTTTCAAAATTCTTTCAAACCACAAAGCTGTGTGTTCTTCAGAGATTGAATGCATTTGAACTTATGGAACTTTTCTTTTAATGCTGCTCTCCATTGTTTTTGGCTAAAGCCCAAGCCTCACATCTTCTAGTTGCAGGATTCCTTTCTGCAAACTCCATCCTTTGCTGAAGCCTCAGTGTAACATGAGACCATCCCTGTTTCCCAGCAGGCTGCACATTAAAGGTCTGCCTGGTGACCAGCTGCAAAGACAGGTGTTATTCTGTTCTTATTTTTTCTTTTCCTTTACTTTGTCTTGTAACTTCCCTAACACACTGTCAAGGTGTGAATGAAATGAATGATTAAGCTTTATAAGCTTGGAAAAAGCTCTGATTCAGACAGTGTGGAGCTGGGGATTTTGGTCTAAAGCTGAATGTCCTTAACTGCTTGATTGCCACTTTTTCTTTGGGGCTGCAAGAGGCTGAGCCAAACTGGAAATGCAGCTCATAAGGATAACTGCAGGGATCACAGGCATCGAGCATTTATCTTTCCAGGGCACTTGGCACTGGCAGCACTGAAGTGCAGATGCTGCAGGAGCCTCAGGGCTTGGATATGGCACCCTCATACTCTGCACAAGTGTTTGTGTAAAAATCTGTGAGCCCTCAGTGCACCCCTCACTGGTGTCTACCCCACAGCCCTGTTACCTGTGGGTTGGGGCTGTCTCACTGCAGTCACAGGCTGCGTGAATCAGAGACTACCTCTGTAGTGCTCACAGAAGAAAAAGTGAGGCCTGAGAATGATGTGCAGTGAGATCCAGTCCAAAACTCAGTCTAGTTGCCTGCCCCATCATTGATGAAATGTAACTCTTCTTCCTGCTTTTTTTCACTATTGCATGTGAATATTGCATGCACCAATATTCTCTTTAATATCTAATTTAAGCCACAGCCTTCTCTGCCACAGTCAGTTCCTCACACTTGCCTGCACAGTACCATGCACACCTGTGGTGTTCTCCTGGTAACACAGAATCACACATTTTAGGAGCAGATTATTTCTCAGAGCACAGCAGCTGCTCTAACAACAAAGAAATGACACCTGGAATTTAAACCAATCCACAGCTTTAACTTTCTTTCTTACCAGTGAGAACAGTTCAGTCCAGAAATGCTCTATCCATCATTTAACATAATTCTGGGTAAGATTTAACATTCTACATCAGCTTTGTGGGCCTGTCTCAGCCACTCAGCCCATATCTGGTATTGCAGCCTGGATGATTCATTCTATCCCATGAAATTATCACAGGTAAAAGTAATACTTAGGCCCTTGGAAAGATATTTTCTTAATTTTTGAATTATGGTTATGACAGAGCAGCCTGGCTTTATTATGTGTTACAAAAGTTGGTTACTATCTATTAATAGTTAATGATCATTAGCACAGGGTGGAAAAGCTACACAGACATTTTGAAAACCTTTTTCTGTCTCATTACTTTTTTAAAGCATTAACAAGTCAGAGAACTGATACTCTGCTACTTCAGTGGAATTACAGGTGAGTGATTGATATAATCTTTCTATTATCAATTTGGTTAACACAGTAAACACTTTAATATAAGATATGAGAACATTTAGAAGTTATAATTTTGAGTGAAACAATTTATGGCACTATTTCCTTAAAAACATTTATTGCAAATAAGAAATTATCATTCACATACTGTGAGGTGGCAGTGACCTCACACTAAAGTAATGAAAAGTACTGAAGACACAAACATTAGTCATCTATTAAACTCTAACCACATTCACTTTTCAGCTTTTCACTGCATAGCCAAAAAGCATTAAATGAACCATAAAGTAGGTGAAAAAACTTGGCTAATAGGACAATTGTTTGATCTATCAACTAGTAAAACTTAAATTCTTACTAATATTTCTCTGTTCTAGAAGAGTCCAGGCAACATTCTGAATATTTATCAGCATTTTATATTTGTTTTAAAAAGTTATAGTGAGTTAGAACACATAGAAATGCTGATAGTTCTAGGTTTTATTTCTTTCTCCTTTGTCTGTCTTAGGTAAAACCCAAATGATTTTGGGATTTTCCTTAGGAGTTGAGTAGATTTGAGTCAGTTATTCAAGATATTTAAAGCAAATACCCATGCTCACCAAACTGTATCAGGATATCCCATGCACTGGATATGAATAATGATAATGTTTTTGTGGCCACTCTGCTCAGATATTTGTACTACCCTTGACCAAAATGCTGTCCATGACTTAGAAAAATACGTCATTTACTGCCTGAAATTGTATCAAGCTGTAGATTTTAGTCAATGGCAGGACTCCTGCTTGTGTCAGCAGAAGAAAGTGCAACAGCTCCTGTTGAAAGTTGCTTTAGATGCTTCATATTATTTGCCTTTAAACCAGAAGTGTATCTGGAGCCTCTGTTGCTTGAGGCAAAACATATTTCTTGGAAATTACTCTTACAGAAGTCAGGGATTGACAAGCTCACATTTTTGGGTACACCAATCAAGATATCAGTGGACAGAAATATTCCTTTAAATTTTTCCAAATCATTTAGCTCAGTAATGTATAAAATAGTATAGACTTACAGATCCCCTTTACTGGAAGTGGCTTTCACAGGAAAACTGTGACCTTGTAACAAAACCTGTTTCCCTCTTTTTCTTTGCTCTCACATGGGGTGTAGCTGAATTTACATAACAAGGCCAGCGAAGCTGCAGTGATATCTGACAGTAGAGCTGTGGTGCTCCCTACCTTCAGTTCAACCCTTGCTGTAAATGTACCACTGCTCTTGCATTTCCATCCCAATCTGCTTGGGCAAAGCAGCTTAGGAGTTCTTGTGAGAAACGCATCCTCACTGCCCAGGTAAAATGACAGCATGATGCCCAAGGCCCAGAAGAATCAGACCCAAGCCCTGGTTCAGTGGTCCCCAGTTGTGAAGCAGCCACTGCACTGTCTTGGTACAGAAAGAGTTCAGAGTTTCCCCACTGTCTGCTTTCACGCCAGCCAGCCAGTGGCTTCAGGTTCACTAATGAGGAAATTCCTTGCCTTGGGAAGTCATTGAAATAGTAAATATTACTTCCAGTGTAGTTTTCAAAGAATTTTTTTTTTAAAAAGTCAGTGATTGTGTTCAGTCAAAAGTATGTTAAAGCATCAGTAAAAGAAGGAGCAAAACTTTTCAAGCAACAAGGTTTTTCTGGGTTTTTTTTTTTTGAGAATTAATATTTAGATGCTATAGACTGGGCCTGCTACAGCTAGATATTATAAAGGTCTGAACTGTGATTTTCTTATTAGAGGCATATTTCCCACTGAGTTGAAATAACTTGCCCAGAATTCCTACATGTCCGTATTTTTCCAAGTCATATCACAAACCCTTCTGGAAAGTAGAGATTGATATGCTGACAGCTGTGGAGTTGATTATTCACTGCTGCTAATTATAGCATGGCTGACTTCTGCAACAGGACATCACACAAAATATTTGTCTTATCTGGACAAGTCTGATAATGTGGAGAGGAGTAATTGTTTTCTTCCCTGCTCATAGTGGTCTGCAGATACCAGGAAAAAAAAGCCAACCTAGTTAGGGTCAGTGACTTCTAGCATTTTTGAAGATTTGCCTAAAGACCACAGGTCCCTCAGATGATCTGCTGTAATTTTTTTTATAGTTGTCTTCTGTTCTGAGAAAACTTTGCTCTTTTTTTTCCCTCAAACAACAGGGATGCTGGATGGGCATTAAACAACAATTCCTTCTGGTTTCAGAAGAGATTGGTTGAGCTGAAGAACCGTGGAATTTGTCTAAGCATTGGTTAACCCCATTACAGTGGATTGTTAGGTTAGTGGGATACCAGAAGTGCCTGAATGTGCAGTGCTTTGTTCTATGTTCCTTTTAAATCAAGGGGTTATTTCTGAGATTTTGGCCATGGCTATGGCTTGAGACTTCTTTCCCTCAGGTTTCAGGATTTAGTATTTTGATTCAGGGTCTGGAAGTATCTTGGCAATGTTGATGCTGACTTTGGGATCAGTTGCTGTACAGCAACTGTGCTAGCAAGAAGAAAGTCACACCACTTCTCTGTGGCCGTGTACTGAGGCTGGCCCACAAAAGGGTACCTTTAATTCCAAACAGCCGTTCATTTTAGGCTTCATGTGCAGGGAAGTGCTCTTGCACAGTAAGATTTAATTTTGATTCTCTTATGTTGATGTGCTGTTGATTTCAGTGATGTTTCATCCAATATTCCTTTGCCTGTCACACTCACAATCAGGCTCTGATAGACATGGAAAAGGTCCTAACATGTAGGGCCTGACATACTTCACTAAAGAACAGACAGAGAGAAGGTGAAACTTTTGAGACATATCAAATAATGTCTCCACCTTTCTCCCCCCACTGGGAAGTCCTTGAAGACTGCACTTGGCTGTAGAGTAAGCCAATGCAGCCTTGAGTGGACTGGCAGAAATTTGTATAAATGGCTCTGCCAGAAGGGTAGAAAGTTGTTTCATAGCTTGTGACTTAGGAAAGATACAGAAAACACCACAAAGTTTTAAGTGTGTATGGCCACACTCTCTATAAAACAAACCCTGTGAACCTCCTACCCTGCTGTGTTGAGAATTGAGAGCAATGCCAATCTTAAGGATGAATTTTCAGCTACTGCCTCCTTTTGAGCCTCTGATAGCATGAAAATATGGGCATGATCAAAAAGCACTGAGGCTGGTAGATTAATGTGATTAATGTGCCCTGTAGGCACATTCTACACTGTACCTACTGCAATCCTGAATTCTGCACTGAAAAAGACCTGGTTTTGTTACAGATGCAAAGGTATTTATTTACAGGTAAATCGGAACAGCCTTGTCTCTGAAAGACACAAGGATGTTTCTTTGTGAACAAAACCCCTGAAAAAAATAAAATAAGCAATCTTCTCTGAAGTACCATCACAGAATGCATTAGCCAGCAAAGGCAGCACTGTCAGAAATAGTGACAGAAAATAGCTTCTGAGAAAGTGAATGTATTTAAGTTCTTTCAAGTAATAAGGGATTTGCTTTCAGCTCTGTGGGAAATACAAGACTTGTTAAACATCAGATATGAGCTGAAGCTACAATAGAATCTGTTTGCATTTCTGTCTTTGGATTTCAAACAAAATTCCAGAGAGTTTGTAAGTAGAGACTTCTATCAACTTGTTATTAATGTGTGACACCTATATATAAACACAAGATCAGAAATTGAACTAAAAAATGAATTTAGGTTCTGCGGATTGACAAGATACCATGCATCCTCCAAGTTATGATCTTTATTTCTGTATGTTATTAAGTAGTAGCAGCAAAGTCAATGGAATACATTTTGGATAACCCTCTTTAATAGCAGGCAAAGTTAAACCGATTTTAACTCACAGTAGGCTGGTGAATATATCCAAACAGTTAGTGTGGCTCAGCCAATTTGCTGTAGCTTGAGGGCCTTGCACCATCTGGCAGCTGTAACTTTTTGTTTTGGGTAGTTGGAAGCTGTTGGCTGCCCAAATCTCAGGTATCTCAATTTTTGCAGACTAATTGCATTTTTGGACTCCTGTCTACAAAAGGTAGAACCTCCTTCATGGAGGTTTTGGTTTATAAAGATACAGCTGTAGAAGTAACACACTTTCAGCATAAAATAACCCTGCAAATCTTGTCCTGTTAGTACTTTTCCAAGATATCTTAGTCATATTTCTTGTTGGGCTTTTCTATATGAACAACTAATTTTACTCCAAGTCTCAACCCTGTATTGCACAAGAGCCGTGTATTGAGCTGGCACCTCTTTCTCTTGAAAGCCTTTGTAATTTCATTTTTGGACTGTAAGGAATGCTGCTGATATGAAAAACACCAGCTTCTCCAAAGGCAGTTCTCACCACAGCATAATGACTATAATCCCATCATCAGATTTATCATGTTTTAATTTGACCAGATATGTCAGTAGTTTAGAGGGTTTTGCACTAATAAATTGCTTTAGGCTGAAGTGAAGTACCTTCAAATCATTGGAGATTTCATTGTGGAAAACGTTTTGCAAAGCTCCGTATCCCAAATGGCTGCACTCCAGAGTCTGGAATTCAAATCTCATTTACTGTAAATGACTGGCAACCAGAAGATGTAGAAGTTTTTTAACATACCTAATAGAATATAGGGGAAAGGGGGGTGATTTTTCAATTCCTATATAATGCAAATGGATTTATTCAAGAAATTAACTGTAAATAAAGGAAATACTTGTTAGAAAATAATTGGGATAACGTGTGTAATATTTGAAAGCAATGCTGCGAGATTTGACGTGTTCTCAAGTGGTGGATATAGAGCTCCTTTTGTTGCTTCTGTGTCATTTGGCCACCCCTTTCAGGTGTCATTGCAGAAGACCTCAGTGCTGGTCTGCAACCTCAAGTTACAGAAGCCAAGTGGGAAGAGAAAAAGAGTTAAATGGAAGGTGAGTGCTTTTCAAAGTCCCACATCTGGGCTCCTAATGGAAGTTATATGAATGTGGGTGGGCTCTAACCAAGCAATCTAATGTTCAGCTGGCAAATCAATGCTCATTATCCATGGTCCTCCCTACCCTAAGGCACCACCTGGGAATCAAGCAAGTGCCTAAAAAAAGAAATTTGGAATCTAAATATGGACTCTTATTTTCAAAACTATGAATTGACTTAAATAACATCTGTTTGAGTGGACTAATAGGCACTGTTTAGCTCTACATTCTTTCAGTATGCAATTAAAAATACAGTGGCTTCCATCCTCATTTTGGTAACTGACAGTTACAATTATGAACATTGAGAGGAATAATATTTTGCAATAAAGAAGTTTTTCTTTATCCCTTTGGGGGAGTTATTTATCCATCTGCTTCATCCCACAGCAGTCATTATTTCCCCCATTCATACAAAGGAGCTCCTTCCAGTTTCCTCCAAAGAAAAAGTTTCTATTTTGAGGAGAAAGAAGGAAAGCAAAATAGAGCAGAGAACAAATGATGTCCCTAAATATTAATGAAGGAGTTTTAATAGGTCTTGCCAGTTACTGTGAACTAATCAGGCTCTTGATGGGCCACATAGTTCCCTCTGCCACAACTAGTAGACTAAGAAACTTGGATTCTATTTCTGTCTTTGCCATTGACTGGCTGGTGTAACCCTTGGCCAGACATTTAATTCCTTTGTAGTTTTGTTTTCCTTCTTACACATAGCCTGTTTTGTCTGTTTGGTTTGTAAGCATGCCTGGACAAGGATTGTCCCTAATGATGTTTGTATAATGCCAAGCTGACAGGGCTTCAGTCTTGGCTGGACCTCTGACATGCTACCTGGGTATAAAAGTATTATCATATTAGTACAATTATCAGTGATCCCAGTTTATGTTGCACTGACAGTTTACTTCTGTGACTCTGGGTAGTGTGGGTGAAATCAGACTGGGTCCCCAAGTATTCCCACAGTGGGCATTGTTGAGCTATAGAAATAAAATAATCATAACAAAGCATTTGTTGAAGCCTTCTGTGCAATCTTGGCACCATTTGGGTTGTTGTAACAACTCTTCCTTTCTTTGGGCTGAATCAGTTTTGGGATAGAAATTGTCATGTTTTGAGTGGGAGCCACAGTTTCTGCAAGACACCGAGTGACCGTGGCAGGTCACGTCCCTGGAGTTAAACACCTTGGAGCCATGGCACCTGCTGGCTCCACAGGGATGTCACAGGCTGAGGGTGCTCAGACACTGAATTACCCTGGGTCTCACCCAGTTCCCCTCTGAGCAAAAGGGGAATACCACTCCCTTTGCATGGGAATATAAAGGGGGTGGAGATAAACTAAATGTCACACTGTTAGCTTGGTGACAGATAAGAGTTTTTTTAGATCAAAGGCACCAATAGCAATTTTATGAATATAAATAAAGTGAGAGAAATATTCCTAGAAAGACTATCACTCAATGTGTTTAATTTTGTTCTAAATAGCTTTGTCAATGTGCTTCTCAACTTTTCAAATATTGCCCTACATGTGATTGTTTTCACAGGCCCTCTGAAACCAGCCCTGCTGGGAGTCACTTGTACTGCTGCTGCTGTCCAGTGTGGCAACCAAGCATGAGACCATCCCTGTGGGCTGTGATCAGGAGGAACTCTTTTCTGTCCTGAGACGTGAACAGGCAGATATCTTCACCCCACTGTATGTTTTAAGGTATGCCTTTGAGGACTTTCAGAACGGGGGCAGGAATAAAATTTAACCAATAAATGGAAACCCACAAAACTTGGGCCAAGGGTAAAAGCTGGCACTGTTCATAAATAAAAGATTGTGAGGTGTGGCTTTACAGACTGGGGCAATGTCTGTGGCATACTCTTCAACAAGGTGATTGGTGAGCTGTGCTGGCTGTAGAAGAAGCAATTTCACAATACTCATGGAATAGGAATAGCACTGGAGGGAACAGGGTAGCAGGTAAGAAAAATTGCCTTTGTTTTTAAGTAAGTCTCACTTTGATAAATATATTCTTGAGCAGCTCAGACCTTACACATTAAATAAATTATCATGATCAGCTTGGCATGTTCCAGCAGACAGGTACCATGCACTATTGATAAGAACAGTTGTAATCTGGGTAGTAATGGATTATGTCTGAATAAGAGATTATTGTAGTCATCTCTTGGGAATATGTAAAATCAGTAAATTTGAGAAATGCTTATTTGTTCACACTGTTACAAATGGTGGTTTTTGCTAAGTATGAAGCAATTCCTGTTGCTGAAATGGGCATTTATACTTGAAGTTTTTCCAGAGCAGTGTGGAGAATTAAATATTTTATGGATTATACTGATTTAAATTATGTGAATTTAGGTACAAAATATAGGCCTTTATTTGTTCCATAAAGGTTTGAAACCCCTTGTATGACCCCATGTAATCCAGCACCTACTCATGACACTTTCCCCTTAACTCAGGAGTGTGACTGCTGAGGACCACAATCTATGACCACCTGTTTGCTTACGACGACCTCTGTTTTGATTCTTCTTGGAGTACAAAAAGGCTCTTTTAGCTGGGATCACCTCGGTGTCCCATGTTTGCACAGCACCCAGAGCACTTGTTTCATGGCTGGGCCTCTGAGGAGCTTGTACCAGTCAGAAAAGAGGGTGCAGTAAAGAAAGAAATTGTTTTGTTGATCGATTTAGTGTGGCTTGCAGTGCAAACATACACTAAATGAAGTCTGGGCAGAAGTTTAGTTCTTTGGTCTTGCTGTTAATTTCCAAATGTGCCAAAAAAACCTTCTTAGGGCTTGACCTTGCAAGGTGCTGAGTGCATTTGGGATCTCCAGAGGTTGATCAATACTGAACACAGAGGCAGCTTGGAGTTGTCTGAAATGGCTAATGTTTTGGAAGAGATGAAAATTACTGTTGGCTTTTGTAACAGTAGGCTCTTTAGAAACATTCCCCTTGAATAATGTTAAAAGCAATTCCAGCTTCTGTAATTTAGCTCATCCCTATCATCAGCATCAATAATAAAAAAAACCAACCATTTAGAGATTCCAGGCTCACCAGGACCTTTCTAAGAGCTGGCATACTCAGAGCCAAATAACTTATAAACAATGAGTATTTATCTCAACAAGTGTGTATGTTCTTACAGGGTGTTTGTGTGTGCTGAACTGGCAGCAGAGATGAAGAGCTCCAGTTGCTGCCATTATACTTGCATTTATATCTAGCAGAGTCACTACTAAAGTTGCACTGGCAGATAAAATCATGCAGTGTCTGAGAGGCTACCCAAGTGTGATCTATTAACAGATATAAATAGTGCAGGAATTAAGTTGTATTTTAGCTTATGGATTGTGAAAGTACTAAGGCTTTTAACTGTTGCATTCTTTTGGCCTCTATGTGCACCATGTTTTGTAGTGCTGCTGTGTACCCTTAGAAGAATTGCCTTTGTGTTACTTGCACGGCAGAGGAGACGTGAGACCTGTGAGGAGAACTTTAGTTTTCTAAGAACCTCAGGCTTTGCTGCATTTCCATAGCAGTGACTTGTGTACCACAGCAGGGGCAGAAGTGAAAGGCCAGGTCCTCAGCTGATAAAACTGTGCTCAACCAAAACAGCTTTGATGGTGTCCTGCACTGTTGGGTTCAAGCACTCAAGGACACGACTGTCAAAAGGGAACTGCTTCGCTGCAGGAAGGGATCTCAGAGCAGGCACACCACCAGGTGCTCTGATTCCTTCCTCTTCCAGTGTCTCCCAGGTTTACTTCCACTGTGTTTGTGCCAGAAGAGACTGTTGCAAGGTGTGACACAAGTTAAGCCCCTTCTGTCCTCTTAGTCCTGTATGCAAATTATGGAATTTAATAGGAAAGTCGACTCAATATCGTTTGTTTGTAACAAAGTTTTTGGGGACTAGATACCATCAGATTTATGGCTTTCAACCTAGGCTTTCAGACACAGATCCTCAGAAACCTTTTGCTTTCCCCCTTCTTTATGTAACTGTGTTTCTTCTTCCCCCAATTTAGCACAGCTCCCACATGAATGACGAACCTTAGTGTTGCTGTAGGCCTTGCCTCTGCAGTTTTCCAAGGGCCAGAGTCCTGCCTGACCCACTGAGCATGACAAACAGAAATATTTGTCTCTGATCTGTTTGCTTTGGATAATAGAAGATATTTTCATTACCTCTTTATTCAACCTCTTTGTCCTTGGTTTTTTTTTTTTGTTTGTTCGTTTTTGTTGTTGTTGTTTTTGTAGCAACAAGGAATTATGTCTCTGTTGGGGTTTGAAAGTTT
>VXAC01003303.1:383082-406150 GCA_013399225.1 Rhipidura dahli | reverse complement strand
TTTTCCTTTTTTTTCTTTTTAAAAGTTGCTTTAAAAAGGATAAAAAGTGCACGGACACCCTTATAAGGCACAAACAGATCTCCTGTACAAATCATATATCATTGGACTGTTTAAAAAAAATAGCAATACGAATACTAACAATGAAATCTGTAAGAGGCTACCTTTTCCTGGAAATATTTTTTTTATTATTATTATTTTTTGTTGTTGTGGGTTTTTTTTTATTTTGAGGCCTATTTTGGAAAATTCCTGTTGCTCTTGGATAGGCAGGGCCACAGAGCCACTGGGATGCTCTCCCACCCCGCTCGCCATGCTGGCCTCACTGGCTGCTGCCCCTTCTGCAAACTGGGTTTGGCTAATACAGCAAAAATTCAGCTTCTGCAACGTGTCCTGAGCAGCTCCTGGCGTGGATTCGGTGTTTTCTCCTTGCTGGCTTCAAAATACAAACCAGAGCTGCACCAAGCAAACCCCACCCAGGCTGCACCCACCCTGCTGCTGGTGCCACTGTCAGCAGTGAGCAGAGGGCACCCCTGAGGCTGGCACAGCAACCCCAGTGATGACCCAGACCTGATCCAGGCTGTGGGCATTCCAACATCTTCCCTCGAATTCCTCGCCATGGAAAGGCTTCCCACTGTGCCCAGGCAGGTGCTGACACACCCTGGCACCGCTGTGCCCTTGGTGCTGTGCCCACTGCCCACAGCTGGAGCTGGATGTGCCAGCGTGGGACTGGGAATGCAATCCCTGCGGTGGAGGGAAGCAGGATAAGGCTCCAGCTGTGGGGATGCTGCTCTGGCTGCCTCCCGTGGCAGAGGTGGGAGTGAAAGGTGCTGAGGGTGGTGGCACAGCCAGTGGCATCGGGCAGCTCTCCAAAAAGGGCTCTGCAAAGCTGCTGGGCACTGGTGCAGGGCCGTGGCTGAGAGACCTCGCTCCCCAGCAGCCTCTCGTTGATGCTCTCATTAAAAATGTTCAGCAGCTCCTCAAGGAAAAAACAAAAGGGTTCTGGGTGCCCTGTGAGCACAGCCCGCTGCGGGAGGAGGATGAGCTGCTCCCTGGGTGTGCCCTCCCCGATGGCAGCAAGGGACAGAGCTGGCACAGGGTTGGCACAGGGCTGGCACAGGTCAGAACCCAAGCCCAGCTCTCCTGGCACAGCCAAACCGCGCACCCAAAGCCTTGGAGGAGAGAGGGAATGGCCACACACCCCTCAGGCTGCCCCGCTGTGCCCAGAAGCCCCGAAATGTACAGGAGTTATTATTCTATTTTTCCTTTTTCCGGACTAAAATGTGGGAATTTCACCTTTCTAAAAGCTGTTCTGATGCACTCGGTGGCACACGGTCACCGAGCTGCAGTGACACAGCTCCTCTCATCCTCCTATCTCCATCCTTGTTTCCCCTCTTTAGGAGCCTGGAGCAGCTGGAAACTGGCCAGGCTCAGGCTGAAGGGCTGGACAGGGGCTGTGCAGAGGGCAGAGGATGGCGACTGGAGGGGCTCGAGCAGCAGGGAGCTCCTCACACCAGCCCCAGTGCTGCCCAGCTCATCCAGCTGCTGCTGCCTGTAGCTGCCATCACACCCTAAACCCATTTACCACTGAAATCCCACCATCTGGTAACAGCCTCGGAGCCTTTTCCTCCCTCCTCAGTAAAGCCAAGTGAGACAGTCCCTGTTTTTCTCTACAAGGTCTCATCTACAGTTGAGACCCAGCGTGCAGGCAGCTGGGAGCTCTGCTGGGAAACCTGCAAAGGCAGGAGAAAACAGGTAAAATCAGCACAGAGTCCCCAGAAAAATAAAAAGGCGAGCCTGATGGGACTGGGTCAGAAGTGAATTTCTCACCAGAGCCTCCAAAAAACCCCTCGTGGTGGGGCGGGAGGAAGGCTGAGCCCTTCCCGGCTGCAGGGGAAGGTCAAGGACAGGTGGCAGTCGGGACAAGGTGACACGGCAGCTGTGCCACCGGCCAGGAGGGCACAGCAGGATGCAGGGCTGTGTGCCTGGAGGTGACAAACCCCCTCGCTGCAGACAGCAGCATCCCGAGCCGGGACTGTGCTGTGCCCACCCAAACACCCCTGTGGCGCACAGGCTGCGATTTATGGCTTCAGAAAGCAGCAGGGCAGTGCCTGAGCTGCTCCCACAGCTCCCTGCAGCTCCTCCACTCCCTGCAGGGGCTGCCTGGCATCTGGGGGGGGGCTCCTGCTCCTCGCTGCTCCCCCAGGGCAGCTCCCCGGGTTCTCCATGGCCAGAAGTCCCTGTTCTGCCACAGAAAGAAAAAGCTGCTTTGTCTGAGCCCAGACCAGCTCTTGCATGTCCCCCGCGAGCCTGTTCGTGGGGACACAACCCAAACGAGTGACAACCTGGCTGTGCCACTATTTGGCCTGAGCTGGTTCTCCTTACAGGGCATTTCCAGATCAGTTCTGTCCGCTCGGAACCCTCCCGCTTCGCCTCGTCCCAGTTCTGCTCCACCACAGCACAAGCCCCCGGCAGCAGCCCGGAGCTGTCGGGTTTTAGGGTCCGGAAGCCCAGTGGCACCTGGCACTGCCCAAGTGGCCACTTCCCCATCCCGAGCCGCACCACGGCGAGCCTCCCCCGCAGCGGGAGGAGGGAAAAAAAGGAGCCTTTGCACGGGAAATTTCTCATTTGCAGCTGCCTCGGGTCCCGGCCATTCCCCGGCATCGACCTGGCCGGCACGGCCCCGCACCATCCTCAACTTTTGCTCCCTGAATTGTGCCCTACCAGTCAAATAAGGAAACACAGATAACGAGCCACTTGATAACGACTGACCAGCACGATAACCCAGAAGCAGGGACGGAAAGGCGTGGTTTGCTAGCGGCGTTCCCCCTCGCTGCAGCCCGGCACGGCCGCTACGGGCGGTAGATTTTAATCACATCTTTGATAACCCGTCGGCAAATGGGGCAGCAGGCGTTGAGCTGCTTTTTCAGCTTAAGACCACAGGTGTTGCAGAGGCACATGTGTCCGCAGGTGTAGATCACCGTGTCCACCTCGCTGTCAAAGCACACGGTGCATTCCCCGTTCTTGTTGCCCGATGGCTCCGGAGGGGAGAAGACAGGAGAGATGGGGGGGCTCAAAGGGGAGCTGGGGGCAGTCACTGCAAAAGAGGAGAGGGGGGAAAATGAGGCTGTTTGGTCACCGGGATGGGGTGAAGCTGACTCTGCACGGTACGCACATTTAAATCAGTTTTTAAGGCTCTTCCTTCCCCAGTCATTGCCTGGTTCTTTGGCCTAATGAATCCCAGTGTATTCCAACCAGCAGCAGTTACAGCTGGAAGAGTTATAACAGGAAGAGCCTGTTATCCCTTTTCTACACATTTTTTGAACACTTATAGGGATGGTGATTCCACCACTTCCCTGGGCATCTTGTTGGACACCTGACCCTCCTTTCCATAAAGAAATTATTCCTTATATTCAAATAAAACCACTCCTCGTGCAACTAGATGCTGTTTCCTCCCATCCTGTCCCTGTTCCCTGGGAGCAGAGCCCGACCCCCACCGGCTGTCCCCTCCTGTCAGGAAGCTGTGCAGAGCCACAAGGTCCCCCCTGATACCCTCTTTTCTCCAGGCTGAGCCCCTTTCCCAGCTCCCTCAGCTGGTCCTCCTGATAGAACTTAATTCTGCTTCCCTGGACACTCTCCAGCCCCTCAATGTCCTTCTAGTCACGAGTGGCCCAGAACTGGACCCAGCCCTCGAGGTGCCTCAGCAGTGCCCAGCACAGGGGACAGGCACTGCCCTGCTCCTGCTGGTGCCGATACAACCAGCATGCAGCCCTTCTTCAGGCCAGGAAAACCTTTCCAGCACTGTTTTCTTCCCATTCCTTCCGTTGGGAAGGAGAGGTACCACATCCCCCAGGGAGCTGAGGGCTGCCTGTCCTTACCCAGCGAGGACTCCGAGGCTGACGAGGACCTGTTGACGCTGAAGGCCATGTCCGAGTCGCTGTCGTACTGGGAGCCACCGGGGGATCCTGAGGGAGACACGGTCACTGGGCTGGACTGCACCGTGCCTGGGAACACAGGAGAGAGCTGAGCCCACTGAGGGACACCCCAACCCCGGCCAAACCCCCTCTGAGCATCCTGCTGAGCTACTCCCACCCTGCCCGCACAGGGGCTTCAGGGCAGGTCTGGCTGCTGAGTTAATGCTGCCCCTTATTAAGGATACAGGTCAAGGTTTTGGATGTGACCCCCAGGGCTTGGATCTCGTTATGTCTCTGTGTGAAGCCTGTTCAGCTTCAGTGAAGCAAGCAGCAGGTGATCCAATATTTGCCTTTCTGCTGCCCCAAGGTCCCCCTCTCCCCAGAAGCAGTGGGCTCAAGCTGTGGCTGTCTCACTGTCAGCTGGGAAAGGGCATTGCTTTGGATGAAGAAAACCTGCTTTACAAAGTCATCAACAGCTGCTTTTCTGATGGAATCCTTCCCAGGAGGAAAGGAGAAAGGCTGGAACTGGTCACCAGCAATGGATCAGAAGTGCCAGCTGATCCCTGAGCTGGCAGTGCTTCAGGAGCAATTACTGTCCATGCTTGAACCAGAGCTGTGCTCACAAAAACCATCATCCTTACCGAGGCAGAAGTTTTGGCTGGAATAGGGAATTTATAAGGAATCCCTCCTAAAAACAAACCCACTGAAAAACAGCTGCCCCCCACAGCCATCGCTGTTTATAAAGAATCCCTTTAAAAACAAATCCACTGAAAGATAGCTGCCCCCCCACAGCCATCCCTGCCTCCCTGCCTGCTGCTTGTTTTATTTCC
The DNA here is from genome assembly GCA_013399225.1 of Rhipidura dahli. Lineage (NCBI taxonomy): Eukaryota > Metazoa > Chordata > Aves > Passeriformes > Rhipiduridae > Rhipidura > Rhipidura dahli. The sequence goes on along the minus strand of VXAC01003303.1, from coordinate 401,412 downwards.
CAAGCCTCATCCTTTCCTGGGGGAATCCCAGAGGCTGCACACATCTCTGTGACAGGTACCGCATCTCGGTACCACATCTTGTTTGCAAACACCAGGAGCTGCATCCTCACATCAGAGCTCTGCTTCTGGCCCAGGAAACTTCCCCAGCCAGGTGCTCCGTTACCCTTTTTTTCTGCTGTTGTTATTGTTGTTGTTTTTGGCTGCACTTACCCAGGATTTTGAGCTGGTTGATCACACCGTGGATTGTAAAGAACACCCAGAGGGACTGCGAGGTGTCCACGCACATCAGCATCCCCCGGCTGGCCCCGTTGACCCCGTGGTGCACCTCCCCGTTGGGCAGGACCATGAAGCTGAGGATGTCGCCGCTGTTGAGGACGGGGAAGGCCCGGTACACCACCCAGTACTCCTTACGGTCCAGGAGAAAATCTGGATCCGCCGGGAGCTCGTTTGTCCGCAAAGTGCTCGGATCACAAGAGGTGATGCCGAACGAGAGGGCCCCGTAGTAGGGCAGCCCCAGGTGTCCTACTTCCACAAAGAGGCTCTCCCCAATGTGCAAAGGCCGGTCAGAGAACACCAAAGTCCTATTGCTCTCCTGCCAGTTGGTGCAGGCCACCATCCTGTCCTGGGAGAAGGTGATGTCGGGTCCCCGGGTGGGGTGGAACCGCAGGTCGGTGTCCAGGAAGGCCGGGACTCCCTGGGCGTGCTGCCGCCGGTTGGGGCAGCAGGGGATGATGTGGTTGTCAGTCCCAAGGCCTGGCACCCGGCTGAGGTTTAGGTTGGCGATTTTGGCCACCACTTGGTTGTTCTCGAGCTCGTTGTTGTTGAAGTTGGCCGAGTCGTGGTTGCTCTGGGGAAGGCAGGTGCTGAGCCGGGCGCTGCTGAGCCGGGCAGTGCTCATGGTCTCTGCAAACATGCTGTCTGTGAGAGAAACCCAGGCACAGGGGCATTAGTCCAGAGAGAACTGCCTGCTTTCATGCTTACAATTATTACTGCAGCCTACAGACTCTGTTCCTCCAAAAGGAAAAATCAGCCACGGGTCAACCCCTAATGAACAGCTCCAGGTGCAGAGCCACGCTCCTTTTGGAGCAGGCAGAGGAGCGGCTGCACCTCGGCACCAGCCAAGGAAAAACAAGTGTTCCAAAGCACTCCTGTGATCTGGGAGCTCCCTGCCCTGGGGAACTGGGAAAAGCTGTAAACCAGTGTGGTCCCACAGCTTCCTGAGGAGAAGGGTCTGAAAGCTTTGAGGTGAAAAAAATAAAATGTCTCAGTGTTTCATTGCCCTGAGGTCTCGTGCGAGACAAATCCCCAAGTGAGGGGGTAAGGAGCACAAGGATGAAGGGATATTCTTTCCCCACTCCTTGTCATTGCCTTACACCCAGGCACAGGCACAGGTGTGTCCAAGGGAGGTCATTTCAAGCCTCCAGTCTCAGGGGTGTTCACAGCTTTGAATGGAGAGCTTGTCACAAAAGCTGCTTCCTGCAGGTGTTAGAAGGCTTTTACAGCAGAAAGTTGTTTACCCTTTTCACAGCACAGGGAAAGTCAGGATGTTGATCCTTAATTAATTTCCCAGGTTTTCACCTGGGCCATGCCAGGCTGGGGGGTGATGTAGAGGTGTGGGAAAGTTTGGGAGTGTTCTCCCTTCTACCTCCAGCCCTGCCTGGGGCAGCCTGGACGCTTCACTCTGAAGGCTTCAACCCCCTGAGCAAAGTCAAAGCAGGTGGAATTTCAGAGTCTCTGTGAATGGAGCAGACTCCTGGTCTTCCCAGAGATGGAGAGGGGTGAAGCAGCCCAGCACCAACGCTGCCTGCTGCTTGGAGGAGAGAACCCCCAGGCCTTTGGCAAAGAAGGAAAAACACCCAAATCCATCCAGCAGCTGCAAAGCAGAACCTGCCTCTCTCAGAAGCACAGGCAGGGAGAGGCCACTGGGGTGGGCTGATGGTGGGAGCAGCTCCTGCTCAGCCAGCACAGCGTGTCTGGCAAGAAATGCTCCCACAGAGGAGTCAGACACATCCAAGCTTCATGATGAATGCCCCTGGATCCCTGGAAGTGTCCAAGGCCAGGCTGGACAGGGCTGGGAACAACGTGGGATAGTGCAAGGAGATGATTTCTAAGGTGCTTTCCAGCCCAAACCATTACAGAATGATTCATGATGCTGAAAGATGCATTTTGTGCCTCACAACTGGAGCTGTATTTCACAATTTTCTCAACTCACAATGTTTTGGGAGGATGAGGCAGAGTCAAGCACATCCTCTGGGACATCACCACTCAAACAAAGAGTTCAGGTCCCCTGGTGCCCCGGCTGGCTGAGCAAGGCCCTGATTCCTGGGGCAGTTTGTGGGGTTTGATATTTTGATAAAAAAACCCCACTCCCATCAGAGCACAGGTGCTCTCAGCCTGAGTCTGTCCCTGGGAACGCTGGGGTGCTGCAGGCAGGACTGGGGCTGGGAAGCAGAAAGAAGCTGTATTTTATTTCTCTATCTCCAATTTAACGAGGAGAAAGGAGAGCTCTGGTGAAGCAGCTGCCTTGGCCAATACAGCAAAGCCTCCTTCTGCTCTGTGATGAGCACCAGAGGCTTGCAGTGTGCCACAACTGCAATTAGAGGACAGGCTGCTGGTGAGGTTTAATTACACATTTGAGGCACAGCAGACAGGGAAAAGCGTTGTTTATGCATGGCCTTCTCGCCTATAAAATAATTGGCACCATTCAGAAGGGTGTGTGACAGATCTGTCTGCCCTCTGGACTCACCATTCCACAGCTCATCCCTGCTGCCTGCTCCGTGCCAGCCTGGCAGCATCATCCCCCTGGGCAGCTGCAGCTGGCTTGGGCTGTTGAAACTCCATCAGCTCCCAGGAGCCTCTGGGAAAAAGGGCAACTGTCTTGGATTTTAAAAGTGTTCCCTGTGGTGTAGCCCAGTTCAAACACTCCCATCTAAAGCTGAATTCATTAGAAATTTCAGTGCTGTAAAAGCCACGGAAGGGAAATAATTGTGTGGCCATCGGCTGGGCTTGCTGATGGGAACAGACTGAGCCCCTCTGTAAATCAGCCAGACTCCACCTGATCCCAGGGGTCTGAGGGATGTCCCTGTGCCAGGGAAGTGCAAACACAGCCCCTCTGACTGTCAGCCTGGGTGGGACCACGGCCAGGAGTGGAGACAGGGGCTGGGGAAGGGCTCGGGGAAACTCTTGGGCAATGACTGGTGGTTTTCCAATGGGCTGGCAGTAACTGGTGGCTGGGAAAGAACAGCCCAAGTCAGAACTGGTCCTTTTTGTCTCCTCAGTCCCTGGGACCTTGCTCCATGTTTTTCCATGCCACAGCAGCACAGCCAGCTCAGAGAAGGCTGAGTGGAGTTACAGGTAAAGATTTCCATTTATCCCTTCACAGAATGTGCAGCCTTAGGACTTTCCATCACTGCCATCTCTGAAACGGATTTCTTTCTGCACCCCTACTGCTGGCAGAAGAAAAATGATTAACTGGAGCTACAAAACCAACAGCAAATTAATTTTCTCAAGTGTCCCATAGAAATGATCATAACAGGTCATGCATCTTTCCTCCAGAACCAGAAAGAGCAACCAGGAGAGCAGCCCACAAGGCCCAAAGTCACACTTACCTAGGATTTGCACCTCATGGGTAATTCCATAGACGTCTATGAGGGCCCAGAGAGGCCCGGAGACTTTAATACCACAGTGAAACAAGATTGGCTCCTCGTCGTTAATACTGTAGAACACTCTGCCGTACCGGTCCACCCAGAAGGCCAAGATATTGTCCCTGACCGCGAACCTCTCCGGCAGAGCCTTGGCCCAGTAGCCGGGGCGGGTGACGAGGTCGGGGCAGGCGTACTTTGGTATCTCCTCGGAGCTCATCTGCGACGGGTCGTGGATGGTGAAGCCGAAGCGCAGGGCCCCGCTCCAGCCGTGGTGCACGGCCACCAGCTTCAGGCGCACCTTCTCGTACAGGTGGATGGGCCGGTTGGTGAAGGTGACGCCGTTGCAGAAGCTGTTCCTGCGCGTGGCGCGGCGCGAGTGCGCGTCCAGCCGCACGTTCTTGCCCTTGGCCTGCGCGTGGAAGCGCGGCGGCTCCGCCACGGCCAGCACCGAGCGTCTCTCATGGCTGCCGTTGGGCAGGCTGTAGTAGGGCCGGCTGGACACCGAGCGGGTCTGGTGGCTCGTGTCTGCAAAAGGACAAAGAGCAGCTGGTCAGGAGGGCTCGGCCTGAGCCGGTGTAAGAGGCGGTCTGAAGACCCTTCATCTGTCTCACGATCATCTACAAGGAGCGAGGCAGCCTGGCCTAGGTGGGAACCTTACCCCAACTGCTCCTGAGTGCAGTTTGCGGGGGGCTGTGTCGGTCCTGCTGTCACAGTGGCAGGGGCGGCGCGGGACAGACTGTCTGAGTACCGGTTCTGTGCCATTAACACAATGGGCCTTACCCCCTCACCTGCTGGCTATTTGCCCCTTGCTTCTGAAATCTTCTGGCCATCTGCCCCTCGCTTTCGAAAAGACTATAAAGGGACTCTCTGAGAAGACCCCTATGGGATCTCCCCATGGAAGAAGATGGATCCGCTGAGGACTCGTCAGCCATTGGTAGCTATACCCCCCCCCACCCCTTTTTCTTATCCTTTGTTTCCTGTATCTCTCCCTCTCTATCGCAAATACACTGTGTTGGTACACAATAAATTCCATTGAATTGATGGCAACTAAAAAACTTTTCCCTGATTCTTTTGCACTCTGAGATTCAGTTAATGAACCATCCCGATCCCCACTTTATGTCAGCGGATTGTGACAGCTGGGTGTCAGCTGGGCCGGGCGCGAGTTACGAAACGTTTTGTCACCGTCGCAACGTGGATGGGTAGAGAAATCACACCGAGTCCAGGGTCAGGCAGCAATGGCAGCAAGGCCCATTTAATGGCTTTTTTCCCTGAGGTTTTTCTATGTTAGTCACAAAGAGTGAGTCAAATGGCATAAAGTGATTGGTTCTCTGGCCATCCACCCCTCGAGGGGGTTGGCCCAACTCGAACATGTCCGTTCCCAAGCGTTTTTCTATTTGAAGCCATAACAATCTGGGAAAAACAAGTCACAGGTGTGGATATTGATAAACTGGTAACTTTGTTTTGGCTAGCATGCATGGGAAAGACAGAGTTCTCACAAGATACAGAGAGCTGAAGAGATTCACTGCTGAAGCTCTTTCAGCACCTACATATTTCACCTTGAGACAGCACGCTTAGCCACAGCCTGCTCTTTGGTGTCCTGGTTTGGCCCTCAGCTTTCTGCAAACACGTGTCAGGCAAAGGTTGGGCAGCTTCCCTGCAAAGCTGGATGGGAAGGAACATCCTTTGTTCCCATCAGATGCTTCCTACTGCCCTCAGAAAAGCGCAACACCTGCAGCTCCGAGTTTCCTCCTTGCGGTGCACGTGCTGTTAACTCACATGGTGGCCAGAGATGGGAGCTCTGGGGATTGTGGCTGTTAAAAATCAGAGATGCTCCAGATGAGCATGGATTTTGAGAGATTTTCGTGGGAGGTGCAGCCAACAGCTCCTCTGTGCCCTGATTTTGTAATGATGAACAGGAACTTTTGACCAACACAAATAACCCAAGACATTCAGCAGCTGGAGCACCTCTGCATCACCAGACTGTTCTTCTAAACCTTCAACCCAGCCCCTGGCTCAGATATCAGATGCAACTGGCACATTCAGGAACATTTCATCCTGCACAGCCCTGCCTTTACCCAGAACCTCCCATTGGAGCTCAGAGCACTTTATAAATGATGATTGTTTTCAGCTTCACAGCACCGCAGATGGCACAGAAATCCTGCCATCCTCGTTGTGCAGATGGGAGAAGGAGAATTGATGGGTGAGATCTTGCAGCATTTAAAGTCAATGGCAATTCTGAGACCAACTTTGAGAGAAACAGATTTGGGGCCTGAAGTGAAGTTCACACAGGCATGAAGCAGAAATGAAAAAAAAAGCTCAACTTTTAATCTTAAACCTTAGCTGGAAGCTCCCTGATGTGGAGACAATGTCTTTTGCATATCCCTGAGCACGTGGGGACTTGCTCCAGGACCTGGGCTCCCACCACCACTGTGGTGTTCCAGGGAATTCGGTCTCCCCATTCCCCACCCACTCCACCTCTCCTCCTCTCTCTGCACCTGGCTTTGTCGGTTTTTAAAGCAAAAATGGAGCACCTCCTGAGTGCCCAAAGCCATCCTGTTAAATATCAAACCCCATCACTTGCTCACATTCATTCTGAACTCTTTTTTAGCCACGTTTGGAGCTTCAGCAGCAGCCTGCCAGGCCCTTCCTTCAGGCTGCTTCCTCCCTGTGTGTAACCCCAGGCTTTGCTTCGTGACAAGGGAAGGATTTTCTGGCGTTTCCCTCTGTTGGAAAAAAACCCACCAGAAGATCCTGGGAGCTCAGCTCAGGAGGGCTGCAGCGGTGGCAGCTTCTCCTGCAAGCAAAACCCAAGCAGACAAGGCAGCAAGAGGCTGGGACCTGCACCAAGGCACTGAGCAGAGAGAAGAGAGGCTGCAGCAAGATCTGAGCACAGGCTTAGCCCTTCAAACCAGGCATCTGTAACAGGAGTCAAAGGGCTATGAAAGCAGAAAGCTCCTGCTTGCAGGGAGATAAAAATAACAATCAGAAAGTGTTTTGTCTCTTGGCTTGTCCTGCACGTGACAGCTGCTGTGTAATGGTTGATCCTGTCATAAACCAGTGCAAATTAACACATCCTCGCTCTCACACCATGAGGGGAGGGTGCCAGTTCCATGCCAGGGCTGTGGAAAAAGCCCTGGAGCAGAAAGGGAAGGGAGAAATCCCCCCCCAGCTGTTCAATCCCCCTGCCCAGCACGGCACCTCTGCAGGCCAGGCATTGCCCAGGACTGTCCCAGCACAGGAGGGCTCCCGAGGAAGGGACATTTCTTTGTGTATTTCCAGGAGAAATCTCATTCCTTGCCTGCTGAGGAGCTAAAATGCAGGAATGGCTGCTCCCAGCACAACCCACCCGCGGCTCACGTGGGTGCTGCTCCACGTGTGTGCCTGTCAGCCTTCCCAGCAATGCTGCTGCTGCAAAGGGAGCAGGGACAGGCAGGGACCCAGCACAGGGCAGGGTGAGCCCTCTCCTGGCCTCGCTTCCCCATACAGCTCCCTGTTTCCCACGTGGATTCACAGAGCCTTTGTGCTGTGGGTCCAGCAGAGCTGGGACAGATCCCCAAGGGGCTCCTGGGGGACTGGCTCGGTGCCACCTCACATCCTGCCTGAATTGACAGCAGCCTCCCCTGGCAGAGAAACTCTCATTTTATAACCCACTGAGCTGCTTTTTGTTTTGGAGATGGTTAAAAACAACCCCCCTGTTGTCACAAGTGCCGTGGCCTCAATGTCCACGTGTTGGCCAGGAGAATGGAGGAGGGAGGAGAGTTTCTGTCCTCCTCTCTCCTGTCCCCCAAATCCCCTCTTTTCCAACCCCAGTGCAGCACCAGCCTTCCTCCCACAGCTACTGGATGGAGGAAAGGCTCCTGCCAGGGATGTGATGCCCCTGGCACCCAGGAAGGTTCTTCTCCTGCCCCTCTCAGAAGGCACAGAGGACCGAGGTGGTGCCAGGACAACGCTGGCACCCACTTCAAACCCAGCTTTGAGCCCACCCTGCCACAGGGGAACTCGGGGTCGGGGTCTGGCCCTTTTTGTTTTGGTTTAAAAAGAAAAAAAACCAAAACACAACAAAACAGGAAAGCATATTGTGGCTAAACAATAGGAAACGCTCCCGACGGAAATTATTGGATAATTTATTTATAACGCTGTTCCCCCCCCTTCACGTGAACACCTGCTGGTGGAATAAGGCCTGACATAACCCGAGGCAGAGTTTTCCAGCAGAGTTTTCCCACTGGAACACGCCTGGGGCTGAGCTGGAGCATGTGCTTTGCTCATTAGGTGCTGCCAGGGACTCTCGAGCTCAACAGGATGTTTGTGCCTTTCAACTGTGCCTTTGAATTGCCCCAATTTGCAGCTCGGCTTCCACAGCTTGGATCGCGTTTGGATCCCTCTGCTGTTGCTCCAAAGCCTCCCCTCTCCCTTCTGTGCATTCCCACCCAAAAGGTGGGATGACGACAGCCAAGCTCATGGCAGAAGTGCCACCCTACCCCAGGGCGCCTGACAGGCAGCGAAGAGCTACACCAACTCTTTATTTTTTTTTTTTTTTCAGCTGTGAGATTCCTACAACACTTGGGAGCAAGTTGTTTTTTCCCTTTCTGCCTCGCTTGCCTGTCTAAAAGAGAGTAACACTCTTCCTCCACCTCACAGGCAGCTTAAAGGATTGAAAAGTCCCCAAACACTTCAATTCCTGCGAGTCCAGCTTCATCATCACAGGGGACACAAACCCCCTGGGTCCCCCTGAGGGATGCCTTGAGGTTCCATCCCTCCTTCTATTCCTGAATTTTCCACCCTTCATCCCCACTCTCACCAGTTTCAAACACGACACTCACAGCAAACATAAAAGGCAGTGAAATGGAAGGAAAAGCTGAAGTGAAGGGTGAGGAATGGTCTGAGGCCATTCTGAAACCTGAAGGATAAACCCTTCTGGCAGGGCAGCATTTCCATCCCCATCCTCGTGGTGTCAGATGGCACTGGGGCAGATTTGGGTTATGGGGGCTTCTCATCTGAAGCTTCACCTGCTTCCCCAAAGGCCAGCACGCTCACTGCCGAGGTTATGCTGACCTTTGGAGAGGTATTTTAACAGACGTGCACTTTGCATTTCAAAGAGGTACAGCAGGCAGACCCTGGACAAATTCCACATATTTATCATGGTTCCAGTTCTAAAAATAAACATTTTTTTTTTTCACCCATTTGTTCGCAGCCCTGGGTTTGCAGTGGCACTGGAATCCCACTGACAGCAGCAGGCAAAATGGGGCTCCAGAGCCCTCTCCGAGGCTGCTGCTCTCCCAGGGGAGTGGGGTGGAGGAGGCTGCTCAGCTGGGCACTGACCTCAACCCACATCCATCCTGTCTTTGCTTCCCCTGACAAGCCAGGCAGGAATAATTCCCCTAAAAAGAGGAAGAAGGGAATAATGTTCAAGCTGACCAGAGCTCCAGTGAGAGCAGCTTGACAGGAGGAGGAGGAGGAGGAGGAGGAAGAGGAAGAGGAAGAGGAGGAGAGTGCTGCCATCCTGCTGCGTCACCGGTAAACCCATGGTCTGCACCAAACCCTGGCTCCCACAGCCCTTTCCTGAGGGTCTTTCCCAAGCAAATCCATCCCAAAAGGCCCACAGGATTGCAATTTGGTGGCCAGCAGGGATGTGAGAGGGAGAATGGCTGGGACCATCCCCAGCTTGCAGCAGACGTGGCCGGCCCTTGGTCAGAGAAAGGCTGAAAGGTTCAGAGAAGTGGCTGAAGGGTTCAGTGGAGAGGCTGAAAGGTTCAGAGGAGAGGCTGAAGGGTTCAGTGGAGAGGCTGAAAGGTTCAGAGGAGNGTGGAGAGCCCGAAAGGTTCAGAGGAGAGGCTGAAAGGTTCAGAGGAGAGGCTGAAAGGTTCAGAGAAGTGGCTGGAAGGTTCAGAGGAGAGGCTGGAAGGTTCAGAGGAGAGGCAGCAGCGTGCAAAATCCACATCTCCAGCCTCGTGCCCAGCGCAAGGGAATCCACCACACACACCCAGGGCTGATCTTTGTGGGCTCTGCTTTATCTGCAGCACTGGAACCTCCTCCTGTCCCAGCAGATCCTCGGGTGGCTGCTGCTGCTGATGAATGTTAAACAAGGTGTCTGCAGCCAGGGGCAGGTGGCTTTGGCTTTGTGACAGCAAAACCCCGACAGGCGGGGACAAGAATGGCGAGTCCACGGTGTGGCAGCGAGCTGCTGGAATCCCAGTCAATCCCAATCAGTCAATCCCAGTCAGTCCCAGTGGGCTCCAGTCAAAGCACAGTCCTCAGCCCACAGCATCTCTGCTGGAAGAGGCAGGGGAAGCTGTTCCTGCAGACACCAAACATCCCCAGCAGCACGGGACGGGATTCTGCTCCAACACGATCTTATCTTCTGAGGACAAGAGATACAAATCTGCTCACATATAAATTTAGTGCACTGTCTAGACATCTATTTCTCTTCTTTTATTTTTTTTTTAATACAGAAAATGTGTCAGGGAGCTCTGTGGGAAGCACTGGGGTGGCCTATTCCACGCTCAACAGAGCGGATTTGGAAAGCTGGGCTACCAAATCCAACAACAAAACAAAATCTGCCTCATTTCTGAACGTCCTGCTGGCTCAAACATTGGAAAATCCAATTAATAAATACCCTTCCCCCCGTGTAAATTCCTATGGTTTGCATCAGCAGTCTGGAGCCCTGTTCTGATGTCATGTCTCCTTGCCTGGTTCTCTAACCTGCAACAAACTTCCAGGGAATTCAGAAAAGGTTCATTTGCAAGAGAGTGAGGCAGAAATTGAGGTGTTAAAGGCACACCAAGAGCCTGTGATGAATTACAGGAAATGTGACATGTCTGAAGAAAGGCTTGTGAAGGAGGGGAGGAGGAAAGACAGACAAAAGTCACTTTTTCATTAAAAGAAGCTGTGTTGTGGCACTGAGGAAACTCTCAATGCAAATGTCTCATGGTCACACATCCTTTCCCTTTGCAGAAGAGGTCAGAAAAATCCCTGGCAGACAACAGGGATTACCTTTAGCTCACAAAATCAAGTTGTGCCTGTCTCCCCAGGAAACCCCTCTAATGCTTGAAATCAAACATTTTATGGGGGATTTTTTTTAAAAAAAAGAAATGCTACAATCCATTTTCTTTTCCAGGCAGGGGCTGATGACGTATTTATTCTGGACTTCTAGGTGTTCCTCCATGAAAACAGAGAGGTATTTGCCAACAGCATCAGGCAAAATCCTTTAGTTCTGATCCTTTTTCCTCAAACCAGCAAACACAGGCAACTCCAGCAGTATTTTCCAGGCTGCTCCACCTCCTGTCTCCCCCCGTGTCCTCAGGAAAAGAGCTCCTTCACTGCTGCTCCTTTTCTCACAATGAGGAGCTCACACCAAAGTTCAGCCATAGAAGAATGGCTGCCCTGAAAGGAAAGCCAAGAGCAAGGCTCAGCTCTCCTGGTTCTCCCAACATCTCCTCATGGCAGCAGCACAGGAGCCAAGAGATGGGGACAGGAGCCAAGGGATGGGGAGTGCAGCTGAAACTCGGATGTCTCCCTCCCAGGAGCCACCAGCTGGCTCCAGGCAGAAAATAAACCACGGCAGCAACTCTGCTGTGAGGATGGGAGTGCTGATGGCAAATCCTCCATGACCTAGAAGTGATCAGGGAGCCCCAAAGGCTGAGGAGAGCCAGGCAGGAACACTGTCCCAGCCCTTCTGCTTGGCTTTGCTCTTGGTGTAGAGGAAACCAAACGTGCCACAAAGCAAGCCAGAGCACCACTTGGATGGAGAGGCATTTCCAGAGCAAACTGGGGAGCCCTGAGCTGAACCAATCAGGCTGCAAAAGCAGGGGCTGCTCCCCCCAAAAAAACTCCTGCTGGGTCTGCAAGGATGGGAACATCCACCCACACTCACCTCTGCCTCCTTCACTCTGGGCATTCTTTGCAGGAATTTCGCTGCAAAGTTGGCCACATCTTTATTCCAGGCTTTTAGTCCTCCTGCATATAAATAGCACCGAGTACACACAGAAGCCAGCGATTAAGCAGGAGAAAAAAAAAAAATCTCCTCTTCCCTGCATTATTAGGGAATCTGGGTCAATGAGTCTGCAACTCGAGTAACAGATTCTTAGAGCTGGTTAATGAGAGACAGAGCGAGCAGGATGGAGGAAAGGCAGGGTTCATGCCATAATCCCTGCTTAAATCCTTCAGTGCAAGCGATGAAAGCAGCTGTGTGATGGATGAGGAGCCCTGGAAATGGCACAGCTCCTTGTGAGCTGTTCCCCGGGCTCAACACCCAACTCCTGGCTCGTGTCGCTCCCCAGGCCACGCTCCCGAGCCAGAGATGTCAGGGGTTTGAAAGTCATCGTGCAAAACTCGCTGGAACTTTTTTGGGCTACTGGCTACAGATGAAAACATCTTGTCAGGAATGATCAGCCAGCCACTCTCACTGCAGCTCAGAGTGGGGATTTTTGGGCTGGGCTCTCGCTGATCAGCTGCACTGGCAGAGCAAAGAAAGCCCTGTCCCTGGTGTGATGTATTATGGCCCTGCAAAATTGTTACCTTCTTTAGAACGTGAGCCTCAGCTCACTTTGTCTTTCTTCATCGTGGAGTTTTGGGAGGTGACCAAAAGCAGCGAGAAGTGAGCAGCTGACGGCTCTTAAAGCAGCTCCACAAATGGTTTCTGAGGAATGCTGGGTTGGAAAGGATCATCACCAGGCTGGAAGAGGGAATATTTTCCGAATCTAAGTGCCTCGGTGATTGTCAGTCAGGGATTAAAAGATTTATTTCTGTGATTTATTGTTTTTGTTGTTTTATAGAAACAGGCAGCGTGCACCAGAAAGCAGAGAGAGCATTAAAATCTGCAGCACTTCAGGCTGGAAAGACTGGTCTGGGAGGAATGAACACAGCTGGAGACCCCAAGATGGGAAGAGAGGGGCAGAGATGTGAACAAAACCCTCGTGTTCTCTGGGGTGGCTGGGTTCTGCTTCGATTTACTAAATTCAGACAGAAGATGAGGCCACAGACACGGCCTAAGAGCAACCCAAGAGACCCCAAAAACCTCCTGGATCTGTGTGAGACCCATCCCCTGCTCCTGACTGACACCCCTGCACAGCAAAGATCAGAGGATTCCTCACAGATTAAAAAACCTGGGCTGCTCCCCTTGCCCCCAGCTCCTCTCCATTCGTTTTTCACTTCCATGACAACTTCTCCCCCACGGACAGGACAAACAGCTCAGGTTTTCAGAGCAACCCATCGGCCCAAAAGCATCATCCTGAAGGGGTGTTTTCCAGTCAGGACTGGGCTTTGTTGAAGGGTTACAAGAACTTGTGCCTGCCACAATCACTGACATTGAAAGGCTCCATGCCCTCAGCCTCCTCCTGCTGCCAGAACAGCACGTCAGGACCATTAATGCAAATAAACCCACCATTTCCATTGAGCCTTTCCTCCTGGCCAGCTGCACTGAGGCATCTGCACTGGGCATTTATAAATAGTGGCCATGTCATTCCAGTGCTAATGGCCTTTAATGAAACTGAGGGATGGCACACATTCCCCTGTAATACCCCGGGAGCTGCAGCCCCGTCCCACGCCATGGTTTCAATCCAGAGCTCATGGAACGAGCGCTGGGACTTGGCACGTCCTCCCCACAGCCCATCCATGGGCTGCTTCCAGCAGGGACAGGAACACAAAAAGGGAAATCATTCAGTTGTCTCCCTGATGCAGGAAACCCACCCATCCCCTACAGACAGGCACTGACTGCACCACGAGGGCAGCTTGTGACACAGGCAAAAAAACCATAAAACAACCCAAAAACAACTTTGAAGAGCGACAGTGGCAATTCAGCTTCACTTTCCATGCACTGTTCTCTGAAAAGCCCTGAAAAGCTGGTGTTTACCTGATCTTCATCCCTCTGCACTTGGGCTGTACAATCAACACACCTTTCCCACCTCCCAAAAGCATGTTTGGAGCAAGGCCAGGACATGAGCTGTGCTGTCAGAGCCCTCGTGGGTCTGGGTGTGCGAGGCTCGAGCCAGGAGTGGGATTTCCACGCTCACTGAAAACACCAGAAAACTTCCCCGTGGAGCAGGGAGAGCTCCCAGCGCTGGGGCTGGGGAGGAACAAAAGCTGCAGGTGATGAGGACCTGGTCTGGTGAAGGTGTCCCTTCCACAGCAGAGAGATGATCTTTAAGTCTCTTCCAACCCAAACCATTGTGGGATTTTGGGAAGGGCAAAGCCAGCAAATCACCTGGAGTGATGCTGCAGGTGCAGGAAGGGGAGCCAGGCCATTCATTCCACCTTCAGCTTTCCCCAAAAACCCCTCAAGATAAAAGGAACAAACCTGCTGCTTTTCTTTGCTTCCTCAATTTTGCAGAAGCCTCTTTTGTCTTTATCTCTCTTCACAGTGGTTCTGAGGGTCTCTTTTTTTTTTCTCCTCCTAATTACAACTTCTCTGCACTCCAAAGAATTCAGTTTAAAAGGAAAAAAAAAAAACAAAACCAGTGGAGCTATTCCAGTCCAAACAGGGATGGATAAGCAGAGAGCCATCAGATTTAACAGTGGCACCCACATAGGGCTTTTGATCTGTCCTGGCAGAGCCAAAACCCCCAGGAAAAGGGGGGAAAAGGAAGGTGTTCTTCCCAGCAAGCCCCGCTCCCAGCATTTTTTAACAGTTCCTTTTCTATTTACACACAATTTAAACAGTGATCTGGCAGCAGGAGGGGAAAATGCTTGGGGAGGAATGCATGGCTGAGGAAGCTAAATAAAGCAGTGGCCAGGTCCTCAATCATCCTATATTTTATATATACAAAGGCTGCGATCCCACTAAGCTTTTCCAAAACAGCACGTAAAGAATCCAAAACAGGGCAGAGCAACGGCAATAACTGCTCAGAATTAAATCAGGGGGACAGCACAGCCCTGCTCCTCTGCCAGGCTCGTGTCCCTGCGGGAATGCCAGAGGGACACTGGGACTGGTGGGACTGGGAGCTCTCACGGGGCTGTGCTGGTGGGTCCCAGCACTGTCCCAGCAGGGAGGTTTCAAGTAAATTCAGTGCTGGCCAAAATTTCTTTCTGAGGGATCTGAAGAGTTGATGGCCTCGCTCAACTCGTGTCCAGTCCAACCTGCACAATAACATCACATATTTTGTTGGCTGTTTGAGTTTCTATTCAGACAAATAAGCTGTGGCTTTTTTCTAAATACTCCAGAATCAAATCCAAAATCTTTTTAAAGGGGAAAAAAAAAGTTTAAAAAAAAAAAAGTTAAAAAAAGAGTTTAAAAAAAAAAAAAGGACAGTTCTGGTCCAGAAACACAGGAAAACAACCCCCTAAAAAAAAAAAAAAAAAAAAAAGATGCATCCTTCTTTTCCTTAGCTGAGATTCTTAAAAATGCAGACTTCTCTGCTAAGCTGTGAAGGCAGCCAGGGGAGGCCAGGGGTTGTGCAACACTTGGCTGCTGCACGGCTCAGCTCTGAGATCCTTTTCCTTGATATTTGCAGGAATTAATAAGAGGAAACAAGACCCACTTGAAGACATTAAAGTGTCCAAACAAAAAAAAACCAAAACCCCACGGTCATACCATTACTGGCCACACCACGACCTCAGCCCCCTTCCTTCATCTCAAGTGTCTTCAATTATTTCAACACCACAGGGTTGCAGCAAGAGAGGTTTATTTTTAGGCCTCCGTGTCAGCCTTAATTCCAGTGGGGTTTGAACCCAGCACACCTAAACCAACACCAGCGTTTTTCTCCTTTTTTCTCTCTTTGTGCCAAAATAGGAGAGAGGCAGGTGAACCAAAACCACCTGGAGATGACACACAATTCCTTGTGCTGTTGAACAGCCAAAAAATGACCAAAACCTTTTTTTTTTTGCTCCTTGTCCCAGAGGGAAGAATCACTTTGGTGAAAGTGTGAATTACAGAGCAAACAGCACTGCAGTGTCCTGGTCCAGGCAGTATCAAACCCTAATTTACACCCTGTTTTCTCACCTTTTTAAGGTGGAGCTCGGGCTGTTGCTCAGCAGAAGGTATTTGGTCAATTCCTTCCAGACAGTTCACTGCAGAGCTGTGAGTTGTTGTTGTTATTGCAGCTGTGTTGTGGGGTTTTATTTGTGTTTCTCATTGATCATTTCCACCTCTAAACCCCAGTGCACAGTCCAGCAGCACTCCTTGGTAACTGTGGAATTGGGAATATTAAAAATCCCACATGAACCAACAGGAGCAGCTGCTGAACCCTCCCATTTCCACCCAGATGGCTCTTGTTCCAATGAACAGAATCAAACTAATTCAGAGCCATTCACTGGCCTTGTTTGGGCTTACTTGGAAAAACACACCTATAAATCACATCTGAAAATTTGTGAAGAGAGAAAGAATTTGTTCCCCTTTGGGCAGCCCTTTTCTGTTTCATTTTTCTTTTTTTTTTTCTTNTGTTTTATTTTTTTTTTTTTTTTTCTTTTTTTTTTTTTTTTTTTTGTTTGTTTGTTTGTTCTTTTTTGGTAGAACAAAATTTTAGCACTGAAATACACAATTATGTGTTGACAGCTCAGAGCCTCTGCGGTTCTGTTCATGATAAAACACAACTCCACGCTGTCCTTCCAGTTCTTTGAAACACAGAGGCTCCCATGTGCATCATCTCCCTGGGATTCTGAGCTGGAAAAAGGGATGCCAAATGTACAGGAAGCCTGAAGTCATCAAAACAGAGCCACACCAGGGACTTCCCTGCTCCCAAACCCAGCAGGCACTGAGTGCTGTGGGTTTCACTGCTCATGGAGCATTTTGAAATGCCAAATCACAGCAGTCAGAGCTGCAGAAAAAACAGCACAGAATTCCAGAACCATTTTGGTTGGAAAAGCTTTCCAAGCCCACCAAATCCAAGCTGTGCCCCATCCCCAGCTTGTCCCCAGCCCAGAGCACTCAGTGCCACCTCCAGCCCTTCCTTGGGCACCTCCGGGGATGGGCACTCCAAACCTCCCTGGGCAGTTCCAAGGCCTGAGCACCCTTTCCATGGGGAAATTCCTGCTGCTGTCCCCCCTGAGCCTCCCCTGGCCCAGCCTGAGGCCGTTCCCTCTCCTCCTGTCCCTGTTCCCTGCCAGCAGAGCCCGCCCCCCCCCGGCTGTCCCCTCCTGTCAGGGAGCTGTGCAGAGCCACAAGGTCCCCCCGAGCCTCCTTTGCTCCAGGCTGAGCCCCTTTCCCAGCTCCCTCAGCTGCTCCTCATGGAATTTACAGTGAGACCTACGAGGAGATGGGGGGCAAGGATTTGTTCCCAACCTGAAGGACACAAACCTGCTGATTCGAGTTCAAGCAGCATTTTCCTCTCCAGAATCTGAGAATTCTTAACAGCACTCCCAGAACCACTGTAAACCCTGGGATTATCCAAAAAGGCAGGGAGAGCTTGGGAAGAGCCTTGCCTGGCTAGGGCAGGGACCCAAGGTGTGAGTCCGTGGTGGTGAGTGACAGCTGGAGAGCACAGCAGCAACCAGTCCAAAGGGATACAGGAATGGGCACAGGAAGGGGAAATGCAGGAATTTGGGCACAGAAAGGGGAAATGCAGGAATTTGGGCACATAAACCTCCTCAGCACTGCCCCTACCCAGCATTTGTGCCCATCACCTTCAGCCCTGTGCAGACAAGGAGAGCAGGGCTGCTCCCCGTGTGCGAGGTGAGGAGGCAGGGAGTGAACTGGGGAGGGGGAAACGCAGCCACAGCCCAGAGGCACCCAGGGAAAGCCTCTCCCCCCTCGTGGGACTGTGCAAAGAGGCCACACCACCAACCTCATCTCAAAGGAAAATCTGAGCCCGTGGTTTGGGGCTGCCTGAGGTGGTTTGGAGAGTGATTCCACCACGTGCCCACTGCCCTTGGTATTTCCAGGAGCACAGTTCATTTGCTGCAGGGGCTGTAAATGCTGGTTAAATAGGAATGAATCCAGCAAGATGCTGCTCTGAAAAGGGTTTGGTTTAAAACCAGAAGTGGTGTTGACCTCTCAGGGAGGAATGGCCCTCTGCTCAAGAGATGGTCAGCTCAACGAGGGTGGGAGAATCAAGGGGGGCTCGCCCAGGGAGCTGGGAAGGAAATTCTGATTTTTGTTTTGCTTCCCAAAGCAGCTTTTAATATTTCTAAGAGCGAGAGGCATTCTGAAAGAAACACAATCCCTCGAAACATAACTTTGAGAAGGGGCTCATCTTGAATCAAAATAAATTCTGAAGAAGAAAAATGTGAACACGCTCCTACAAAGTGATCAACTCCAGCTGTTCCACACAGGGCTGGTGTGGCAGAGAGAAATAATTCACAAATAATTTTATTAATTAACCATCAGAGTGTCCTTATGAGCTGATGGGAGACCCCCCACCCCGGGCTCCCCACAAAAGGGAAATAATCTGCATTGCCATTAATAATCTGCCCTGGAAACCATCAGATTGAGGGAGGAAAGGACTGTTTTAATTGATTAATTATGAATATTAAACAAATCAAGCTTTGAAGCTTAGTTCATAACGAGTCAAACTTCCACTATTGTTCTGCTCCAGAAAATCTGACTCTCCAGACAGCATCTGTCAATCTGATCATTATGTAGTTAAATGAGGGAGAAAAAAACGTGTTCTCTCTCACCTGCAAAAGCTATCTGAGCCTTGTAATTATTTGCCTTGATAAATTTAATTTGAGTTTTCCCTTCCAGATTTGACTGGTCAAGTTAAACTATAAAGATTATTCATGGAAAAGCAACCACAGTTGGTTACTAGGATACAAAAAA
>VXAC01003303.1:340425-373484 GCA_013399225.1 Rhipidura dahli | reverse complement strand
CTCCGGGATGCGCTGCTGTGCCCCCAATCCCTGCCCCGGTGCCCCTCCGGGATGCGCTGCTGTGCCCCCAGTCCCTGCTCCGGTGCCCCTCCGGGATGCTGCTGCTGTGCCCCCAATCCCTGCTCCGGTGCTTCTCCGGGATGCACTGCTGTGCCCCCAATCCCTGCCCCGGTGCCCCTCCGGGATGCGCTGCTGTGCCCCCAATCCCTGCTCTGGTGCCCCTCCGGGATGTCGCTGCTCTGCCCCTCTCCGGGATGCGCTGCTCTGCCCCCATCGCTGCCCCGGTGCCTCTCCGGGATGCGCTGCTCTGCCCCCATCGCTGCCCCGGTGCCCCTCGGGGGTGCGGAGCTCCGGGGAGCACCCGCTGGCACCTGTCAGAGGCTGGCTGGCACCTGCCAGCCGGGGCTTTGGGCAAACGCGGGCCCGGCTCTTCCCCGGAGCCCCCAGAGACCTCCGAGAGATCTTCTGCCTCTTCCTCCTAGAAAAACAGAAAAATCCTCTTTTTCCCGTAGCACAAGCACACCTGTGCATCAGCAACACCTTCCGAAGCTGCACTGGGGGCACTGGGAGTCGGTAAACCCGAGCTCTTTCCCTCTCCGTGCCATTTCCTTGCGGCTGACCTTGGATAAGCCACTTTGCATCGCGGTGACACGGCTTCCCCACCTGGGAACTGAGGGAATTAGCGGGAGTCTTGTGTCGGCAAATGTGTGATTAGTTTGAAACGCGGCGGTACCACGGTGACGAAGGACACCTCAGCCCGCAGCCAGCAGCATTGTCAGTGTGGGCTCCACAATTTCCTTCCCTTCGCATCTCAGGCAGAAAAACACGTTTAGAGCCCCACTGGAGAAGAGCCAGGCTCCTTCCCTCCCCCTGGCCACATTTCTGCTGCCCGAGGGGTGATGATGGTGAGAAGTGACGGTGCCAAGCCCAGTGACCCCAACACTCGTTCCCTGAGGCATCTTCCAGAGTTTTAAGACTGGAGAACTGTGAGCCACAAAATGAGCTGCAAAATGTGCTGCAACCAACACCTTGGGCTAATGACACCTTTGGGAAAAGCCGCCGTGTCCCTTAGCAAAAGTCACATCTCTGGACTATCACAAGTGCTGGGACACAAAAGTGAGAAGAGGGGGAGAGCCAAGGAATAGCAGCTCAATAGCCTGACAGACATCAGCCTCTGATCTATTACAGAGCAGCTAAAATAACAAGCCTTTAATCCCTAGATCATGTTGAACAGGTCAAGTGCGGCTCAGGAGATGAGAGAGGACAGAAGAACCTAATTTCCAGCCTTTTTTTTTTCTTTGCTATCATATGGATTTGTTCAAAATGCGATTATTGAACGAGACACCTGCACCCCTCTGCTGCCTCCTTAGGTTGGCACACATCTCCCTCTCCCTTCGGTGCAGGAGCTGTCAGAGGGCAGCAGGAGCCCAGTGCTCCTCCCTGGGGACGAGGGGAGGGCAGCAATGTCACCTCAGCGACACAGAGGGGAAAGTCCTCGTGTCACCAGGCAGCGGGGAAAGGGAGGCTTCGCTAATCGCGGCTGCTTGCCCTCAGCGGGGAGTGGCAGTTGTTATTTTAGGGTTTAAATTCGCCTTCAAAAGCCGGCGGCTGCAGCAGGCGGTTGTGCACAGCCGGGGGCTGCTCATGTGTGTGCCATGTGCGGGCTGGGTGCCACCTTCCTGTCCCTGTCCCTGTCCCTCCTGCCACACCCCGGCCGCACCAGCCCACAGACCGCCCGTCCCAAGGGTGCCCCAGCCCTTCCTCCTCCCCAAAAGGAGGTAAAAATAGAAGACAATAAAATGGAAATGCACATCCTCGGGACACGGAGGCAGCATGCAAAACCGCAATCAACGCTCCTGCTTCTTGGCATTGTAAAAGTGGGGACTTTGTTAAAATCACCTTCTCGGCACAATGCAAAGCAACGCTCCTGAGAAATGGCTCAGCGAGGATTTTCAGCTCCCCCTTTACCCTCTGAGAGAATAAAAGAGAGCCAGGAGCAGACACTGAGCAGGCACTGCAAAGTCAGCCTGGAGAAAAGCAGAGAGGAACCCAACTGGCCCAACCCCGGCTCCACAAATGAAAGCTCATCTGCATTTTAAGATTCTTTCTGCTCCAGCAGGTTTTGCTCACTCTCCATAACACACTTCAGCAGTTTCTTCTGTGTGGCAGCTCCTCTGAAGAAATCCCCTGTCTCCCCCTCAGTCTGACCCGGGGACAGCCTGACCTGCACCCTTCAGTGTCACCCACTTTGCTATCTGCATCCCCATAAATATAAAACAGCAATATCACCTCAGCTCCTTCCTAGCAATTTTTATCACCTCAAACCGTTTTGCAGACAAGGTGAGTGACATTATCCTGAGTTCCTAAGTGATGAAACCGAGCCATGAAGAACCCAGGAGATTTGTCCAAGGTCACAGGTTGGCCACTGGCAAACTCAGGAGCAGAGCTCTGGAGCAGCCACAGAACTGAGCTGGACCAGCTCACAGGACTGGACACTTTTACCTGCATTTTCTATTCTCCCCCAGTAACAAATCCATCTCAGAGGGATCAGAGGAATATGATGAGGATAATGCTGTGCAAAGGAAAGAAGTCTCTGCGAGGCTTTCTGTATCCCACTGATGTCAGCCAGCTGCTTCCCAGCTCACTGTAATCACTCCTAAATCTCACTGTGCAGGGTGTGTACCCAGGCCTTTAAAACATGGGCCAAAAAAAAAGAAAAAAAGAAGGAAAAGAGAGACAAATTTCTTTCTGAATCAAAAATGTGATGAATTCCACTCGAGGTTTGTCGCAGACAGGGGTCTGACACCCTCCTATAAGCACCCACACAGGCCAGGCCTCTCACAAGAGAGGAAATCTTAGCAGCCATATAAACACATTGGTGTAAATGCAGTGTTCCCAGAGATGCAAATGGCTTACAAAGAACAGCTACATTTCCACTGATTGTTACCAGCCCGAGGAGCAGCTCTTCTTATGGCATCAAATGGGTAGCACTGCCTTTGTAAATCCCCCGGGGGGCTCGAGTTTTGGGGGCTGTGAGCTGCGAGGTAGCACTGGGAGCAGCTGCCATTCGTGTCTCTAACAGATGGCAGGAAATAATGACAGCCTCGGCTCTCCCAGCGCCAGCGAGATAAAACACAGAGAAACCCGTCTGCCCGTGGGGCAGGGAGCCCTCCTGCCCTCGAGGGGAGTCTCATCCCATCCCAGATCCCAGCTCAGGCCGGGATCACCTTCCCTGGCCGGCAAGCATCCAGCAAACACCACTTCTGCTCCTCCACGCTCCAACTGGCCACCTTGGGCTCGTTCACAGCTCCACCGAAATCCTGTGGGCTTCCCAGAGTTATCTGTCTTCCCCAAAGACCAGATTGCTGCCTGCAGAGCTGTGCCCAACCCGGCTGCACAGCCTGGGCGTTGCCAGCTTTCTCCCATTTCACACCCTGCACCCTCAGCTCTGGTTTTTCCCTTTCTCCGTGACTCTGAATCCGAGGAGAAGCTCGGAGCATCCATTTCTCTTCCAGCTCCATCTGTCTGGAGCTCTGAGGCTGCCCAAACTGCTTTCCCTTCCATCACACCTCACCTTGAAACCTCGCTTTCCCTCCCCTGCTTAGCGGGAGCTCCCTGGGAATTCTCAGAGGCTGCAGATGGAAAATGCCCTGGAAGAAGACGTGAGGTGACTTGTCCCAGCCTAAAATGCCCTTCCAACTTGCAAACACCACCATGTCCAGGAGACTGCAGCTCCTCTGAGTGCACACCAGTGACATTCAACACATTTTCTTCAACAGGTTTTCATCCAGCATGGAAACAGCAGCAGCAGCACGGAAACAATTCCTTCCTCCTGACACGAGTTCATTTCCGTGGCTGTGCTCAGTGGTGTCGTGTGCTTTCCCCCATAGCTCCTGCCAGCACCTTGTGCCTTCTTTCCTCCTCCTCCTCCTCCTCCTCCTGGCTGAAGGGACTGTCCAGGAGAGAGCAGATTTGCCTGATAAAAGCAAATGTAGCTCGTCTCACAACTTGCCAGCCTCCGCATCTTGCCTATGGAAGGAGAGTACTAATAAGCCTCTCTCCTACTTGGAGACGAGTGGAAAGGAGAAAAAAAAAACCAACAAACTGTTCCCTGGATTCCCGTCACACACGCTTCGAGAGGTATTTGTTTAGGAGGGATGCATGTACAGAGCATCCTCCAGCAGCACACAAAGCCCTCCTGCCACCCACGCCTCTGAAAGCAGCTCCTTCCCTCCCCTGCTCCCAGCACCAGCACAGGATGCTCAGGGTCTCCACAGGTCACGCTCACAAACTGGTTCTGACTCT
This sequence comes from Rhipidura dahli, assembly GCA_013399225.1. NCBI lineage: Eukaryota > Metazoa > Chordata > Aves > Passeriformes > Rhipiduridae > Rhipidura > Rhipidura dahli. The sequence goes on along the minus strand of VXAC01003303.1, from coordinate 369,179 downwards.
TTTTTTCCCCTCTAAGCAACGAAGGGAAGCAGGAGCTTCCAGCACAACAGTAGGAAAATCTTGCAAAGAGCTTCTTGAACTGGCCTTGAGCATGCAGCCATCAAAGCTGTTTCCTGATCCTTGCCCTCAGTGCCTGCTGGACACTTGGCTTATTTACCATTTATATCTACCCAAAGCTGGCAGATTAATCCACGCTCTCAGGAACACAGGGCAGAGTGGTGCTGGGCCAGAGGTGACCCATGGGAGGTGGTGCAGACAGGGAGGGGGAGCCTGAAGGGGTGGATGGGTGGATGGATGGATGGATGGATCAGACGTGCAGAGGAGCAGTGAGCACCTGCCCTGGCAGGGTTCTCTGTGCAGCAGCGTGGCTGTGACGTGTGCCAGGGTGGAGAAGCCACGCCTGAGGAGATGCCAGAGCAGCTCTGAGCTGAGGAACGTGTGGGCATTCCTGGCAGGAAGGGATTTAGCCACGGATTCCTCAGCTGCAGGAATTAAAGCCCCGGCAGGGAGAGGAAAAGGAAATGGAGAAACCACAGCGCAGCAAACACAGCTCAGTGTCCCTCGCACCAGCCACGTCCCCAAGGGCTTTGGGAAGGATAATGACAGTGCCCAGACAGCAGCAGAGGCTGCCAGGAAGGGCAGGAGCCGGGGTGGAAGCGAGGATGATGATGATGATGCAGGGAGGAGCAAGGAGAGCAGAGGGAGATTTGGTGACAGCATCTTTTCCTGGGAAAGGTGCAGCAGGGCTGATGATGCCACAGATAAACAGAGGTGCTTTCTCCCCACCCTTCCCATGGCTGTGGGGAGGAGAAGAGTGGTTTCTGGCCAGGACCAAACAAGGGCCATCCCTGCCCTGCCCAGAAGCTGCAGCCCTGCTGGGAGATGCTCCCCTGGCAGCCCCAGACGAGTGCCCTTTCCTTCGGCGGGGGCGGAGGGTGGGCTGGGCCCATGGAAGGAAGAATTTCCAATTTAGAAACAAACAAGAGGCAGTTCCTATTATTGTCAGTGGAATGTCAGCATCTCTGGTCCCGGGCACCACTGTCAACAAACAGGCTCACAAATGCTCCTTCAGCATCAGCCAAAATAACATCCATGGAGGCATCTATAACTCGGCATTCACTACACACACAACAAGCTGGCCTTTTTCTTTTTAAATCCAGTCTTGTCCACGTAATTTTAACATAAAGGAACCGGCTGTGGGCTGTGTTACCAAATGAGTCATCGTTTTCTGTGGCAGTGTAATATGATTGAGAGAATTCTTGGCACATCAGTGTGGATTATGCATTATAATCTCTTAATTTGGACTCTCAGTGCTGGGTGCCAGCGCCTGGAGCGGGAGGGAAGGAGCAGGAGGGAACTGCAGTCCGAGCTCTGCTCCTGCTTTGCTGTGTGACCTTCACAAATTTGTGAGCCTCCTCCTTCCTGCCCTCCTTCCCTGGTCTGCAGAGCAGGGACACGCCTGTGTCTTCAGCAGGGTCAGCAAATGCTCACCCAGAAGGTTTCAGGAATGTTACATAAATGCAAATTCTTATTTCAGGAAGGGAAGGAAAGCAGAAGGACTTTGCAGTGCAACAGGCTGGGTACAACCCCTGGGTGCTGGATACCAATCCCAAGCCAACTGGGGGGAAAGGATTTTTCAGATGGTGAATAGGAATTCCTAAAAGGAAAGCTGGAGATTCGCAAGCTGGGGCTCTTTGGAAAACCAGCATCGTTTCTGACAAATATTGATAAAGTAAATAAATAAAACCCTTGGGGAAACTCCCCTTCTCCCTGGGGAAGTGTGGTGACGAGGGGAAGGGGAAGTGCCTCTGAGTCAGGGGCTGGGGACACTCGTCCACTTCAGGCTGGACCAAAATTCCGGAGTCAGTTTACCCAGAGCGGAAAAGTTTGGGATCAGAGCGTGCTCTGGAGATGCAAACAAACAAACCCAGAGCACACCATCTGCCAGGGTTACCCCTGACCCCCCTCCCCAGGCTTTCCATTCCCTCTGGGAAATATCAACTGACCCATATTTAGCCAAGGGTCAGTGGGCAGGCAGGAGAGCTGGTGCCCATTCCCAGACCCATCCCTGAATCCCTGCCTTTGCACCATTCCCACATCCCCACGGTTCTCTGGGATGAGCAGGGAGCAGCATTTCCACAGGAGAGGAGGATGCATTTCACAAGACACAAACACCACATGAAATCCTCCCCAGAAAGAGGAAGAAAACTCTGGGGAAGGAATGAAAAGAAAACCTCTCCATTTGCTGGCAGGAGGGGCTTCTCCTGAGCTCTGGGAAAAGCAGCCAAAGAGAATCTGTCAGAACTGGGAGGCAGCTGGGGGAGATGGGTGGCTTTTCCTGGGGCTGCCTGAAGTTCAGCTTCTCCCCAGGAAAGCAGGAGAGGTCTCAGGGACAGGCAGAGCAGGCAGACAGAGCTGTCTGACCTCTGGGAGTGCTCTGGGGAGCAGATGAGAAGCGAGAAACACAAACAGAGGAGCCCCTGCTTGGAGCTCTCTCACCTGTTACTGATTTCCCCAGGCAGGGCAATGACTGAAAGGCTGCTTTGAAATGCAGCACTTGGTAATATTTTACATCTTAGGAGCTCGTGGGAAAACCAAACCAAACCAAACCAAACCGAACCAAGCCAAACAAACCCAACCAAACAAACCAAACCAAACCAAACCAAGGCAAATCCTGCATTTACTGCCTCTGTCACCTTCAAAAATGAGATCAACTTCTTAAATCTCTACTCAGGAGTTATTCCCTCGAAATGAAACAGTAAGAAAGGGCACAGGGCTACTGGATAGGCAGAAAACTAGCAAGGAAAAAAAAAAACAAACCTTTCACTTCTTGCTCGACCTTCCTGAACTTTTCATGCATAATAGAGCAAAAGGGAGCTGACCCTTGGTGACTTGGAGTTAATTTATAAGCAAGAAGCTCCGTGCCCAGGGGCTGCCTGTGCTCCTGTGCAGCTACCCAGGCACAAAGCCATTGCCTGGTGGGCTGTGGGACAGCTTTTCATGGCCAGGGGCAGAGCACAGCCCACCAAAACCCCGCTCAGCTGGACCTGCTGTGCCAGGGCCACGCAGGGATTGTCCCCAGCGTGTCACCCCAGAGGAAAAATACACGTGGGGTGAGCCAGGGCCACAGAGTCACTGTGATATTTGCCTGGGACACGCAGAGGATTCATGGAGAGAGCCCAAACCAGCGTGAGATGCTCAGGATGTCCCTCAGCCTCGGCTGTGGGTTCATATTTTGCTCCCACGGGCACTGTGGGGATTCCTGTGTGCTCTCACAGCTTTTCTCCGGGGGTTTTCCCAGCAGAGATTCCCCCCTGGCACAGCCTCAGCTGACAGAAAGCAGCTCTTTGGCTGAGGGGTTCGGGTTTGTTGCTGCTGGGGGCTCCTCTGGCTCGCTCTGAGGAGGAGGACATGCAGAGCATCATTTCTGCTGGCACCCCAGTACTGCCCAAAGGCCACTTTGGGGAGCAGGAGGGCTCTCTGAGGGACACATGTGGCAGCTCCCCAGGGCAAGTGGCTCCTGAACCCTCCCCTCCCTGCTCAGCATCTCCCAGGGGACCCCTGGTCACAGCACAGGTCCTTGCAGGGCCCTTCTGCAGCTCCTCTCTCAGCTCTGAGGTTGGTGCCAGCTCCCACCCCTCCTCCAGAACCACCCCCAAAGTGGGGCAAAATGCACCAAAATTCCAGCCAAATCAGCCCAAACAGCAGAGCAGCCCTGAGCAGAGGGGCAGCAATGGGCACAGCAGTGCAGGGGCTGGGGTGCACAGTGGCAGCTCACAGCAGTGGTGCCACAGGAGCTCAAATCACAATCCACACATCAGCTGGGAAAAAAATAACTGGGGCAAAAGAGAACCCAAATGAGAGACACCAGAGTTGCCCTTAAGTGAGAACCCATCAGAGCAGCAGCAGTTACCCCTTGGGGAGCTGTGGCTCTACACAAATGCCACCTCCTCTTGTCCAGGGATGGTCCTCCCGGAGCTGTGGATGCTGACCCGGGGTGTGGGACCCTGCTGTGGGACCCTGCTGTGTGACCCCCCGTGTGACCCCCCATATGTGGGATCCCACTGCCCTCACCCCCAGCCCTGAGAACACCAAACCCAGGGGCAAAGAACCCAACCTTGGCCATCCTCCTCGGGGCAGAACAAGACATGATTTATAGATTTATACACACACATGCCCCATCTATTCATCCTTTCAGCAAACAGTTCATGAAGTGTGCCTTAAGCCTTTCTGAATCGAGCAATTCTCTGCTCAGACAATCAATTCCTGACTGAGACTCTGCAGGGAAAGACATCATGTTGCAGGAATGCTGCAGAAGCTGTTGCATATACTGTTTCCTTTGTTGAGAATAGCATCTTTGCCTTGGATATATTTTTTTTTTCCTCCCCTCCTTAGCCATTTAATTTCATGAAACGGGGCCCAGTTCCAGCAGGCAAGAAGATTTTGCTTCTCCTTTCCTGAAAGGCTGAGAAACCAGATTTAAAAAATGTGCTTAGTGGGCGTTTGGTGGGATGAATTCTCTCCCAGAGTTCGGCATTTTTGAGATAGAGCAAGAGCTACATTGCATATGGTGCCTGGTTTTTCTTCTCTAGCAGGTAGCCCAGAGATTTGCTGGCTTTCCTGCCATGAAAAATAAAAAAAATTAAAAAAAAAAAATCAGAGCAGCTGCTTTAATTTAAAAAAAAAAAAAAAAAGAACCAAAAAAACCCAAAACATCCTGCAAGAGGCTTCAGGTCAGACCTTTTGACCAAAAGGCTTGGTGCAGGAATTTGTAGAAGTGCTTGTAGGTAATGAAAAGCAAATTATCCCCTGAGAGCCACCTGAAGGGCAGGGCCTGGCAGCTTCTCTGCAGCCCCCAGAAAATCACCAAACCCAGCGGGGGTTTTCCCACTCCAGGCCCCTGTGCTCACCTATAACCATGGAAACAACAAAAACCCTCGTGAGGAAGCCCAGCTTCGTGTCTCAGAAGGGCTGGAAAAGCAGATGGAGCTCCCCTGGGTGCCAGCAGGATCAAAGTCGAGTCTAAGGGGATCACCTGTGGTCTCTGTCCTGCAGGGCTGGCAGAATTGGGGCAGAATGGGGCAGAATTGGGGCAGAATGGGGCAGAAATGGGGCAGAATGGGGCAGAATGGGGCAGAATTGGGGCAGAAATGGGGCAGAATGGGGCAGGTTTCAGTCTTGCCCTGCCCTGCGGTGCCCCTCAGCAGCTCTCCAGCCAAAACTCCCCTCTGCAGCCCCAGCGTGGGGAAAAGGGGCTGGGCTGGGCTGGGCTGGAGACATCACAAAGCCCAGGGGTGGTTCCACTGTAACCAGGGATCCTAAACCACTGTAACCAATGATCCTAAACCAGTGCAACCAGGGATCCTAAACCACTGTAACCAGGGATCCTAAACCACTGTAACCAATGATCCTAAACCACTGTAACCAATGATCCTAAACCACTGTAACCAGGGATCCTAAACCACTGTAACCAATGATCCTAAACCAGTGCAACCAGGGATCCTAAACCACTGTAACCAGTGATCCTAAACCACTGTAACCAGTGATCCTAAACCACTGTAATCAGGGATCCCAAACCAGTGCACAAGGACTGGTGTGAGGCCCCGAGTGCCCTCAGGGGCGTTGCAGGAACGGGTGGCTGGAGATCTGAGCGAGGACACCACGCAGGGAAGGAGCAGAAGGAACAAAGCAGAAGGTCCCAGTCAGTGACACTCCTGTTCCTGTGCAGCCCCATCAGCAAAATGAACCAAGTGCCCAGCTGTGCCACATCTGCACAACTCCAAATTAAATGTACATCCACCTTCTATAAATATCAGCAATTCTCCTATAAAGCATCAGTAATTCTTCAAACCTACTGGGATTATTTTTTTCAGCTGCCAATTTTAGAGTCTTCCCAGGAGATACTGGTTTGAGCCTTCCATCTCAGCTATTAAATAAAGACAGGATATTTTTATTTAAAAAAAAACCCCAAGCACCCCCTTGAGACTCAACAGTTCAGGCTGGAGATAACAACCCTTGAGTCATCCAACGGGGTTTTAAAGAGACTCCAATAAATCATGGAATGGCTTGGGTTGGAAGGGACCTTAAAGATCATTTTGTTCCAACCCTGCTGTCACAGGCAGGGAAATCTCTGCAGTTACAAAACCCTGCTGCACCTTCTTTGGCCATTTTTTTTTTTTCCAGATTCAAGGCTGAGGTGTGAATGGCGAGGTTTTTGCCTCTGTGACTTGGAGGGGGACACAGGATTGGTCTCCTCCTTTGGGAGGCACTTTGAGAGAAGCAACTCCAGCCCCAGGTGGCTTTGGGGACGTTTACAGAGCCACAGGAATCAGAGCTGTCTCAGGGCTGAATTCATTCCACCCCCAGGCTGGCTTTGGGCTCAAAGACATCTCAGGTGTTACAAAACTCAGGAGGACTTCAAAGCCTGTCCTTTGTGGTGCCAGAGAACCAGAATTTGGGATGACATTCAACCTTTGCCTTGGAAAAGGCCCATCCCAGGCTTTGGATGCAGATGAGGATGACTCTGGCACATCACAGCACGAGGCAAGAGGGGAAGCAGTGACCTGACTTCCCTGAAGTCAACACCACCACCTGCGCTCCTGGCAGCTGCTTTTCCCAGGAGAAGGACCCAGCAGTGTCTGGAAAGCAACTTCCCAAAGCACCTCACCCAGATTTACGAGGAAAATGAGGCTTCCCCAAGCAGCAGGATACACAAAACCTTTTTGGAAGGTTTTTTTTTCGTAGGTTTTCCCATTTCAGCACATGCAGAGGAGGGAGGTGAGCCACAGGAGGGCTGGTGGCATTGGCCAGGAAGGGATGAGGAGTGTGGGCACGGCTTCCTGGGCTGCCTGGGAGGTGATGCTGGGGCAGCTCAGCTGTGTCACACGCCCTGGATGGATCTGGGATGCTCCTGGGTGTGCTGAGGGTGGGGAGGTGCCTGCAGGTGAGCTGGAACTGGGCTGTGGGGAGCTGTCTGGACCATCCTGGCTGGCTCAGAGATCTCAGAGCAGAAGTTCTGTAGCTGAAGGAAAACTGCCTTGATAGGCACAGCATGGAAGGGGAACTCAATCCCTGTATTTTCCAGGTGGTTCAGCTCTTTTCCCTTTGGAGCAAGCAGATCTGTGGCTCCAAGCCCTTTGGTTGTGGCAGTCAAATTTTCCTCTTTGTGCACCTCTTCTGGCTCATCTCACTGAGGGCATCCTTTGGCCTGGACAGGGTTTGCCCAGAGTAAGAACAGAGCTGAGGTTAAAACGAGATAAAACCAACAGAAAACAGCTCACTGATTTTCCTGTGACCACAAATTCGCTCTGCATGTTCCAAACCCCCATCTCCCCCGAGGGAAAGGCCCCATTCTTGCCGTGCACCTTGTCACTGAAGTGTTTTATTTAAAGAAAAGAGGAAGAAGCAGCATCTTTTTTATAGATTTCCTTGCAGCAAAGAGGGGGAAGACGTCTCACGATACTCTTGCTATTAAGGACACTTTGCAAAGCATCATCTCCAGTGCCTGGCAAGGACTGAGGCTGCTGCCTTCCCTCTGCTCTTGGCTTCCATTCATCACCTGCCTTTTGATCTGGCACTGATGAGGAAATGATGCAAACGTTTCTCCCGGTGCCAGCAGGTGTTTCAATCCTTCAGCTGGACTTTTAGGAGCACTGCTGCCGTGTGGCTCCTTCCAGCTGTTGCCACCGTGCTGCTGCCAGCTGTGTGCCAGCTGAAAAACAAACCAACCCAAACAAACCCAGCTTGGGCAGGGTTTTGGGTCACCTGGTGCGGGTTTGGTGGCACTGCCATCCCCCTGCAGCCCGGCTGGTGGAGGGAGAAGGCACGAGGGGGGTACCAAGCCCAGCTGCTGGCTCCTTGTGCCACCTCAGACTTGAAAAAACCTCTCAGCACAGCACAAAATCCTCCCCGTGCCCAGGAACAGCCCCTAAGTTGTGGGTGGGGGGGTGTGGGAGGGCTGGCCAATGGGGTCACTCAAAACTGTGCCCAAATTTTGGTCCAAGCTCTCCCCAGACAGCGAGAGGGTGGTTCCCTTCCCTTTCCTCCTGCCTTCTGCCATCCCCCTGCAGCTCAGCACTGCCAGGAGAGTGCCCAGCCTCTGCCTGCTCGGCAGGGATGCTCCTGACCCGTTGTTCCCCCTCATCCCAGTGCTCCAGGAACCCAAACAGCCCCAGAGCAACCCAGGGAGGGGGTGGCTGCTGGCTGTGGCATTCTACAGCGGGAAACCAAGGCACTGAGGGGCACTGAGGGGGCACAGAGGGGCATAGAGGGGGCACAGAGGTGGCACTGAGGGGCACTGAGGGGGCACAGAGAGGCACACAGAGGCACAGAGGGGCACAGAGGTGTCACAGAGGTGGCAGAGAGTGGCACAGAGTGGCACAGAGGGGCACAGAGAGGCACAGAGGTGGCACAGAGGGGGCAGAGAGTGGCACAGAGTGGCACAGAGGGGCACAGAGAGGCACAGAGGTGGCACAGAGGGGGCACAGAGTGACACAGAGGTGGCACAGAGGTGGCACAGAGTGACAGAGAGGCACAGAGGTGCCACAGAGGGGCACAGAGGTGACACACACAGACACAAAGAGGCACAGAGGTGGCACAGATGTGGCTGCAGCCCACTGAAGGCACTGGGGAAGTCTCCTGCTGCTTNCAGAGTGGCACAGAGGGGCACAGAGAGGCACAGAGGTGGCACAGAGGGGGCACAGAGTGACACAGAGGGGGCACAGAGGTGGCACAGAGTGACAGAGAGGCACAGAGGTGCCACAGAGGGGCACAGAGGTGACACACACAGACACAAAGAGGCACAGAGGTGGCACAGATGTGGCTGCAGCCCACTGAAGGCACTGGGGAAGTCTCCTGCTGCTTCAGAGGGAATGTGTGGGCTGGGACCTCAGCCTGCTGCAGGCAGGGGAGCCCCTGGCACAGGTGAGCCCCTGGCACGGGTGAGCCCCTGGCACAGACAATCAGGGTTTGCTGTGGCACAAGCAGGGGACAGCACCCCTTGAGCAGCCCCCAGAGTGTGAGAGGGCTTCACCTCAGGAAGGAACAGGACTGAGGGGCAGCAGCAGCACCACCACCTCATGAGGCCCAAGTTGTGCACCATGGCTGGCCAAGCCCCCTCTGCAGTCCCCATCCTCACCCAGCCTGGGAGAAGATGTTTATTCCTAAAATCAGCGGGATTTATTCATTTATCAGCAGGGTTGGACCTGCAGCATCTTCTCTGTGTTTCTGTATTTCTGGGCCACCCACAGTCCTGCTCAGCCTGGAGCTGCAGCTCTCTCCTGCCCTGGTCCTGGAAAGGTCTCAGGGTTGAACTCTGTCTGGAAAGGGCTCTGGGCTCCCAGAGAAATTCACATCAGGCTCCAAAACCTCTCCATCTCTGAGCTGTGTCAGTCCCAGAAGCCACTCTCCAAAAAACCAAAGGTCAGACCACACAGTGCATGCAGAACACTCCCATCACAGCAGCCTGGGGTGGAGGGTGCTTCAGGGTCTGCAGCCTTTTAAAGTCCCCAGAAATTACAGATACAGAGCCCTGAATCCTTCTCTGAAACGAGGAAAATCCCTGATTTACAAGAAACGGAATAGGGAATAACAGGACATGGGTTTACATTCCTTATTTCTTCTGCTGTAAAAGTTCCAGATCTGCCCAAGGAAAGTGTCCCTCAGGGCTTATCAGAGCAGCCACCACAAAGGAGAACAAAGGAAACACCAATCATTTCCAGTAAATCAGAGAAATGACAAGCTTTAACCTTCAGAAGGGAGCAGATTCCTGCAAAGGGTTTGGCCCTCTGTCTTTGAGTTTCCTTTTCCCCAGTCCCAGTTTCCGAGCAAAAATCCCCTCAAACAATAGAGGTTGGCATCAAAAGAACAAAAGGGGGGAAAAGAATGCAAAGGAGCCCTCCTTTTAGAAAGAGGCTGAAAATAGAAGGACAGGACTTGTCCCTTGTGAGCAGCTGGTCCCTCCTGGCAGAGCTGGGGGCTCAGACCAAGCCCTGCAGCCCTGGTGTGGTGTCACACGGGGCACAAAGATGCTCTTGGCTCCATCTCCTTCCCCTTCTGTGAGTAGGGGAGTGTCAGGGGCTGGGAAGAGGCTGCTCACACCTCCCAGAGCAGGGCTATGAGCTCCTCACACCTCCCAGAGCTGCTGTAGAGAACGACAGCACAGCACAGGAGGTCCCCCCCAGAGCCACCAGGAGGGTCAGGGAGGGTCAGCAGAGCCCAGGCAGCACCTTCCAGGGGCTCAGAGGAGAGCAAACCCTTCCTGAGACACGGCCAGGCACCAGCAGGGGATGGGAAAATGGGCACAACCTCACCCTGCTCCTCTCTGGCTCTAATTCCCCCCTGGATTTTTCCCCACCTCGGGTGCATCAGCATCCTCAGATGTGCCAGAGACTTTGCCAGGTCTCCAGAGGCAACACCAGCAAAATGTGGATATTCTGGAAGTGGATAGGCCCAGACAGCACTGACCCTGCTCTCCCTCCAGAGCAGCACATGCTGCTTATCCACAGGTCTGTGGGGGTTCTGTCCAAGCTGGGATGTGCTGGTTTAAAAACCAGTGTCACCTAAATCAAGAGGAGGAAATAAACCACCCAAACACACCTGGGACTGTCAGAAAAGACAACAGGCATGGGAAAGGAACCCAGAGATTCCTTGGGAGCTGCAGATGTTAAACACAGCTGGATAACTGCTCGGGGTGCTGCAAATCTCAGCTCAAGGGCCTCTTTTTCCAGGGAGGAGGCTTTTTAAACCCCCACAAGGAACTGTGAAACCCTTCCTGTTGTACCCACACGATTTTCCCTCCCTTAGGAAGAACAGAGGCACCTCAAACCTCCCTGCTGGGGAGAGAGAGAGAACCACAGGATCGTTTGGGAAAACCCTCCAAGACCAAACTGTGCCTGCTGCCCACCTTGTCCCCCAGTGTCACTCCCCTGGCTCACACCATGCTCGTGTCTCTATTCCCCTCCTGTCCCAACTCAGCCCCCGTGGTTTTTTAATCACTTTTAAACCCCCCCTGGGCAGCTAATCACAGGAGAGGCTTGTTCTGGGGAGTCACTGGGGAAAACAGAGCAGCAGCAAAGCACAGCAGCTGTAAAAGGGCAAGTGCTGCTCCCAGGAATGTGCCCCGACCTGAACAGCAGCAGGGTGTGCAGGGGACTCTCCTCAGACCTTCACTGGAGCTGGAATGTGAGCAGGGACAGCACAGAGACTGCTGGCAGCTCCTCTGGGCTGGTCTGGGTCTGTGCAGAACCCCCCGAGCTCAGACAGGGCACGGCTGCTCTGGGGGAACCTGCCTGAGCACTGGGGTTGGACTGGACATCATCCCAGCCCCTGGATGTCCTCCTGAGGTCCCTTCCAGCCCCTGAATGTCCTCCCAAGGTCCCTTCCAGCCCCTGGATGTCCTCCTGAGGTCCCTGGATGTCCTCCCAAGGTGCCCTCCAGCCCCTGGATGTCCTCCTGAGGTCCCTCCCAGCCCCTGGATGTCCTCCTGAGGTCCCTCCCAGCCCCGTTCTGTGATTACAGCAAAGCATCCCCGGGCATTTCCCCCTCTCCCACCAATCCTCATCCAGACCTCTGTTCAGCAGAGGGAAGAGTGGGTTTGCTGAAGGGAAACCAGGTGATAAAAGCTCCAAGAAAACCCTCAGCTGAACAGCTCAGCCACAAATGCTGCTGCTGGAGTGAATCCTGAGCAGGACATCAAAGGCTCCTCTTTGCATCCCCAGAGAGACCGAGGCCAGGGAGTTTCCCTGGGAGAACACGACTGCACTGATGTTTCCTGATTAAAAAATCATTCATTTTCCCCCCTTCAGTGAGCCAGGCCATGGTAACTGAGGTACCCCGAGCACTGGTTTGGCCAGTTCTGTGTTTGAGAAGTGACTCAGAGCACGTTATCACCTCAGTGCATCCTGAGCAGTGGCCAAACACCCCCAGGAGAAATCCTTCCCTCTGCACTGGCACGGGAGCCCTTCCAGGATACCTGCAGCTGTTTTCAGGGCATTGGTTTTTTTTATTTGGAGAGGAAAATATTGTGGTTTTACACCTGGGAGCCAGGGGTGGGTTGGGACAGTGAGGACAAAGCCCCAGAGGGGGCTGTGCTCCATCGGTTGTGTGGGAGCACCTCCTTCTCCCACATCTCCAGGAGCAGGGGATGCCAGGACAGCTGGAATCCACCCTGTGTCCTTGCAGGGATGGTTTCCAAAGGCCCCTGAGCTTCCCTGGCCCATCTGCCCACCCTGTCAGGGTGGCACTGCTGGAGATTGGACATTCCCAGAGTGACCACCCCCAGCAGCCCCTCCATGGATGGGGCAATTCATGGTGATGCCTTGAGAGGCCTCCTGGAAACAGAGCCCAGCCAGGAGTAAAGGGAATAAAGGTGGGGATTTATTGGAAAGGCCTCCAAAGGTACCCCTGGGGAGCCAGAGGTGCTGCCCAGATGGGCCCCGAGATGGACCCTGAGAGGCCACGAGTTCTTCCCACTTTTATAGCTTTGGTTCATTTGCATCTCAGGGTTCATTCTCCAATTAAAGCTGCAGTTAATGATGGAATTGCCCTCAGCTTGCCCCCCTCAGAGGCTCTTTGGTTGATACTTTTTGGGCCCAGTTTGGGCTGGGTGTCCTTGGAGAGCAGCCCCGGAGAGGCTTTGCTGTGTGTGCCCAGCACAGAGAGCAGCACTGAACAGGGAACAGGCAACTCCAGAGTTACACACTGGGCACTTCAGGGCTTGGAAAATAGAAAAGTTCAAACCTGAGGCACCAAGTGAGCCCTTCATCAGTGCCAGCTTTGGCCCAACAGCTCCAGACAAATCTGTTCCCAGTGCTGGAGAGGCTGCAGGTTGTCTGCAGGAGGGTAGGAAAAATCAGGAAAGGATCCTGGAATTCCCTGGGTGATTGACCCAAACACAGCTCCCCTGTCTCTGGAGCCTGCTCTGAGAACACCCCCCAGATCCTCACCCCCCAAAACTCAGCTGCAGGGAAGAAAAACGTGCAAAGGAGCAGAGCTCCCACCCTTCCCTTTGCAGATTTTCCCAGTCCCAAACCCAAACTGTCCATCCTCCCAAAAGCTCCAGCGACCCAAAAAGCTGCCACACCCCCATTATCTGCTGCTCAGGGGCTCTGGATCCTTCACAGAATCCCACTGGAAGGACATAAATCCCAGGACCCAAAGCTCCTCACTGAGCAGCAGTGGGCTGCCAGATCTGAGAGGAACTCCTGACTCAAGTGGATTTTGTGCCCGGGGTCAGTGTGGAACTCAAGTGACTGGAGTGAAATAAAAGCTCAGGAATAAGCCAGGCTTAGGGAGAGAATTTGCTAAAGCACTAAAGCAAAGAGCCACACTTTGCTCAGTGCTGGAGTTGGTTGAGCTCCTTCACCCAGCCCTGCCCTCGCTGAGACAGGACTGCCAAAAACTTCATGGGAACCAGGTGGATTTTCTGTCCAAACCTTCAGCTCCAAGAAAAAAAAAAACAACCCATTCCACAAAAATAACAAAGCTTTTGGTGAAAAAGTCTGAGTTGCTGTGTAAAGAAAAGGCTTTTCCTCAGCATTTCACGTGCTCTGGTACCAACCTCACTGTTATAAAATCACTTCTGCTTTGCAAGTGGCCAACTTGGTGATGTTTCAGGTGACTCAGAGCAGAGTTAATCACCTTAATGAGAACCAAGCCACACCAACCAGACTCCTCACTGGCTGGAAATGTGGGCAGCTTTGAGGTTTTGCACTGTGTGCTTGCCCTGCCATCCCATCAGCTGTGTGAGAGTGAAAAGTCACTGCTCTCAGCACGCTGCTGCTGTGCTGTGGGATCACTCCCTGCACACTTTGGGATGCACTGAAATAAATTATCATTTTTTTAATTAACCAATTGTTAATTGGTTCACTCCCTGCACAGTTTGGGATGCACTGAAATAAATTTTTTTTTTTAAATTAAACAATTTATTTTTTTTCTCCAAACAGGACAAATTCCCAATGAATGTGCTCAGGTGGACACAAAGTGATGCCCTGAAGTGACAGCACCTCATTTTGCTTTGCCTCAGAGTGGGCAGTGTGTGGCCAGGCCGTGGCTATTCCCTGTCCCCAGGTGGCCAGTGACAAACACTGGAGCAGGACACAGCCTGCAGCCCACCCAGCCCACACTGGATTATTTGTCTCATTCTTCATCTTTAAAAGGGCTGGTGGGGAGAAAGAATCCCTATTAAGGAAATGCTAATGGAGGGGCAAACCAAAAAGACTCTTAAAATTATAAACAAAACAAAATTATAAACAAAACAAACAAAAAAATTAACCACACACAGCTGTCATTTCACACAGACAGAACTCTGGGCTGTGAGAGCCTCTTTCAAATCCCACCCTTGGAATTCCTGCTTCTCCTCTCCATGTTGCTCACGTGCTGATGTTGTTCCCTGTGATTTATCCCAGCCTGGTGTTATTTTTTCAAATATTTCCTTTTAAAGACTCTTTTGGCCCACGGGGCTGCAGTGAAACAGGAGGAGCAGACTCTGTGAGCAGCTTGCTAAGTGAGGACAGGCCACTCGTGTCCCCAGCAGAGAGCAGAACCCTTTTGGGAGCAGGTGGTGGCTCCTTGGATGTGCCACGAGCCCTGCAGAAAGGGCCAGCTCGGAGGAAAAGGGCCAGCACAGCTGCCAGCTCTGTGATTTCTAGGATGAGGAATGGTCTCCAAGAACAGTCCCCTCCTTCTCCTAAAACAAAGCCAGAGCAGGGGAGGGCCAAGGGGAGAATCCAGAGCAGCTGGCAGAGTATCTGTGGGCAGCCCAAGGCACGGGGATGTGCCCAGGCTGCTGCTGCTGCCTCCCGTGGGCTCATTTGCTTTGTGCCCTTCAGGCTGCCAGCTGCAAGTCCTGGGCTCAGAGTCGCTGCTGGGAGCCACCAAAGGTCCCTCCCTCCTCGTGGGGACAGGGAGAGCTGCAGACCTGGCTGTCCCTCTCTCGCTGTCCCTCCCTCCTGCTGCTGTCCCCCCACCTTGTCACCGAGAAGGACAACTGGCACTGAACCCGGGCAGCTGCTAATTAGGAGCTCTTGTTTTCCATGCTCCTCGTCTCTGATGCTTTTAATTACAAGGTTGGGCCCTCAGTTCCTTCCAGGATCAGGAAAAGTTGGAGAGAGTTAAAAGAGCTCACCTGGGACAGTTTTCCCTGTGTGACTGAGCACAGCAGGGTGACATTCCAGGGGCAGGTCCCCATCCCTGTGCCTGACAAGTGCACTGGGGCTCTGCTGTCTGCACAGCTGGCACCCCTGCATTCCAGGCCTGCCTTCACTTTGCTCCAGTTTGTCCCTTTTGGGACGATGCTGCCGGGGCTGGGGACACGGGGCAGTGCTGGTGTGTGGCATCACCCAGCCCTCTGCTCCCTGCCAGCCCTCTGCCCTCACCCCTGGGCACAGAGCAAGGTTCAGGTGCCTGCAGCCCCTGCTGCTCCTTCCCACCCTTGTGCCCGGCCAAAATGTGCTTTTACCCCTCCTTCTCTTACCTGAATCAATAAAATTACCTGGGGAGTCGTGTGAACCAGAGAAAAAAAACCTGGTCCAGCTGCAGAAAGGAGCCCCTGCTCCAGCTCACAGTCAAGCCTTGGCACAGGACAGGAATAGTGTGGGGCTGCCTGCAAAGAGTTCATGGCACAAATCTGTGCTTTAAATCAACCTGCAGCACAGCTCATGGTGGCTGAGAGTGGTTGGGTTGGGGATTCAGTCGAGTCCAGCCAGACCCTGTGCCCAGAAATCATCATCAGCCCTTAAAATAAACCCCCCTGAGCACAGCACCTGCCCTGCACAGCCTGGGCAGCTCAGGAAAGAGACATTTTCAACCCAAAGCCTAAAGATAGAAAGGATGCACTTGGGAAAGGGGGCCCTAAACACACCCTGGGGTAGGCAGGATGTGGGCACAACCCACAATTGTCAGTCCTTGTTCTTAACCCGAGGCATTCACACAGCTTGGAACTGGTCCTGAGTGTTAAACTGGAGTCTGTGTGTGCTGTTAGGGTTAAAACAACCAGATCTTGATTTTATCACACTGAGAACTGAACATGTGTAATTATTCTCTTCCTCACTCAGCCCTAAGCTGAGCAGGCTGGCTGCTCTCATTCTGAGCAGGATGTGGGGATGGAACCCCACCCCACAGACTGACACGGGCAGCAGAACTTGGTGGTTCCAGAGAATCAGGGATTTCCCAGGAAACAGCATTACCCTCACCTGTGAGAGAGGCTTATTTTCCCTGTGGTTCCTTCCAAACCACCCATGCTGGCTGCAGAGTTTCAGTCCTGTGCAGAAGAGCCACACACAGTCTTTGTTTCGTGGTGTTTTCCCTGCTCACAGAAGGGGAATTTTCAGTGTCACTGCTGACAAACCCCAAAGGACCTTCCCCAAACTAAAATCTAAACCGAGAACCTTTGATCTCACCTTATTCAAGGCTTTGCATCGACCAACAAACAGAACCTCTGGATGCTTGGATCCTGCTCATCCTTTGGGAGATGGGTCAGAGCAGGGATCAGCAGCTCAGGGGGGACGCAGCTGTGAGACAGCCAGAGATCCCCCAGCTCCAGCCTGAGGGTTCGTGTGCTTGAGGGCAGGAGCTCCACAGAGGTTTCCAACCCTCCCCAGAAGGGCCAGAAGTGGTTGGGTGATACTGAAACAGTGAAACTCTCTGGGTTTTCAACAGGAAATCTATTTTGGGACCTCGAAGGAGGACTCCTCAACCTCCCCTCTTGGAAAGAATTGTTGATGATCTCACTGCAGGGCTATCAGTGTCCTGGGCCAAATGCTCCTTCTGCTCCTGGACTTCTGATCAGCTAACAAAGCAGATGCAGGGACTAATTAAAGAAGCAGGGCCTGTGTTTTCTGCTTCTTGCAGCTCTAAATTCAGGAGCTGGTACGTGACACCTCGTGAGCTGATGCTTGTCTGTCTGTGATCCAAGATGAAAGAAACATTCACCAAATAATCCAGGGGGGTGGGAGACTGAGCACTCTGTGCCGGGGCTGTTCTGACAGATGGAGAAACAAAACCAGTTGCAGGATCCCAAATTCACTCAGGAATGCTCACAGGAGAAACACCTGATCTCTGCTGGCTGGAAGGATCTCATACCTGACGTGGCATCACCTGGAATTCGTAATCCTGGGTTTTGCAAGAGGACAGACTCTGGGGCCAAGCTGCACAGGCCTTTTCAAGCTTTATTTATGGCACATATTCAATCCCATACCACATTTCCTAGGATGTGAGAGACTAAAATGAAGTTGCCTTGGCTGAATGCAGAAAAAGGAGCACAGGTGATTTCAGTGCCACTGGCCTGTCACTCACTTGTGCTCTCGAGAAACTTTACAAGGCACACACAAAGGACATCATTAAAAATAAAGCAAACTAACCTGTAATTTAGAAAAGAACCCTTCCCTTCCCTGCTTTATTTATTAACCAGTTAATAATCTGTCAAACCCTTCTTAACTATTAACGAAGAGTTGTTGAGGCTGGCACAGAATGCCAGGCCAGACTGCACAATTTAATGACATTTATTGCTTGTGCAAACATCAATGTGCAGCTGCACACAACCACCTGTCCCCAAAACCTCCAGGAGGAGCTCAGAGCTTGGGGTCCACAACCACTGCAGGGGCTGTTCCCTGCACCCAGAGGGGATGCAGGAATGAGGCAGATAAACACCAGTGAGGATGATAGTCCCAAATTGTATTGAAAAATGGGTTTGGCTGAGGAATACCATGGAATCATGGAATGGGTTGGGTTGGAAGGGACCTTAAAGATCATCCATCCCAACCAGGGACTCCTCCCACTGTCCCAGGCTGCTCCCAGCCCCAATGTCCAACCTGGCCTTGGGCACTGCCAGGGATCCAGGGGCAGCCCCAGCTGCTCTGGGCACCCTCACAGGGAAGAATTCCTTCCTAATCCCTAATCTAAACCCACTCTCTTATCTGTTTGGATATAGAAAATATACAATTTATCCGGCAGGGAGCCAGTGCTGGGAGAAACAATGACCAGGAAACCAAATCCCTCAGCCTTAAATGGTCACGAAACTATTGCTTGGGGGAAAAAAAAAACCCAAACAAATGGCAAGGCAGAGCTGTGACTCTCCCACACCAGGTGTGCAGCCACCCTGTCACAGCACAGCTCTCAAATCAAAGCAGCAAATTTTCCATGGTTGCTTCAGGGGCTGGGAAAAAAGGGCTGCCTGGAGCAGACACTGAGGGTGTTGTGTTGTGAGGAATTCTGGATGGAATCTATTCTGCACCAAAAGCAAGCACGGGAGTTTGCATCCCTGCAGATTCTTTGGAACCTGGTGTCTCCTTTGTTTTCATGTTCTCCAGACCTCCCTCCCATCGGGATATTGGAGCCTGCCCACTCCTGGCTACAAATTTGCTCCATTTTCCCTGTGGCCACAACGTGAATGGTAAATTAAAGCCCTGTCACCCCTGGTGTGAGCTGCCAAGGTGCAAACCCACCCACACAGGAATGGGGCAGGAATGGGGCAGAAATGGGGCAGGAATGGGGCAGAGCTCCTCCCCTCCTGAAGCCTGCTGTTCATATTTCCCAGGAGATGCCCAGCTGTGCCCAGCTGTGGGCATCATCTGCAGAGAGGGAGGAACCTGAGAACCTGGCAGTGCAACCAGCTGGCCCAGGTTCATCTCATGTATAACAATTCTTTACGTGAGAGGGAAGAAAAACTCAGTGCAATTTGTTCCTCACCAGACACGTGTCTCTATAAAATAAAATTCAAATTCAATCCAAGATTCCTTTGGGCAAGGACGTGGCTTTTAAGTTTTGTCTGCGGGCACAAAGCACGTGGCTGATGTACCATGAAAATAAAAATGTTCTCTTAGCCATTCTCCACAAAAGGCAAAGGAATCAGCAGTGCTGGAAAGCTCTGCTTTGACATTTCCTGCCCCCTGCCACTCTCCTGGGTATCCCTTTGGGCTGGCCCCAAATTAAATCTGAAAAACATTCTCTGCCTCTTCCTTTTCTAGAATGTCTAAGGATTTGGGAGTTTTTGTCCTGGCTGGGGGGTATCAGTGATCTTTGATGTCCTCTCCAAAGCCTGCACCAGGGCATATCCACCCTCCTGACTGGGAAAAAATCTGCTTTACTTTGTCTTTCCCTAGAAATTTCCAGCAATGCTGCATTTAGATCACTGAGAACCTGGTAGAAAGATGAATTTCCACCCAGATCCAGCTGTATCTGAGAACTAATGACAGCAATCTGGAAGGAAACCTTGCTGCAAATGTTACTGGAAGGATCTCAAGCAAACCAGATCTTTCAACACAATAAAAACAAGCCAACTCCCAGCTGCAGGTGGAGATCAGATAAGGAGAAAAAAAAATAATTGGGAGTAGAAAAAGCCAGAAAAAATCATCATCATGATTTTTTTAGTGTGGTTATCTTAGGTTTCACCTCCAAGTGGACATAATCAGTCCTGTCTTCTCTCAGGATCCTTCAGCTGAAAAATGCCCAGCCACGCTCCTCTTGGAAAATGGGTTTTCCTCCTCACCATCTGGACCCTGCCCTTGTGAACCAGGAACAATTACTCTTTTCCCCGTTGATTTCATCCCTTCCCACTTGAAAAAATATCAGCTTGTGAGACTTCCCCCCCTTTCCCAGGGGCCACGTGCCACAGGAGCTCTGCCTTGTTCATCTCCTTCTCCAAAATCAACGCTTCCCATCCACGCTGAGGACACCCTGGAAACACGGAATTCTAAACCAGCAGGGCACATTCTGATCTGCTCTGCTCTGCTCAGGGAGGAGAGCACCCCACAGAGTCCCAGGGACTCCTTTTTGGGCTCTGGGAATCTTGAAAATAACCATCAACCTGCATGGGCTCTTCTCCTTCCCTGGAGTTCCTTTGCCTCGTGGCCATGGGTGTTAAAAGCATTTAAAATCTCCTTGTTGCATCAAGTCTTTGGGAGATGAGGATGCCAACTGAACAAAGATGGAAAGGACAAAGTTCCCACTGCCAGAGCCTCACAGCTGCTGGGGACAGAGCCTAAAACCAGCTGGAGCCCACATGCTGCTGCCACTGGTTTGGGATGGACCCCCAGGGCTGCTCTGCTGACTGGAATCACCTTCAGTTCTGGCAACAGAACGAAAAGCAAAAAGCAGCACCGATGTCAGTGAATTCCCCCTCTTTCCCTGGATGCTGCTGGAGCCCATTCCATGCACGTGGGATTCAGGAACAGCCACGTGCAGGCTGCGGGGTGAGGCTGGAAGGGAATTCCCAGAACTGGCCCGGTCTGGGATCCAACTTCCCATTTGCATGTCTGGGAGTTCCAGCATCCAAATGGGCAGCAGGGCAAGCCTCCCCTCGCTCTGATAGCACAGTGATTGAGCACTGAGGCAAAGAAAGCTCCCAGCTGTTGTGACAGAGGAGGAAGAATCTGGAAAAGCAAGAAATGTTCCCCCCACACCCTCATCCAGAAGGACTTTGTGCTCGTTAAGTCAGAATTTGCTGACGATTTCCAAAAGCAAGGGGTGACCTGGGGGGCAGCAGGCAGAGATAGGAATCACCTTGGGGTCTGAGTCACTGTGCTCATGATCCAGAGGGTTTTACAGAGCTGTGCTGGATGACCTCAGGCCATTCCCAATCCCTTCAGGAAGACAAATCTTTGTGTGATGCTGCTGCTACCCCGACTCACCCCCTGCACAGGATGTCTGAGTGGCTGTGCAGCCCCAGGAACTGCTGGCCCCACCTTCCAGCTCTGGTGTCACTTTAATTACAAGAATTATTCACAAGGATTCCTGGTTCAGTTCACAGCTTTCTACAACTGTGCAAAGCACTTGGAAAGGTTTGCTTGAAACTCTGCAATTACATCAGGCACCCTCCAACACCAGCATCCATCGAGGACCTGGAGCAGTGCTGTTCAGATTCCAGCCCCACAAACACCTGTACATTCACAGAATCACTGAACAGTTTAGGTTGGAAGGGACCTTAAGGCTCATCTCATCCCATGCAAAGCTGGCCCAACTTTAGACCCTCTGCTGAGAGTCTAAAAATCCAGACCTTCATCCAGAGAGCAGCCTGCAGACTGTTCTCTGTGTTATTTTTACTTGCTTTCTAATAAGAGAGACCATCATCCATCAAAAGAATACCCTTTCCTACACATATTTATCCCTAATCCCCTGCCAGGCCTTGGGAAAGCGTTGCTGTGGAGACTGGAGAAGGGTCAGAAGCTCCAGCGTGGCACAAAGGGAAGGGCTGAGGTTGTGCTGGTCCCCATTCCAACTGCCAGGGCAGAGCTCTGCCTGTGGGGAAGGAGGTTCTGGGCTCAGAGGTGGAATTTGGGGACACTCCAGGTGCCCTCAGGTGGCCCCAGCAGAGCCCAGAGTGGGATAAAAGCTGCCCAGCCACGGATCAGTGATCTGAGCAAACCCCCACTGGCAGGGAGTGGGATCCAGATGGGATCCAACCCAAGCCATTCCATGATTCTGTGATTCCAACATCCCTTGAAGGTGATGCCAGGCTTTAACCTGGTGTCACTGTGCTCTGAGGGACAGCAAAAGCCAACTCTTCTCCTCCACTCCAATGCTTTGAATTACCAGAGTTTTTCTCAGGGGGAAGAAGAAACCTGATTAAATTCCCTGTTAGGAAAGGGACCAAAGGAAACCTGGGTCCTGAAACCCTCTCAGTCTTTTGTGAGCAGGTACCTGTCTTTACCCCTGTGATGGTGCTCAGATCTGGGAAAGGAAAGGGGACAAAAAAAGATCTTTGAAAGACTGATTTCAAAGCAAGACCCATGATCTTGTTACCAAGGCATTTAGGGTGTTAAAAAAGACAGACTTCTGTGGGTGGAAACGAGCAAAAAGATCAACTGAGCCTCCAGCTCCATGTAGCTGCCTTCAGCAGAATATAGCATGAGAGAGGGGAAAATTCCCCATGAAAGAAATCCAGAAGATGAAAGGAAGCTGGCTGGGAAAGGGAATGATCATCAGAACATCATCTGCTCCTTAACAGCAGGCTGAAGGCTGTGCAGCTTCTTTTTAGGAATTGCCACAGACTAGGAAGTATCTCGGATGACCTAAAAAGAGCTCTGGGAATATGTGCATACAGAATAGATAGATACACCCAGAGATATATCCAGAGAGGGAAACTATTTATGAGGACAGATCCCTGCAGCCTCAAAGGCTTGGAGCCAGCTCACTTCCTGCTGTGCTCACCCACTGAAGCTCTCCCCAGCTCTCAGGACTCCAGAACTGCTAAAATTGGGCAGCTCCAGATCTCCATTTTTTTAACTCAATCCCCCTTTTCCCGGAGCAGTGGAAGGCAAGTGGGACCCAGCTGAGGAGCCTCCTCTTCCCCTGGCACACGGGAGCAGCTCATGGGAACCACGGGGCTCATCCTGGATGTTCCCACAGGAAGGATGCAGGAGACAAAACGGGAGCTGTTGCTTGGGTGAAACTCAGAATTAAAAGCAGAGGCAGCTGTTTTCTGCCCTGCATCACGGGAGGAACCTGTGGGTCCCCTGCAAAGGGCTTCAGGTGGGTTTGGGGGTGTCCCCAGCTCCAAATTGGGGTGGCACGACCCCCAGGCTGCACCTCAAGGCAGCTGCAAAAGGCCAAAAAAATCAACAGATCAAACCACACCCAGTCACAAACTCCTTTTCAATGCTGGGCCACTGCAAATCCCAGCTCCTTAAAGCAAAAATTGCTGAGATTTGAGACAAAATCATGATATGCACAAGCCCAGTGGAAAATTGTATTGAGTTTTTCTGTGGTTATGAGTGGCACTGGGTCCAAACAAGGGTTCCTGATGACATTGAGTTCATCACCACAAGATTTAGTTTGACAGGAAAAGAGGGAACAGCCTCAGGCTGGGCCAGGGGAGGCTCAGGGTGGGCAGCAGCAGGAATTTCCCCATGGAAAGGGTGCTCAGGCCTTGGAACTGCCCAGGGAGGTTTGGAGTGCCCATCCCTGGAGGTGCCCAAGGAAGGGCTGGAGGTGGCACTGAGTGCTCTGGGCAGGGGACAAGCTGGGGATGGGGCACAGCTGGGATTTCATGGCCTTGGAGGGCTTTTCCAGCCTAAATTATTCAGGGATTCAGGGATTCTGTGAAGTGGGCTGTGATTTCTCTCTCTCTGAGCTGATATCACAGAGCTCAGGGGGGATCCCTCCAAGCCAGCAAATCAACACCTCCACCCCCAGGAGACTCTTCCTCAGCAGAACCAGGCAGGTGCATCCCCACATCCCTCTCCTAGTGCAGGGCAGAGTCTTTCAAAGGCACAGCCCCACCACTGCTCCCCACAGAGCACAAAACCAGGATTTTCAGCTCCCAGGAACATCCTGTCCTCGCCCTCAGGGAGACACTGCAAGACAGAGTGGGCACAAGTGAAGACACACGAAGGAGACAACGTCCTCTTTGCTTTACAGCCTGCAAACCCTGCAGTCCCCAGCTCTGACAGGAAGGAGAGGCTGTTTTTCCCTTAATTCCCAACATGACACTAACACTGACATATTTCCTCCTATATTTAGAGGCCACAATACCTGGCACTCACTGCTGTGCTGTCATGAGCAGCTCTGGTACGTGGCAGAACAGTGGGAATGGGGAGTTTTCCTCTGTTTGGGGTTTTTTTTTTCTTGGTTTGGTTTTTTTTTCCTCCTTTTCCCTTCTCCCCAAAACACTCACACAAATTTCTCGCAGCGTAATCCTTCCTCCCTCCTGGGCAATGCCATCAGCTGTCATCCTGCATCATGTGCTTCTGCCTTCTCTGGATCACTCACACCCCCCACACCACTTTCCCCAGGTCTGTCACAGTTATTAAAACCTCATAACAAGCTGCTTTGCATTTAATCCCATCTGTCATCAGATCCTGTTTAAACACCAAGAATTACCACTTAAATGTGACTACTTCCTAAGATATGACAGCTTTCTTCCATGGATCTCAAAGAGCTCTGCAGGAGAAGCTAAAAATCCCTGAGCTCCATTTTTTAAAAATTTTTTTGGATGATAATTGAGAGACAAGAGGGAAATAGGGCAGCCCAAGCAAAATGAACAACCCAGGAGACACAAGAAACCCCACTGAGATATCCCAGCTTGGACTTGTGACTGTCACATCGAGCTGCCTCTCTGTGAGAAGAAATCCCCTTTTCCCCGACACGGGAGGGACACGGGAGCTGTTGGGCTCCACCAAGGTGATCACAGGGATGGAACACTTCTGTGAGGAAATGCTGAGAGAACTTGGAATGTCCAGCCTGGAGAAGGGAAGCTGAGCTGGGACCTGACTGTGACCTACAAGGGACAAGAACTGAAGGGAAGCTACAAGAAGGATGGAGAGAGACTTTTTCCAAGGGATGGAGTGACAGGACAAGAGGCAGGGGCCTCACACTGACAGAGAGTAGGGGTAGATTGGATGTTAGGAAGAAAAGAATTCTGTGAGGGAGTGAGGTACTGGAATGAGTTACCCAAAGTTGTTCCCATCCCTGGCAGTGTCCAAGGCCAGGTTGAAGGTGTCCCTGGCCATGGCAGGGGGGTTGGAATGAGATCTTGCTGAGGTTCCTTCCAACCCAAGGAAGAGAGATTGAGTTGGAAGAGAAAGTTGAGTTGAAGAGAATCAACTCTCTTGAGAGAGATTGATTCTCTTCCTGCCCATGGAGAAGGGGTGTTACCCCACACGAGCATTCCCATTCTCCCAGAGGGTCCATCCCAAGCCTTCAACACAGGGCTAAGCCCCTTCGGGCCCCCATCCCTGGGGCAGGGTGCTGAAGAAGCCACCAACGCGTTATTTTGTAAGAGAATGGGGGGAAAAAAAATAATTGAGAAAGTGCATTTGTTATTATTCATTAAATGTACTGGAGCTGCCTTATGTGCTAAGTGTTCCTCCCCTGATGATCTTAGCACCTAATTAGAGGCGGCTGATGAAGCCTGATAGAGGCAGTGAGTGCATCCCAAGTGCCGGTGGGAAATGGAGGCAGGGAGAGCACAGGCACCGATCTCCCACAGGAAATGGGCAGAGAGCACGAGGCTCTGCTGGAAAGGAAGCCCCGTTCCTGCAGATCAAAACATTCCTTCCTCCCTTTGAAACTCTGCGCTGGGGTGACACAGCAGCCACATCCCCCTTGCCAAACTCGTTACCTGCGCTGGAGAGCCCAAGATTAATGCTCTCTAAAGTACTAAAGCCAGGAGGGTTTCAGCAGGAATTGTCCCAAAGAAACATTGGCCTGCGGCCACTTTTGGGATTGAATTGGAATCAGGATTTCTGGAAGGGCTTGTTTATATTTACATGGGATGACGATACCAAACATTGGGATACCACAAGAGTGCTGGTTCTCATGGAGTTTTCCATCCTACTTTTAGGACACTCTGGTCCAGAGTCTTTTGAAGGAACTCCAGCTCTGTACCTTTTGGGTTTCCTCCAGAAATCAGCAGGAGGAATAGGGAGAGCTCAAGTTACAACTCCAGTTCCCAATATTCCATCTGGATGAAAATGTCCAGGTTAAAGGACTAAGCTGGGACTTGGGTATCGTAGCTTCAGCCAAGGAAAGGATTTCAGAGACATCCTTGCCTTTTCAGCCCCTAATTAACTTTTGTTGTTGTATTAATTGCTGTGCATACTCAAAAAGCAAGGCACAGAAGTGTCAGATGCTCCTGCAATGAAGTCCTTGGCATCCGTACTGCTGGCCATAAATCTGGTGAATAAATTCCTTGTCATTTAGCTCCTACTTTGAGCCAGCCTGGAATTCCCAAAGGACAGTGTCTGTGAGGAGCTTGACATCAGAAATTGCACATGGTTATGAAAATGGAAACAACTTCGAGAAAAGCCAACTTTGTTTGTTGGGCTTTTTTTGTTCAGATTTCTCAAGAAATTCAGTTTAAGGCCAATTCATACGTCTGGGCCGATTCCCTTCTTTATCCAAACCTGCTTGACCTAAGCATGGATCCTATTTTTAATCACTTCAGAAGAAGGGAGCTCAAGTCCAACAGCCACATTAAAAACCACAAAACACGTTCAGATCTTTGGATTCTGGTTCATCAGCCACATCCCAAACAAGAGGCCATCCAGCCTCAACGATGTTTGGACAGCTTGATGTTTAACCAAATTATTTGATGGTTCAACAGCAAAACCCCTCTGATTACAAGCAGTGCTGGGCTGCCAAGTTTTAAACAAAAGATGCTGTGTGTGACCTGCTATGGAGATGGGATGGGACACAACCCATCCCCTCTGGCACCTGGGATCTTTCCCTGAGCAGGGGAAGACCCTCTCCCCTACAAAAAAAAAAAAAGGGGGGGAAGGAGGTGGCAGCGAGCCAGGAGGAGGATCTGGTGGAGAGGCTGCAGGGCAGGTTCCACCAGCTCGAGATGCTGAAAGACAGGCAGAAAGAAGACCAGCTGGCAAATGTGTGTAGGTGGGGAGAGTCATGTTGGCCGTGTTTGCCAAAGGGGCAGGGAATAACACATGTTCCTGTGCCTCAGTAGAAGGGGAAGTTCCCAGAAGCTTGCCTCATCTGTCTTTCTATTCTTAACCCTTCTCTGGCACCCTCTCAAAATCTGGGTGCTGGCGGGCGAGCTGAAAAATAAGGCAGAAAAAGCAGCCCTCGCTAGGCTGGCAGAGAGCAGGCCCTTTTTGCCTCTCCAGCATCAGAAAGGAAAGGCCTGAAATGCTTTTTTCCAGTAAGAACCACCCCCAAAGGCCTTGTTTATGGAGAAATGGGTTGTGGATGTCAACAGGGAACAAGTGCTTTTGAGCAGAGGTAGGACTGGAAAGCCTCCAGACCCTCTGCTGCTGTGAGTCACCTCCAGGACTTGCATCAGTGCCAGAGGGATGCAAACCCTCAGGTGAGAGGTAAAAAAAAAAATCCTAAAATCCCTTTAAAATTCCCAGGGCAAAGGAAGAGGCTTTCAAAGCAACAAACTTGGAAAGGGTTTTAAAAGAAGATTTGGGGTTTTTCTCCTCTTTGGGAAACAAAAATTCTTCTCTGTCTGCTTTCCTGTGCATCATCCCCAGGTCCTGACAGTGGATTTGAGCACAAGGACTCACCTCACATTTGGGACAAGCTGTAAATGTGGAGCAGAGACAGAAGGTCACTGCTCTTTCCCAAATTCCCAGCCACAGCACTCAATGGAGCTGAAAAAAAAGCCACAGCAGCACTGAGGGGGGAACTTCTCTTTGCCTTGGAGGGTAATTTGTAAATTTAGGAGCCAGACTGTCCCTCGGGGGCTGTGGTCATTCAGCCACTGGGTTAATCCCAGCATCTTCTCCAAACTGAGTGGAAGTTTCCAGCATTTGTCATGGAAATACAGGAACCGATCCCCTGATTGATTTCTTCTGAAAAAGCTTGGAAAAACCTCAGCTTCCTGCAAAGGAGCCACACCAAAGCTGGGAGGGGACAGGAAGGTGGGGATGGCAGACTGGGGCACTGTTATAAAGTTAATGAGCACAAAAGCACTTTTCACCTCCAGGCCTGAAGGAAGCTCAGGACTGATCCCTTTTCCTCCACTGCAGATGGAAAGCAGGGAAAACCTGGCAGAGGGTTGAGCAGGTGGGAGAGCAGGAGGGGGACTGCTCCCCACCAGACCTGAGGAAGGAGCAGGAGATGGGATGCGTGCATGGACTCAAAAAAAAATCCTTGCCAGAAGGAGCTGGAAGGAATAGAAGCAGATAGATAAAAGTGGATAAAATAATGACCTCCCACCCATCCTCTGGCCCAGCAGGAAAAGCTGTGGCAACCCAGCAAGGCTGTGCTGGTCCTGTCTGGAGCGAGCAGGGGCTGAGGGGAAGGGAAAAACAATGTTCTGAGGAGGGTACAATTCTCTCCAGGTTTACACGTAGCAACCCTGCAAGTTTCTATAGCAACGCCCGGGATTATTTTTAGCATTAGTCACATTTTTAACAGTAGAAACCCAACGTGGAGCTGGGGTGGGGGGCTGCCTTCCACCCTCTCCAAGGCTTTTTCCTTTCCTCCCGAGGCTGCAGGAGCCCACCCTGACAACAGCTCCAGTGCTTACACACAGACCTGCCATGCCTACGAATAAACGTGGAAGGTTTGGGGCAAAAAAGCCATTTTTTCCCCTCCTTTGTTGATGTCCCTTCAATGAGGGCTCAAGGAAAGCAGTGGGGCCACCCAGCCCACAGAGGACATTTCCCTGGTGTTTCTGGAGCTCTTTCCAGCCTTGGTGGGTTCCATAAAACACCCAGGAGAGCAGGGAGGAGCCACATGCCTCAGTTTGCTCTCATTTAGCAGCAGAGGGGGTCAGGGATGGCTGTCACCAGCAGGCTGGGCTCAGGGGGACACGGACTCCAGGGATCTGTGGATGGAGGAGATGAAGGCAGCCCAGAGGGCCAGGAGGGTGCAGGGAGGAGGAGAAGGTGCAGAGTGAAGGAGAAGGTGCAGAGTGAAGGAGAAGGTGCAGAGCAACTTCCCAAACCCTGGAACCACGAGGAGAAGATGCCCGCAGCCCCACAGAGCTGCCTGGGAGAGAGGCGACAGTGGGATGCAGCTCTCAGCTGGGGTCTTTGGCACTGCACATCATCCACAGGAGGCCAGGCACACACAGCTTTCCAGCTCTGCCAAGGGGAAAACCTCTTCCACGATCCCAGTCCTCATGGCCATGACCAGGCGACCAACTCCTCCTTGGAATTTCTCGTTTTACAAACCCTGGTGCAGCACAAGCAACGGTGCAGAGCAGATCCACGGCAGCCCCTGGATCTATGACAGCCCCCGGATCCATGAGAGCCTCAGGATCCATAACAGCCCCTGGATCCACGAGAGCCCCTGGATCCATGACAGCCCCTGGATCCACGACAGCCCCTGGATCCACACCAGGCCCAGGATGC